>QPKB01000006.1:17266944-17866944 GCA_003546025.1 Camphora micrantha | reverse complement strand
TTTCACTCCTATAAAAACCGGTCCCACCATAAGATTGAGCATAAGATTAATACGATTAATAATATAAGATTAATACGATTAATAAATCTTACCCTGGGAACAACTTCTTTTAGATTAAAGGGAGGGCCTTCATTTTGAACAATTCATATTTTCAATGAATGGCCCCTAGCTTCATTGTGGTTTATACGCTAGTCATATGTCCAGTCTTACGGTGGGACCAACTTTTCTTCATTATAAGGGGAGGACCTACATATAAATTTTGGTTGGATATGATTTCAATGGGTGGGCTCTCCATAGAGTCTCACTCCACTCACAGGGCAAGATTGAAAAATAATATACGAGATGATGAGAAAGAAATAGAAATTTTTTTTTCTTTGGTAACTGTTTTTTTGTACGATGAGATACTCGAAGAAGGGTTTTACCACCACTATAAAATGGTTAAGGGCCATAAAGGACCTCCCCCCCCACCCCCACCACCACACTGCCAAATCAATTGGCGAATCCAAGTGCATGAATCATTGATTCCAAAAGTAGTGTGACACAATCTTAATTGATTGGTGAGGAAAAAAAATTAGAGTGAAGGAAAAGAAAGGAAAGTAAAGTAAAGGGAATTGAGGAGTTAAAGGAGAAAGAAAGAAAATCAAAGGAAAGAGGGGAGTTAATGGAGAGAACTTGTCAATGTTAATGACTGACTTTTTTTTTTTTTTTTTTTTTTTAGAGTAAGTTAGGCCTTCATTTTCTCAAAGAAAATATACAGAAATGGACTTATACCATCAGAAAGATAGCATAAGCATCCAAAAAGGGGCATACCCCATCAATAAAAGAAAAATCAAAATTAACAAAACGAAAGCAATAAACTTTACTACCTCTCATCTAAGCTCTATGCCTTACAGAGTTATACAAATATCTATATTTATCAATATTCATTGGTGGATTTCCCGAACTTCTGCTGATGAAACCATTGGTGGAATGAGTTGTAGAATTTGATACACCCCCTCATAGTAATTCAGTACCGATACTATCCGACCATTTAACGGGATGGTGCAGGTCACGCCACATAATTCCAATCAAGCTGTGAGAAGTTGGAACTAGGGAGAGACGCCAGCCACGAATCCTCGCCGCAACCCAATGTGTAAGCTACACTTTGTCATTAGAAGGGACGTTCCAATGACACTGGCTACTAATTGGTAAGTTAATACTAAGGTAGAGGACTTTACTGGTCACCACTTGAGTGATGTGTTGCACTATTGAACTACTTGAATTTGCAGTCAATCAGAAAATCCTTGCATTTCTTTCTGCCCACATATGCCAAATAAAAGCATTAAATAGAAATTTACCAAGTGTTATAGCGCCATCACTTTGCTTTGAGAAAGGACTGATAGTAGTAACTCTTGAGCGTCATTGCACTAGATTGGAGCCAAGTTCAATTTGGAGAGAACGCATTGCCAAATCTCTTGAGAATAGGGCAATGAATCATAAGAAGGGAAGCTGACTCCCATGTGCAATCACAAATAACACAGCAAGAGTCATAGTCCGCATTTAAAAAAAAAGAAAGGAATTCCTTTGTTTTTAGTCTTTCTCATAAAAACATTCAAGCACAAACGGAGTGTTTTTTAATATACCCTTTAAACCAGATTGTTGAAGTCCATTGAAGTTGCTGGTTAGGGATATTGCGGAGTAACTTGTAGGAAGATTTCAAAGAGAAATGAACCTGCTCTTCTGGTGTCCAAACAATTTTATCATCAAACATTTGCCAAGGAACAATCTCGCTGGGAATTACCTGAAAAATGTCCATTAAGGCATTCGAAGATGGCCGATGGAGGTTCCAGCCATTATTCTGAAGAAATCTACTAACCTTGATATCAGCGCCCATGCCTAGATCATAAATTGCTCTGTCACCATACCGGTCCATTAACCTGTCCTTTATCCGACCCCTAGTGAGCCATGGGTCAGTCCAAAAGCTTGTGATCCGCCCATTCCCAATCAAAAATTTGATATGAGGCAATGCAAAAGATCTGAGATCTAAAATACATTTCCACCCCCAAGTAGCATCTTTTGGAATAGAGATATCCCAAAAGGAAACTATTACTTAATAAATTATAAATGGATTTCTAATAATTTACTTAATAAATATGAACATATTGCGGAGGCCATTTACTTAATAATTTACTTAATATTTATTACATAAATATGAACATATTGTGGAGGCCATTTACTTAATAAATCATAAATGAAAATCTAATAATTTCTTTTACTATGTTAGATTAGCAGGGAGTTGCCCACACGTCCGTCTCCAGGTAGCAGATTTGGGATACCCGCATCTTGCAATTTTGCAGAAAATTCAAATTTAGAGGCCGGTGGTAATTACAGGTTTGTTGAAGAAGAAAGTAAATACAATTTTCTTACATTAGTTATTTACACTTTGTAAATATAATGGTGCACGATATAGTACTAATCTTTTCAATCATTGAAGCTCACATATAAAATCTAAACCACTCAAGATCATTTTCTCCTCGTGTTCTTTTATTACAAAAATTTCTAATCCAAACGGAGTTATATCCACCGTGAATTAAAAAAATAATTTACTTGCTTATGTTTTGGAACAAAGCCTTTTAAGATGATAAAAAATAGTGTTTCTGAATAGTTTAAATTTTAAATATCAGTACCTTTCATATATATATATATATATATATATCAATGAACATACTTAGGTATCCCAAAAAAATCCCAAATATTATTGTGAGATTTCAATGCAAACTATTATGAGTCTTTAGTCTCACTTATCATGTGTCCTTTCTTAATAAAGCAAAATGGTCGAAAGAAATAGGTGTTACTTTATTATGGTTGCTACTTAATTTCTTATATCATGATTCATTTAAATAAGAGTCATGCAAATATTTAATATAAACTATTAGTATGAGGAATTAATAAATTGGGACTCTAAGAAAAACTTGTGAGGTTCCTTAGTGGGGCCTACTTGTGAAGATCTAAAATGCTTAAAGTATCTAGCCACCCTTTTCTTATAAGCCCTTGCAAGATTTCAAAAAAAGATGGTCCACCATCAAACAGATCAACAAAACTCACAAGATTGATACTTTGTGATCGTCAGCCCCAAGTGCAAGGCCGTGATTGTTGTAATAACTCAGTGAATTCCAAGGTCAATCCACAGGGAGTAATTAATCGCGTAAAACTTGTCCTATTGAAAAAAAAAAAAAAAAAAAACTTATCTAGCCTATCAAAAATCTATATAAATAAATATCTACAAAACTGAAATTAAAATTTAATTACAAATCCAAATTAAAAATTACAATCTCAAATAAAAATCCTAATATAAGAATCCTAATCTAAAGACTGCAAAAACATAAAAGACATCAAACCACCAATTGCATAAAAGTAAATAAATCATGCATTAAAATAAAAATCCATTAATAATATCATTCATAAATAAGGATAAAAAGAATTCTAAATATTCTTATTGTGGGAAATCACAACATTATATTGGAAAAATTAATAAAAGACTGCAAAAACACCGCACCAAGTGCGTACTGTCACTACCCAGAAACACGCTATGCCGATCCAAGGCAGGACACCTTGACCTCACTTATTGTGTTTTTTAGATTAAAATAAACCAATAAACTAGTAATTTCCCAACATCAACAAAAAAAAAAAAAAAAAAAAAAAAAAAAATCTTTCCTTACCCTAGATCGGACACATCAAGAAAATAGGACTTGCGCATAATCTCATCTTCAAGTCTTCAATCCTTCACCAAGGGAGAAGTAAATGGCTGGTTGATGATGGAGTAACGGCAGTAACGGCAGCAACGGCGGCGGCGTAGCGGCGTAGAAATCCAAGTGGTAGTGTGCCTTACGGAAGGCCTTGGATGAAATATTGAACGAGAGATGAAGAAAAATTAATGGAAAAGGAGGGATTTGCATTGTTGGTCCTCCAAGTGGAGGGGGGAGAGTGAATTGACGAGCCCCTATTTTGGCTCCTTTTATGCATTTTTGATAGCTTGGGTTGCAAGTTTTGATTTGGGTAAGGATTAGTAGTGTGGGGTCTAATTTGGATTAGGATTAGGAGGGTTTTGGGAGAGTTTCAAGAGATTGGCCCACAATCCTAGTGAAAATAGAATTGTTCTTATCTCATGCAACTTCCTCTCTTGGTCCCACTATGACTAAGATCTCTTGGTCCCACTATGACTAAGAATCAATTCAAATCTGAAATTTCAGATTTGAAACAAATCTTGAAATGCATGTAGTTCCCTTTTATCTTGGACGTGTGATACCTTAATATATATGGAGGGCTTGGACGTGTGATAGCTTCTTTGGAAAAGTGTTGGGTGTGGGTTATAAACTTCAAATCTTGAGGCTTATCTTCTTGGAGTTAACTTTAACAAATTAGTGCTAAAATCTTGGATTCCTTTATTTAGTTTTCAACTTGGATTGGTTAGCAAGATCTTCTATTCCTTTTAGAACTCTTAATCTCCTTAGATGGGCCCACTTTCTCTCTTGAAAAGATCTACTCAAATCTGAAATTAATTTCATTGCAACCAAGGAAGTAGGCCCCACTTGATTGTGTGGTCTTTGATACCTCATCACATGGCCCACAAATCTAGAACTTATCTTCAAGAGATTAAATCTGATTTTTTTACATATGAGAGCGGACCCTGTTATGGCCGCCCCTACCTTGGAATTTATGCCAAACGTAGATGGCCCCATGGTTCATTTGATTCATTAATTCTCTTCCGCGGGCTCCAAATTCTGAAATTCCCTACAAAAAATTAAAAAAAAATGTCAAAGAATAATCTATTCATATAGGGAAGGAATTATGCAAGATGCGGGCCCAATTCACACTAAATAGATATATAAAATGTCACCATTTTATCAAATCTTCAATTAAATCAATGGTGCAAAGAAAGTACATCATTTTATTTGTAAGTAAAAAGTTTTGAGAAATTTATGACTTTCAATACCAAGAAATAGAGAAATTCATGATTTTATGTGAAAATACAATTTTTGGATGAATTTTGACTCGAATTCAGACTTTAATGCTCACTAATATAGTATTATGATTTTTTTACTAAAAATTGTTCATGATTTGAAGATTAAGTCCTTAATTAATTCTAAAATGATGATGAAATTATGTATTTTTAAGGACTTATCACTTTGTTCATAGTTTTTTTAAGTGATCAATTTAATAGTGGTTCAAAGTCCTATTTGAATAAGATTTTGTAAAGATATGGGCTATTTTGAGAGGTCCTAATTTTTTCATAAGTGACTGCATTAAGAACCCATCTGAATTTCTCATGAATCCAAGCCTTAAATTATTTCAAGAATCCTTTTTGGTGTGTTTAACTACTAAAGTTTGTAATTTTGTTTAAGGTTATTTTACTTTAACGAAAGAGTACTTAAACCTTTATATATTCCAACACTATATGCTCCATTACATTGCTAGCACCATCGTGGTGGGACCCACCAAATTAGAGGGGTAGGGTCCTACATTTGAAGACGGTCTAGATGATCGGTGCTCCCATGGAGTGTGTACTTCTCATGCACGCCATGCATGGGAGAATATTTTCCCTCTATCTTATTTACATCTAACACATTTTAATAGCAACTAGAATGAAGATTTACAATTTTTATTTATCTTAATACTTTGATAAATTATGTTTTTTTTTTAAAGGGCCAAAACAATCTGAAATATCAGTCAAAAACAAAAATATTTACCGATAATAAAGAGTTTTATCATTGTCCGTGAGGGCATCAACTAATCAGGAACATGGGTGTGTGAGTAAAGTCCTTGAGTCAACTTAACTTGAGCACACGAGTGCGGGAGACCATTCTCCTATTTGCGTTAGGGTCCACATTTCTAACCCAATTAATAAATAGATTAGTCCATGCTCAGAGTTTTGCTACCCAACCTCCACCCTGCAACTAATTGCACTATAATTTGCAATTCAATTTGAACTTATCATGTTAACATCAGGTCTAAGTTAGGCTAGGGTGGACATTTTCAAACCTTAAATAAATGATTCATCATTATATTTAATTAGCCTATGCATGCTTCCCACAGTGCTCAACCTGATCAGATCCACTGCAACCCCTAGATTTTAAACCCATGGGCCGTGGATATTTTGAACATGGAAGAAGGAGCAATTTAACTCTCGAGATTTTGGAGATACGTTACTCTTTTACAAAGCCCTTGTTTCTACCTTCCAAAACAAAAAATAGTTGAGTAAACACAAGGATGAATCCCACATAAATTCATAAACCAGCTGAATTGGAAAAAAATCCCTCCTAAAAGATTTCGACGATTATTAGATACAACGAGCAATGAAGAGATCATTACTATAACGCATATGGAAACCTCCTATATCTATAAATGTTCCCTTATCTCTTCTTCTGAAGTTTTATTATAAGTACCAATAGGAGCAGATCAGCTTCTGCAAAAAAAAACCCCAACAATGGAGTTGCAGACATCAGAGAGAAAGTCTCAAGTAATGCTGCATATATGTTTTGTTTAGTCTTTCTAGTGAGAAAAAGAAATGAGCTTTTGAATGGAAAGCTGGTTATTTTTCTTTGTTTTTGTTTTTATGTTGTTTGGTAGGCCTTATAAAGAAACAAACTGATTTTTTATGCCAATACCCACTTGGTTGAGGGTTGTTGTCATTGTAATATCACACACATGTCCATGGATCAATCCATGGGTCTTCAAGTTTAAAGTACCACTTTTGACTAGGAGCCCAACTTACAAATAAAATGATTACTGAAAATTGGTATATGGGTTTTTTTTCTTTCGCTATTGCTCGTCGTATACTTTTATCTTCCTCCTCCTCCTCCTCCTCCTTTTGTAGTAGGAGGAGATTTCTATGCATTTAGTGATATGTCTTGAAGCTTTTCATGGAGGAAAGAAACTGATATTTGGATGCGGTATCTATCTTAGTTGTGGCTTTTGATACATTGCTCCTATGTGTTTCTTCTTGTTCAACAAAATGAAGAAGAAAAAAAAAGAAGAGATTTTACCTTCTCTGTTTTCTTTTTTGGAAGGTAGTTTCTTTTGATTAGAAATGACCGATTTTTTTTATGTTTATTTTTATTTTTGCTAAAGTGGTCAACTGGCTAAGAGTGATACGTCAAATTTGAAACCTAGAGTCAATCCCTAGGCATGTATGTGATACCAATGTGCCAACACTACTCAATCATGAGTGTGTTGACAAACGATTTAATTTTTTTTTTATTTGCTTGCTAAAGTGTGTGTTATGAGCTTCCTAAATTTTGAAATTTGAACTCTTGGGGTTCAGTTTTTTCTATTGAACTTATTTCTATCTTTGAAAATAGCCGACTTTTGAAAATTTGTTCTTCAAGTTCTTTACGTTGGAATTCGTTCTTAATAGAAATGGGCCTTTCCTATCTTATCTAATAGAAAAAAAAGAAAACGTTCATACATGTTTGTTACCTTTTCTATACATAAACATCTCTTTTTTCCTAATCAAAAGGTTCTTTTTTTTTTCCCTCGTTCGGGTTTTTTCGCAAACAAAATCTCAGTTGTTATTTTTCTCGTAGCGCTAATGTCCATAAAATATCTTCTTCTTCTTCTTCTTCTAATTAGGATGTTGGAGATGCTTTATCAAGATTTTGGTAGAGATTGTTCTAAAACACCCATGAGATTGCATTAGTTTAGAAAAACAACCTGATCTTAAAAATTCCTCCAAAATCTCCTTGACTTTGTTACACTTAAAAAACCTGGATTATACCATTCCAGGAAAAAAAAAAAAAAACTCACTGGTCATTTCCTTCTTCCTCAATGTAATTGATTTGTTTGTATAAGGTGTGAGTTTGCTCCGCACGTCCTATTTTAGATAACCCCCATATTTGCCTGGTATATGTGGTTGAGGGCCATTCATGTGCAAGAGGATTAGGTGTGTTCCGATCACGAACCCGGCCTGGGCCCAACCCATTTTGGCACGAGCTTGGAGCTTACGTTCTAGTAGATGAGTCAGGCTCGGGCTTTTTTATCTGGCCCATTTAATAGATAAGCCTGGCTGGGCTTAGTGGTAGAGAGCCGAAGCCCGGCCCGATTCAAATATAAAAATAATTATAAGGGAATGGTAAGGAGGGAATCAAACACATGGCCTCTCAAAAAAGTGGTAATGTTTTTCATATTATTATTATTCTATAACTCTTACTCAGGCTGGGCTTGGGCTTTATCATTTCCGGGTGAGATGAGACCAGCGTTCGACATTCATCAACCCGGCCCAGCCCAATACCCTCTTTAGATTTAAAAAAAAAAAAAGGCCCTTTCCTTGAAAAAACCCCTCTTTCTTAGTGAGAGTAAAAAACACACACACATCCTTTCATCTTCTTGTCAGTTATCTTTAATTGATACTTCCACCTGTCCCCTTCTGTTTCTTATACTCTTTCTCTCTCCCTCAATTCACAGCCTTTTCAAATACTTTGTCTGCTTGTGTTGGGATTTCTGAGCTTAAAAAGTGCGGAATGTCGATTCTACCCTGCTTCAGGGTCTTTCAATTATCAGTCAACCAATTGCAGAGCCCACAGCGTATCATTGACAGATTTTGGAGGTATTGGAGATGGTGTAACATCCAACACCAAGGCATTTGCAACAGCAATCTCCAATTTGAGCCAGTACCAACACATGGGTGGAGGACTGCTCTATGTTCCTCCAGGTAGATGGGTCACTGGCAGCTTTAATCTAACCAGTTCCCTCACCATCTTTCTCCATAAGGATGCTGTTATTTTGGGCTCTCAGGTGTGTTTCTTTCTTCATGTCTTTGATTTTAGAGCATTTTGAATGAGATATTTCTTGTTTCATACACTTGGGGTATTGATTCTTTTGGGGGAGTAACTCAATTCATTGTCACAAATGCCTTCATGGAGAAATTATTGTCTCATAAAAATGTTTAAAATCTATGGCTTTGGAGGGATATTTTGTCTGTCTTTTATTCAAATGACTTGTTATCTAATTAGTGACTCGCATGAATGAATTAACATTAACTAATAAGGTTGTCTCCTTTAATGGCCTCTTATATGATGGTCCATTTCTATGCAAATCTTTAATGTTGCCTCCTATAGCATGTTATGTTTCTCATTCAATTGTTTCACAATGAAATTCCTTGAAGCTGACCGCGAGGAAAGGGTTGGTGTCAACCAAACAATGAGGTCCCTCTTTGCATATCAACATTCTTTTTCTACATATGACCATATATGACTTTTCCTCTTTTTGCACATGAATATTTCCAATTATGTAAGTGTCTCTCACCATATTGTGAGGGATGGATGCACATGAATATTTTCCTTTATATGGAAGTAGGACTTTATCAATCTTGCAATGTGATGAAATGTTAATAAGAAACAATGATGATTATTGAGACAATAGTTTTATATTGTGATCTTCTTGCAATATTTTGAAATATATCTTTGATAAAAAAAAAATCATTCTAACTAAATATCATGGTGATATTGCTATATCTTTAAGGCATCAAATGTTTGTGGAAATGAATTTTGATTGCCTAATATGATGATTTGTTGATTGTAGAGTGTACTTATTTTGAAAAAAAAAAAAAGTCCGTGAAAGTGACAAGTGAGGTTCCTTTTTATTAGAAGCTCTTAATGTGATCCTCTCATGCCAGTAATTTGAGAAATCCTATGGACAGAGATCAATGAATCCATCACCGGTGCTCACTTATAAAATGAGGGTTTGTTCATTTATATCCAACATTGTTTCGTAATTTCAAGTGATTATAACTTTAAATAGTATGAAATTTCTTATAAAAAGTTCTAGCAATCAAACGGGCTGTCGCCTTAATTTGCAGTATTCCAAAAGTCTTCTTTTCTCCCCAAATGTGGCATCGTGGTGTCGAATATTACAGTTAAAAACCACACAAGATTTTGCTCTCAATAGCAAGACTAACATATGAGTAAATCTTAATGATTAGAGGCATTTTAGAGTAGTATGTTGTATTCTTATTTAGTATGTTTGCATATAGTATGCACATAATACACATCCAGACATATATTTTCAAAGTAATTTCTCTAGTAGAAATGTTTTCCCTTCATACAGAAACATAGGCTTTGGATGGTGGTACATTCCCACCTTGGATTTTGAGCTTGATAAGCCATTGATGGAAATCTCTCACTCCAAACTTTTATTAATGAAGTTCTCAATTTCACATTTTCATTTCCTAATTATCGTAGGTATCATTAAGTTATACTCTTATTGTAGGACATGAATGAATGGCCCCTCATTGATCCCTTGCCTTCATATGGGAGAGGAAGAGATGCTGCTGGTAAGAGGTATAGTTCATTGATTATGGGATCAAACCTCACTGATGTGGTGATAACAGGTATCGCATTTTCAAATGTATAAATCCATTTATTATTCTTTTTAAGCTTTAACTTACTTCAAAAACTATTACGAGGATTGAAGATTATGACTTTTTCATGGCCAACTGTTGCATTTATGCCCTTCATTGGGTTTCAGGGGACAATGGCACCATTGATGGCCAAGGCGCTATGTGGTGGGATAAATTCCACCACAAGGAGCTAAAACACTCACGTGGGTACCTCATTGAAATCTTGTACTCTGATATGATCCTGATATCCAATATAACATTGGTGAACTCTCCCTCATGGAATGTACATCCTACTTATAGCAGGTTCTTTCTGCCTTTTCAATGTTAATTTGTATTAGTACTTCTTATTGTGCATTTTTTTGCTTTCTTTTCCTTTTAATTTTTACTATTACACTTCTTATTGACTAAATGCAACATGCAAGGAAGTTGCAGCTAAAAACAAAGAAGTCGCTGATTGTAAAAGATCGCCATCTTCATAGCATTTCTTTAATCGATATTTCAATCTGCATACTATCCAACATTATTTTAGAACCATATTCAATTTGTATACATTTGTAAATTTGAATGTTGATATATCATACGACATTGTAGGCTCCAGAAGTAACTATCTTTCCCTACTCTTCTTTGAAAAAACTGTAGTAGCACTACTCATATTGTATGTTGTGATCTTTTACCAGACTTTCTACTTCTAGACCCCCTTATTACTTCTGCTAAAGCATATTAACCATATCAAATGTCAACAGAATGTTCTCTGCGTTGTACTAATGATCGCAGTTTCTATGACTGCTAAATTGGTTATGTATCCTAATTGGTTTTTGCTATATATATGCAGTAATGTTATTGTGAAGGGCATTACAATCATAGCTCCAGTCACATCCCCAAACACTGATGGAATCAATCCAGGTTTGTCTGCTGCTGCTGTTTTGAGAATATTACCTAATGGATGTTGTTACATAGTTGTGGAGCATCATACATGTATACAATTGGCTATAGGCTATTCCAAAGAAACAAGACTCTGTCATGAGAAAAAATTACACTCCAATTTAAATACATGTATGATAATTTATACTACTGTTGGGTAAGAAAATCTTTATAGTTAAATCCTCCTTATTGTCGCTACATATCCCAGATTTAAGGTTAATGGAGTAAGATTGAAACATTAGATTAGACAGATACAAGAAATATGGCTAAGTTTGTGCTAGTCACAGATTAGACTAAATTTCTTGTAATGTAAGAGGAAATTTAGCATCTAGTGGACAATTTGAATAACTAAAATGTGGCGCTATCGTGCGTAACAAACTTTAAAGTCATCAGTAATTAGCATATTAATCGCATTCTTCTTCCATTTGATGGTTAATATTGTTGTCTTTCAAAAAGAGCTCAAGCATGCTATAAGTAATAGACCCCACTTGTGTAAATTTACTTCAACCTTACTTGACCACAACACATGGTTAAGCTTATTTAAACACTACTCATATTATATGTGCTTTTGGACTTACAAGAACTAAATTAAACACTGTTCAATTACGATGGTTGAATTCTCAATTTATTCACTTCTTTTCTATCTTTTAGATTCTTGCACCAATGTCCGAATTGAAGACTCTTACGTAGTGTCCGGTGATGATTGCATCGCCTTAAAGAGCGGTTGGGATGAATACGGTATCAAGTTTGGAATGCCTACCAAGCATGTAATCATCAGAAGGTTCACTTGTGTTTCACCTGACAGCGCCACCATCGCTTTAGGCAGTGAAATGTCTGGCGGGATCCAAGATGTCCGAGCTGAAGACATCACAGCCATTAACACCGAGTCCGCCGTGAGAATCAAAACAGCCATAGGAAGAGGAGGATTCGTGAAGGACATATTCGCAAAGGGGTTCACCATGCACAACATGAAATATGTATTTTGGATGACAGGAACCTATGGACAACATGCTGATAATAATTTCGATCCGAATGCAATTCCCGTTGTTAATAATATCAATTACCGCGATATGGTTGCCAAGAATGTTACCATAGCAGGGAAGTTGGAGGGGATAGAGAAGGGCCCATTTACGGGTATATGTATCTCCAATGTCACCATGGAAATGTTTGCATCTAAGAAACTGCCATGGAACTGCACCGAAGTTACTGGATCGTCGACCTCAGTGACTCCCCAGCCATGTCCTTCATTGGTTGATCAAGGTCAACATGCAAGCCCATGCTCATATCCAACAGACAGATTGCCTATTGAAGATGTGCAATTGAAGGAGTGCACATTCAATGGCTAAAATGTATTAGAATATTTTGATTTAGTAATAAGGCCTTGTTCTTTGGGTTGAAACTATGAGCAAAGATCATGTGTTTGTTTCCAGTTTCTTCCTTCTCTTCTCTGTGGATAACTTTTATTTCATATCTTCTAAAATGTTATGATGAAAGAGATGTTGTTTCCTTGGCTCTAATTGCTTCCTTTGAATTTAGGAAGATAAGTTAACTGACACTATACTTGACTCTTCATACATTGCAACCCTTGTAAGAAAGCAGCAACATACAAGACACAAGCTAAAAAGGTTTGATTTGAGTTAATACGGATCACGCTCTCCAATTTGATGAGTGAAAGTTTTTCATGCCCCTTGAGGATTTAAGCACAAAAAACAATGGAGACAATATATATGGAGATGATATGTTTAACACCACGATCACCACCCTACAAATGTTTGGATGCACAAGCAACGAATCTTCAAGCACAAGGAAAATTAGGTTCACAAGTAATGATGGCAACACCATTTGGGGGTATAAACCAAAGCCAAATTCTATGAATAACTTGTGTTTGGGGGCACAGAATTGGAAGAAACATACCAGACTTTCCAAAAGAAGTAAATAAGAAACCTGACAAACTTAACCCAAAAAAAAAAAAAAAAAAAACCCTTGGCAAAATGTCTACAACTATTTGTGGCAATTAAGTTTGAGATTATAATTCTTGTGAGATTATCACATTAATATCAACAATTGACAGATTGATTGGCAACTTTGCGTTTGCACTCAAATTTAAGAAAACAAGAAAAAATAATAATAATAATAAAGAAATTGTGTGCAGTGTTTTTTCTTACATATGATCCTCAAGGTCCCTACATTGAAACATTTTTATCATTGCAAACATTTGATTCCTCAATAATTTAGCCATAAACTTTGAGAAGAGGAAATCACCTCTGTTTTTTTTTTTTTTAAATTTATTTCTACCATATTTCAGTCTTTGTCCTTATTTTAACTTTCATATCTTGGTATGTCTTAATAAGTGCATGTTAGCCTCTCACCCGAATGGTAGGATGCGACAATTTTTACTTAACTGCTCAGGGTTTGAACCTATGCAGTCACATTCTTACCTCGCCAAAAGGTGTCCTGCCTCACCTAATATCTCCTTCCTTTACCAAAGGGTTGGGTCCGACCCCCATAAGACTTCACTTTCTAACACAAGTTGCATAACACAATCCAAATCTACTTGGATCATTTAGTTTTAAAATATTTGTGTCACAACATAAACCGATCCACGAACTGGATTTGAACCCAAAATCAAATTAGATCTTGATTTCTCTTGAGTTCTCCACCGTTGATCAAGATCGACGGCTATTTAGGCCTTGTTTGTTTAGTGGAATTTCTGTCATGAATTCACCATATCCAAAAATTTCTAGACATAATGTGACAAGTTGTCCCTTGAAATTTCTGAAACCCATATGTCTTCAATAGCATTTCTGAATTTCAACCCCTTCAAAGTTTTCCTTTTAACCTTTGGAAATTCAAAAATTCCATTCCATATATATTTTGGTGGGATTTCTAAAATGTTCAAGTCCAAAGAACATCCCAAAATTCCATACTTACTAGGAATTCTCCTTACATGATTACCTGAAATTCCAAATTCCCAGAAAGTGACATGACCTAAGTGTGCCCCACCCCCACTCTTCTTGAGCTCTCTCCCTCATCTGTTTGTCTGATCACTGCTGCATTTCTTCCACTCTCTGAAATCCCTTTTTCAAGGAAAATCTTTTCACCCTCTCCCTCTCTCTATATCTCTCAAAGTAATTCCCCTCTTTCTTCTTCTTCTTGCTGTTGTAGCAATGTCTTCTCTGCAACTGCTTTCCTTGAAACCACATTCCTCTTCATATCCCTTCCTTTCTCCTCCTTCCATCTTCTCTAAAACCCTAAAACCCAAAACCCATCAACCCAAAAACCCAAAAACCCACATCGTTTCCGTCCTCCAGTGGAACCGGAAACCCCAGCTCTCAGGCCCCACTCCCCGCGTTGTCGTCATCACCTCCGGCAAGGGCGGCGTCGGAAAGACCACGACCACCGCCAACGTCGGCCTCTCCCTCGCCCGCCTCGGCTTCTCCGTCGTCGCCATCGACGCCGACGTCGGCCTCCGCAACCTCGACCTCCTCCTCGGCCTAGAGAACCGGGTCAACTACACCGCCGTCGAGGTCCTCGCCGGAGACTGCCGTCTCGACCAGGCCCTCGTCCGCGACAAGCGCTGGTCGAACTTCGAGCTCCTCTGCATCTCCAAACCCAGATCGAAGCTCCCCCTTGGATTCGGCGGGAAAGCCCTGATCTGGCTCGTCGACGCCCTCAAGTCCCGCTCCGACGGGCGACGGCCGCCGGACTTCGTCCTCATTGACTGCCCGGCAGGCATCGACGCTGGATTCATCACCGCCATCACCCCCGCCAATGAGGCGGTCCTCGTAACCACCCCCGACATCACCGCCCTCCGGGACGCCGACCGGGTTACCGGACTCCTCGAGTGCGATGGAATCAAGGACATCAAGATGATCGTGAACCGGGTTCGGACCGATTTGATCAGAGGAGAAGACATGATGTCGGTCCTCGATGTGCAGGAGATGCTGGGGTTGGCATTGTTGGGTGTGATTCCTGAGGATTCAGAGGTGATTAGGAGCACAAATAGAGGGTACCCACTTGTTCTAAACAAGCCGCCCACACTCGCGGGGCTTGCATTTGAGCAGGCTGCTTGGAGGCTGGTGGAACAGGACAGTATGAAAGCAGTAATGGTCGAGGAGGAACCCAAGAAGGGATTTTTCTCCTTCTTTGGAGGATAATGGGGTGACTTTGATGGGTTTCCTTTTGTGGGGTGGTGTCGAATCGCGATAATTATGCAGATTTTAGATGATTCTGAGGTGGGAGTAGCGTTGAGGCTTCAAATTCTAGGATCAGTGATTTTGTTCAAGCAGGAGGAGAGAAAGGATGTGTACAGTGAGTAGGTATGTAGGGTTACCTAATTTTTTTGGATTCCAATGATTCTGTTATTTCCTCTGTTTTATCACATTCTAGTTTTGTAAGTGGTGCTTTGTGCTGAAAGTTCGATGCATGAGACTTGCTCTGGAAGTCAACTAGTTTGTATCTGGGTGTGTTGGTAACGGTTTTAGTTAATTTATGACATGTATATTCATACAAGAGAAGAGAGGTGCGAATTTGTCTTTTCATCTTCTCTGCAGTGCAAATGCAATTCAAAACAAGGGCTCTTTTAGCTAAACTTATTTGCTTACCTGGGGGTCATTTGTTTGCTGTCATTTGCACATGCGCCTTTGTTTGTGGTCATTTACACAACACATGCATAGACGAGGAATGAAGGTGTGTAAATGAGGCTGGCTATGTTCAAATGAGATTTTCACACCTAAAAAGGTACAAGACAATTATACGCCTCTTTAGTTAAGAAGACGTCAGTACAGAGTACAGACACCTGGGATAGGCCATGGTATGAAATCCCTTCACCACTTTTTATTTTTTGTGATTCATGTGGCCCTAAATTTTAGTACAAACCGTTCACATTTTTTATTGACTCTTGTACCCAAGATGTTTAGTTTCTTGTCTTTAACATTCATAGATTTTGAGATACGTGAAGATTTTATTTATTTTATTTGAACCATTCAATGTTCCCTCATGTGAAAATGGTGCTTTCGAAGCAGATTTACATATGTAAATCTCATTTTCATATCCATATGTAAAAGACAAACAACCCCTTATAGTTAAAATCGATCATTAGCCTATAGAATCTGTACCTAGTGAGCATGGTTGTTCAAAGTCAAATGTTTTTTTGCTGGGCTCTTATGGTGTTTATGGTTTGCATCTCTGGAAGCACTTCTGAAGAAAGTAATACTCTCAAAAGATTGAGAGGGGAGGGGTCAAGGGTATGGAGCTATGTTGTGCCAAGAGGGGAGGGTTCAAGGGTATGGGGCTAGCCAGCTAGGTAGCTTTGTCATCTATTGACGTTGACAATCTTTTAGGACAAGAATTAAAATGAATTAAAATTAAGTGTGTGATGGAACTCATCTTCCATGATGTGTTAGTGAGATCTATGGCATAGAGGTTACTAGACAAAGTCACCTCTTAAGAACAGGTGAGAGAATTCTAATAACATATAAAAAGGTGAATAGCCCAAAGCTAAACTACATGGCTTTTCCCTGTTGAATCAAGGGATGTGACATTATGAACAATTGAAAGGCATATGCCAAAAGTAAAGGAGAGAGAAATCTCCAGCATTAAACTGTGAGAATTGTTGCTGTGCTTTATTCATCTCTCTAATTTCCTCCCTTGTTTTGCTGCGAATTGCATCAATGAGAAATATTTCAATTGAGTTCTCATAACAAACACTCGCGTCTGATGAAATGAGTCTCTGAACTTCATCTTCTCATGGATTTTCTTGTGGTGCTGTTACTTTCCATTATTTCATTCAGAATTTCTATGTATTAATAACTCAACTATGAATTATATTCCCAAAGCGTGCTTCACCAGAAGGTAGTAGTTATTATTCATTACTAGATTAAGGAATTTTGAATTGAGCAGTTTTATTATGCATTGCTGTCGGAATCCTACTATTCATATTGAATATTAAGGAAAAATATTCATACCTATATGATGAGTGTCATTTGTAGGTAAATCTTAGGATTAAGATGTGAATCTTACTATTCGATACCTGTTCCATTGAATCTTATAATTCAAGCAATTCGGTTAAGCGGGAATAGCCATAGCCAAGAGGTCAATAGTAATAATCTTTCACTTCTTTTTCTTTCTGGTTTTTTTTTTTTTTCCTCCCTGTTAGCACACTTATTTAGTAAAGGTTGTTTAGTGGTTAACAAAACCTCTTAAAGACCATTAACAACACTAGCAGCAACAACATTAACAACAACAACAAAAACCTCTAAAGAAATTTTGCAATTTTGTGGAGGTTTTGAAATAAATAAGGAAAAGCATGTGACTAAAAGGGTTATATATATAGGGGAGTGCTGTGTAGCGCTCGGGCGTTTTTTAGGAGAAAACGTCCCTCCTAGTTGCGTCCACTGGGATGCATGATGATTATGGAAGTCCATTGGATGGAAAGATCCATATGAGGCCTACCTTTATGCAGAGTCTTGAGTCCATAAGATCATTCTAACATTTTGCTCCATGGCTCTAAAATTTAATTGTTGAGGCATCATCTTATCTTGATTTCAATCCAACGGAGAGGAAAGTTGGATGAGTGTCAAACTTGGACTTGTGACTATTCATGGGAAAGGTAGTGTGTGTGAAAAGATTAGATTGACTCAACACGGGCCCAATGACAAAAAATAAAAGGGGCGGAAAAAGGGGGCATTTTTAAAGTGGGGCGTTTTTTGAGAATTTCCCATATATATATATATAATATATATAGGGAGATGCTCCTATGAGAGCATCTTCACCTTACTATGAAAGATAAGGTGGGGGGCCCTCACATTTAAGTTGGTGGCATTGGATATGGATGTGGGGGCCCCACCTTATCTCTCATAATAAGGTGAGAGATGCTCTCGTAAGAGCATCTTTTATATATAGATATATTGGGCAAGGCTCTCTCCTAAGCTAATGCTTAGGATAAACTCCATATGCTCATGCTTGTGGGCCCCACCCTTGGTCCATCCAAATGGACCAGACACACGACCCTCCTAAATTGCACATGTCCACCAACTTTTGGTCATATCCGAATTTACTGGACCGTTGGATCGACTGTGTACCGATCTGAATGTTGACCATTAAACTTTTGCTTCCTAGATGGAGATGATAGAAACTACGATTAAGGTTGATTTTTTGCAAAGAGGAGGGTCATAGGGAGTTCTTAAAATCCCCTCATCCTTGAGCTTATCTTATCCTAAGCTTTTGCTTAGGAGTTCCCCACCCCCACCCCATGAGCTTACCTTATCCTAAGCTTTTGGTTTGACGAATACAACCCCCCCACCCGCCGCGAACACACACACACACAATATAGACACACACACAAGGGCCATTGCTTTGGTGCAATGGTAAATGTCTCGGGTAGCCACTTTGTGTAAAATTGCAAAAGGTTAGGTATGTCTCCGGTCTTGACCCTCCCCGGACCTTGCTTTGGTGGGACTGCGTTGGGTGATGACCTTTATATATATATATATATATATATATATATATATATAGACACACACATATATGTATGTAATGTATGTATGTATACGTATGTATGTTTGTATTAATTTTTCTCGATTATAACATGAACAGGAAATTGGACAAATACTAAAAGGTTATTACCCAGTGCGGGTCCCGCCGAAGCAAGGTATTGGGAGGGTCCATATTGGAGATAGACATAACCTTTGGTTTTTTTGCACAAAGTAGTTGTTCATAGGTCTCAAGCCTGCGTTCTCACACATGGCACCCAAGACTTTTACCATTACACCAAAGCAACGACCCTTCCTTGGACAAATAATATGACAATTAATAGTCTGTAACAGTACAAGAAAACATCTCATCTATTTTATCTCAGAAGTCAAAACCTGAAAGATTCCAGCTTGTCTGGTATATTTGAGCTACCTTGTCACAGTATACTTCATCCATCTTGAAGCAGGAGGTTTCATTTTGCCTGCCTTAGTTGCTCCATTCCTTCCCGATGCTACTCTTCTTTAATTAGCTCATACCCTTCCTATTCGAAACTCTCTTTGTGATTGAAGACCTTGTTATTCATTTTCTTCCATGAGGACTGTGAAACAGTGTGTGGTTTCTTTACCCCTTCTTTGAAACAGCTCAGATTCCCATGAATAACAAATCATTATCAGCAAATCTGAAAGTACCAGAGCACCTTTAAAAATGGGAAAACCTTGTTCCTTCTATTATACATCCAAAATCAAAATATTTGGTTGCTGGATTTGTTTTTCTATACCACATAATATGCACAGCAGATATGCATTTGGGTGAGTGATTCCTTTTCTTCTGAGGTTACTTCAAAATCTGAGTGCCTTCTCAGTAATTGTTGAACAGAAGCTTTGACCCGTTGCCATTGCCCAGATAAAGCTATTTAGAATTTCTTTGTGCCCCCTAGAGTCATGGAAAAAATGTCGGGATGCCTTCTACTAAAAAATTGTTGCCCTTCCTTAAGTGCCATAATTACATTTTTATATGTAGATGCTTCGTGTGTCAAGTCGATGAAGGAATATGTGGACTATTTGTGTAGTCAATGTCAGTCGTTAGTGTATTATTTGGGGTTTACCCCCTTCTCAAGTGTCATAATTAATTTATGTTTTTGTACTTCTTGTTCTTTTGGATTCCCCATTCCCATGGAAGGTTGTTAGACAGTCCTTTTTCTCAAAGGGACCGAGTGATTTAGGCAACGCTGCCATAAATGATTTCATGGAAAATTTGAATAGAGATAAGCTGAAAAATGTTTCATGGGAAAAATGCGTCCAGGTATGCCAGTACTATTATTGGTGGTGGAAATCAATTCTGGGATTTTTCACTAGGGTCTAAAAGCATAGGTATTTTCAAGGCGTATCCATCCTACTCGTGTATTTCAAGAGATTTGGAGGCTGTGATCATTGGACAGTTTTTCCCCTGTAAACGGGATTTGAGATGGCAACCTTCAGCCCTAGGTTCTGAGAAACTTCATAAAAGAGTTGCTCATAAGGTAAATCTGGGACCATTCAGCTTTAGCGTCACTGTAAAAAATCATACATTGGAATTAATTTTTGTTTTCTCCGGTTCGTCCTGAGTGGAAGATTCCAATAGAGCAAATATTGTGATTGTAAGGGAAGGTTTGAAGGCTCAAGGCACTTCGAGAGCTCCTCCTTTGAATTGCTAATTGTGAAAGGTGAGAGTCATGTAGGCAGGATGTTCAAATTTGTCGGCAAAGATATTTGGATTTTTTTTTCTCTGTGCGCACATGCTGCAAAGCAGTTACTCTAGCCAAAATCCAATTCAGGGAGGAAAGGAATCAGTCATTAAGGAGCAGTATTGACTATGGTTGCTAACCTTTACAGTGTTGTAATTGGTGCTTTGCCTTGTTGGAAGAATCCGATCTTATGGAAGCTGCGAATTAACTCACGAACTTCACCTGCATGCCCTCACATTTTTCTTCTCTGAATGAATATTCACTTATAGATGATCAAACGGACCCCGCACTCGAGTCACCTAAGCCAATATCAAGTGCATGAGAATAAACAAAAGAAGTTTCTAATTAATTTCTCTTTGTTCATAAGTAAGATTAACAAACTTTGAGTTGCTCTTTACTATGGTAACTAGTTTCTTTAATGATTATTGTCTAGATCCTTTCAGATGTATTTTTATTTTGATTTCTTTGTGGACATGTAAACTTGAAGTATAGGAAACTCTATTTTGGAGATTTTCAGAGGAAAACTTGAGGGTTTTGTTCCAAGTCCAGCGTCTTGCAAAGGCTTCAACCTGCACGCAAATATACCCTGCAACTGCTGTTTTCTCAACTTGAGCATGCACTATTATGTGATAATAGTCTTTTTGGAGTTGACTTGTTATCCCCACCCCACAACAAAAAAAAAACCAAAAAAAACCAATAAGGCCTCTTTTGAATCAATGATGAAACAATCCTGTTGAATTGTGACTAGAGTCCATTGCTGTTGGATATCTAGACTTTCATACATATGGCTGCTGCAGACCTTGGTTGGAATTTGCTAAAATTACTGTTGCTGTTATGAGAGGGTCATTGCTTTGGGCAATGGTAAAAGTCTCGGGTGCCATGCGTTGTAACGTAAGTTCAAGACTTGCGAGTAGCTACTATGTGTAAAATTGCCAAAGGTTAAGTCTGTCTCAAATCTAGAGTCCGTACCCTCTCAAGACCCTGCTTTGGAGGGACCCGCACTAGGTAATGACCCTTTTTTTTTTTTACTGTTGCTGTTATGAGCTTAACATAAAAGAAGTATATGGTTTGTTTTAATTTTAAAATTCCACTAGAATCCATGGGCTTGCTCCCTAGTCTGCATTAAGGGCATGTTTTGCCTAATTGGATATTGTGAAAACAACTTGCTCTATCAGATAGGTATGGGTCCTTAATTGACATATTTTAATCTACTATTGCCCCATGCATCTACTTTAGGATTTGGATTCATCCTCATCAACTAATACAGGGCGCAGGCGTCTTGTGAACCCTCTTACATGTCTTTTTAACATGCTCTCACTAAAAATTTAGAACCTTTCACATCATAACCCCACCTTGCTAAAAAAAAAAAAAAGAAAGGAAATGCCTATGGTTTCTTGGAAAATATTGTTGCAATTATATCATGGTATGCAATGTTTTATTGAATATGTCAAATTTTGTCATCTAAGAAATGTTTCTCCAACATTGTTAGTTGTTGTTTGTTATCATTAAAAATTTAACATGACTTGAGTTAGTGCCAGCTGATTATTGATACACATTACCAACAAGAGTCTGTAGCACACTTGGATGGTGTCCTTGGGTGGTTGTTAAAGTCAACTCTTTCTATCAAAGAATTTTATATACTGATACACATCATCTTTGATAGGTTTCTCCCTGAATGGATTTTGGTTGAGTGTGGTATGGGCCAACTCAGGAGATAAATTTATTTGGTCGGGACCAACACGTTTCATATAAATCTGGCCTGATCTCTTCTAAAATTGTAATTTTTTTAAAAAAAATTTACACGACCATTGACTCTTGGTTGGAACACTGCAGTGAGACCTACATCTACATGCCTCTTGGCTGGACTAATCCCTATTGACCAGGAGGAGCTGGGTAAATTTTTTTTTTTTATTTTTTTAACAACGTTGGGTGTTAAAGTCCTTTTGACCGGACTAATCTCTACTGATCAGGAGGAGCTAGGTAAATTTCCTGTTGCCCCAATCCAGTGTGGTAGTACAATTTTGAACTCTTAATTTCCAGGAGTAAATTGTGGTCTTAAACCAACCGAGCTATCCCTCCATATTCATGAAGTATCAGCTATTATGGTCGTTTTAACCATAGTCTAATTAGAGTGAGTTTTATGCCTAAACTCATAGCATGTATCATGTTCACGCTTGGCCCAGATGAATCACCACCAGGCTCCTGAATTCATCTGAAAAGAAAACCAGAAGTTTCTGTATGCCCTTTTGCATTCCCAAATCCAAATTGCCCGCCATCTGGAAATCAGATAGTTTAACTAAAAAGTCTCCAATAGTCAATGGACTGTTGGAAAAACAGCCCGAGAGGTGGGAGAGCATCATCATCTTGTACTATTGGACGGTCATACATCATCAAATGTCAGTTCAAGATGTTTTTTCTTTCTTTCTTTCTTATAATCCAGAGAAGTCATGTTTGTCTTTCAGGTTGTTTTTGAATTGGATTTCTAAGAATCCAAAGAGGTACGTATGCATTATAAATAATATCAAACAATCTCCATTCAATCGAAAATGAATTAACTGGAGATGAAGAAAGTATATCTGAATATAAAATCACATCTCAATCGACATCTTCATCTTATATCATTCTCTTCTAGTTCTTTGCTTGAATCCATTTTATCATGAAATGCCAGGAATTCCTTTTCATTCACAACTAGATCACCTTTGATAGTGAATGCTATACACAATTACCAAGGTAGATCCTAAGTAATCTCCCAACCTTACACCTATTTTTGTCCCATTTCTTCGTGCTCGTTTTATTATGAAGTCCTAGCAATTGAGTAAGTGCCTCTTTAAGCAAATAATAATAATCATCATCATCACGCGTGAATTCATATTTAGTTTTGAGAAATTTTATGAATGTACTTAGGCAATCCTCCTCCTTTATCTCGACTTTAATAATTTTAGTAGTAGTAGTAATAATAATAAAAAAAATTTGAAAATAAAGAGGTCACTACAATCTTATGATACCCTTATGATATGGTAGCTACTTAAGTTCTTATTTCTAATTACAGTGGGTACTTGATCATGTGTTTCTCGAATATGGCAAATGAACTTTGGGCCTTAAATCGATTGTTATAACTTATAATCATTGGGTTTGAATGGCTCACCTATAATTTATACTAAGGTGGGCCGTGCGTGGTGGTTTTCCGAAATTATAGATTCTCCGATACTGTGTGAAAGGAGTAAAGGAAAATAAAAAATAAAGAAAACAAAAGGAATTAAAGAGTAAAATACACTAAACGACAAAATAATTATTTCTCATAAAAGCAGAGTAGAGAGGAATGATTATTTTATTGTACTGTACTTTTCTTTTCGCATCCAAACAAAATTAGGGTAGGACACTCGCATTGGTGCCTTTACTTTCCTTCTAATATAGGCATCCAAACTCGCACAATTTAAAACGCCGAAAGTAATATTTCATGATGTTAAAATTTCAAATTTCCACTAATCAAATAAGGAATCCCAACATTATCCCAACATTATTTGCAGCTCTCAACACAAGAATTCTAATCCTAAATACCTGCAAACAATCCCACCTAAGCCACCCCTTGCCTTTATACTGTAGTGGTGAGCCCCATAATTTAATAAATAGATAAATAAGGTTAGTTGGTACCTAAATCTATCCTCAACGACTTAGAGAGTGTAATCTAGCCTAAAACTTAACAAACTATTTATTTATTTTTTGAATGGTTAACAAACTAGTAGCCAACTTATAACACTGGTGGATTACATGTGTGTGATCTATTCCCTTCCTCCAAAGGACCCTGGACCCCACTATGAAATCTCCACTCAAAAGAAAACCAAAATGAAGCTAATAGGGGCGGACCCAAACACAATCACGTGCGTACGGTTGCACCCATTAAACTGCATGCGCTTCAAAAAATTCACAAAAAAATTGTATGTCCACAATCAAAACGCACTTAAAAATCTTCGATTTTCCCCTGAAACCAAACTACCTGTTAAGGTCCACACCCCTTAAACTAAAATCTTGGGTCCGCCACTAAAGCTACCCTAATCACCAAATGGGCCAGAATTCACATTAAGAAAGATCCACATGCATCTGCCCACATCAAGGCTAAATTAATTTTCTTCTGGGGTGGGCCAGTTCAATCAAAGGGACCCAAAATTTAACGGTAAAGATTGCATCCAGCATGCCACGTGTAAGTAGATGAATCAGGGTCAGTGACGGACCACCGAAATCATTTCTCAGAGAGCCATAGTCCTGCGCGGACTATAATTAGCAATGTTACCCCATTAGAGGAACGTAAGCAACTCACCCGACCATTCTCTCTCTCTCTCGGCATATTCCATCAGAGTTTGAATTGTAATCTTTCCGTTTTTGTTCCTCTCTCGCATTTGCCAAAAATCAAATCAGCGTAGAAAGAGAGAGAGATAGGATAGGACTTCAAATGTTAGGTTTTTGTTTTTTTTTGGTTTGTTCCTCTTCTCATGTAATTTTGGGGTGATTGATTGAAAGGGGTAAATCGAATAAAACCCTAATTTCTAGGTTATGATGATCCTTTCTCATCCGGGCTCCAATTCAGCTAGGCGTTATTTCCCATCTTCGAGTCTTTTGCCCTAATTTCTAGGTTATGAATGCCAAAGATCCAAAACTAGTGGTGTTCTCCCCTTCTCAGCCCTTCTCTATGCGATTTGGAAGCTACCCATAGCTCAATTTGCATGTTTTTTTTTTTGTTAGTGTAGGTAGGATCTATCTTGTGATGGTTTGATCTTTTAGCACAAAATAATTACTGGGTTTTTTTTTTTTTTTTTAGTCTCTTGGGATTTCAGATGATTCTGTGGGGGAAAGCTCTTGTCTTTGGCTTTCTTGGTGCCAATTGTCGATGATTTGGATAGAAATGCAACGGGTTGATGTTAGTTTGTAGAATTCGGGATTTTTCTCTCTTTGTAGTGGAAGTTATTGTGTGGAGGTGTTTGGTGTAGAGGTGATTGTACCTTGGTGAAATCCATGAGGAGAGGTAGAACTGAAGAGTTTTAGTTCTGATACGTCCTCTAGATAGGCCATTGAGTGAAGATTTTTCCTTCTTTTTTTTCTTTTCTTTTCTGATGGATGGATTGTCAATTGGATGAGCGGATGGTCAACATGGAGAGCTGATATGAATTGGGTTTTATCTGCTTGATGGGTCTGGTGTTGTGTTCGGTCCTGAATATTTGTTGTGCATTTTGATAGCCTGTTGTGTTGATACTGATTTTGGGGTGTTTGACAATGAGCTTGGAAAGTGAAGATCAATGCGCACCTGCAGCAATGGAACAGAGCAAAGATGAATCTCAAAAGTATGACGATTTTTATTTGATTTTTCTTGTCATGTTTTGGTTTTTTTTAAGAGCTTTTGCCTTCTCTATAATAATTATTCTCTTTCTACTATTGTGGTATAGACGGTCAAAGATCTCGTATTCGAGAGAGTTTCTTTTGTGTTTCGCGGGGTTGGATATCTGCAAGAGGTTGCCTGATGGGTTTGATGCATCAATTCTGAGGTACTTTTTTTTTTTTTTTTAGCTATATAATGTGCTCCCATTTCGCGCATTATTGTGAGGATAGAATTCTTTTAGCTCTAATGTTGTTAAGGAAATTTTTTTTTTTGGAAATGGTCATTGTTTTGGTTTTCGCCACTAATCTCTTATTTAATTTTGGAATGCTTTGTACTGACTCTGATGGTGTTTTGGATCAGTGATTTTGAGGATGCTTCCCTCGGCATTCCTGAGCGGGGTCAACGAGTTCCTGGAGGATTATCTTTACAAAGGTTTGGTTCAACCCCTCTGAATAGAGTGGATAGCTCAAGCAACTACTCTCGAGGGAGCCATGGAAGGTGGGACACACGTTCTTCTGGATCAAATGATAGGGACGGAGACTCTGATCGTGATTCTGTTACGCAAGGTTTGTCATTTGCTCATATTATTATTATTATTACTTTCCTTTTCTGAGATGGATTTTGTCATCTTTTAGTGGACCTGTTCTCTGGGCTTACTAAGAAACATATGCGCATATTTTAAACTACTCTGCTACTCTGTTCTCAGTTAATGGTTGAACCGTATACCCATGTGATTCCATGGAAGACTGAAAGTACATGTCCTATAGGTTTATTTTTCAGGCATGGATTGTACGTGATTACTTACTCTCTTCTGAATTATGGTTAAGATGATTGATCGCTTGGTCCAGGCAATTCGAAATCCATCGTTGGGCTATTTGATTCAGCAGCCACCATGAGCAGCAAGAGTTACAGTGTACATAATAGAAATAGCTTTCAAGCCAAATGACCTGTGGTATATGATTTATTTTCCTTAAGTGTTGCTGACTTACATAATGAAATTTCTTGTTATGGCGGCACAAATAGCTTGAAACATGCATCATAAGTTACTTCAATTATATAAATGAGCACAAAGAAGTTTTCAATGTATCAGACAAGTTTAAAACCATCTTCTTGAAAGCTTGACCTATCGTGCACTGTACATATTTTTTTGGGCTCTTTGAATGAAGAAATTATTTCTAAGGCTCATAAGCAGTTTAAATAAAGTAATTACGAAATACTTGAAATTTTTTTGGTTTGCTTGGTCTTGTTAATCAAGTGACATAGAAGTTTTTTCCCCCTGAATTCATTTAGTTCATAAGTTATTTCATTTAGAGCTTTTTTTTGCAGATAGTTGTAGTGATCACATGCTTCTGTCTAGAGACATATATCTTAGGATTACTCTTTATATCTCAGGCTGTTTAATTTCTGAATATGTTCCATATAACTATTAGTGTTTGCAAATCTGTATATCAATCATGTAAGCTGTAAGTTTGCAGCAAGCTTATTGAAAGTGATGCTCTATGCCTATATAACTCTCCTCAGCAGGGAAGCAAACTTTCTTACTGTTTTGGCAATTGTTGACCTTCTTTCCTTTGCATACATTAATGCTGTTAAGATCTCACTCATGCTTATTTGGTAATATCTTTTTATCATTAGAAATATTATATTGGCTATTTTATTTTATGACCAATGAGATGCTAATGATTGTGTACTTCATTAGTTCTCTAAGTACATTAATAAAGTATATGTTAGTGGACTGTCATTTAGTCTTCTGAATTGAATTCCTCACATCTGTTCATTTGGTATTTATGTACAAATTCCTATAGGTCATGTGAGAAAGAGTTAAAACATATGGTCTAGTACAGTAAAAAACCTTAAGCCCCCATGTCCTAGTGATATCAGTCCATGCCGGATGGTTGTCAAGCCTAAAAACGAGTATTATATTGCTTACATAGAGGTCCTCAGTTCTGAATTTTTCTGATCTGATGCTTTCACCATTCTATATCTTGTATGTGACTATTTACAAATGTAGGAACTGGATTGGATTCTGATAATTTGATTTCACCCTACAGATTCTGGAAGACGTTCTGGTAATCAACCTCGGCGTACTTGGCAACATCCAGAACACGATGGGCTTCTGGGAAGTGGTGCTTTTCCAAGGCCGTCTGGATATACAGGAAGTGCATCAGCACCAAGGGGTCGGGGTAATGGAGATTACCAGCTCAATAGAAGCAATGAGCCATATCAACCTCCGCGTTTTTATAAGGTTTTTTTTTTTTTAATCTAACTTCTAGGATCAAATTTCACTCTTTTTCAAACGAAGAGACGAGAATTAATTTGACAAGAGCCCGTGGCACAGTGGAAGGTACTCACTATTGCAACTGTGAGGTTATGGTTTATATATATATATATATATATATATAGGGAGATGCTCCTATGAGAGCATCTCTCACCTTCCTATGAGATAGGGTGAGGGCCCTCACATTTAAGTTGTTGGCATTGGATATGGATGTGAAGGTCCCAACCTTATCTCTCATAGTAAGGTGAGAGATCCTCCTATGAGAGTGACTCTCAAACTATTGTCAGCATAAGGGGGGGACCCATCGTATCCAAATCCAATGCCAATAGCCTAAATGCAATGGGTCCCCCCCATTACTTTCACAGTAGTGTGAGAGTTACTCTCATAGGAGCATTTCCAAATATATATATATATATGTATTTATCGGTAATATTCAGGTGAGACTAGTTCTCACATATTATATGAGAGTTTTTTTTGTGGGGCCCAATTGTGGGCCCCATTTGGGGGATGGGACCTGGGGGGATGGAAAGATCTATGTGAGACCACCCCAAGTATCAAGTTTGACCCCAAACCCATGCCCCTGGCTCCTTCATCCGTGGCCCACAAGTTTAATGGCTTCATGTTGAAAAAAATATTCAACCCTCGATCCAACGGTTCAGTCAATTCGGATGTGTGTCAATCCTTGGGATTAGTGACTCTCAGGGGGTTTTCTATTGGTTGCTAGGTTTGGATGGGTTGCTAGTTGGGCCCCACAAAAAAGTTCTCATATAATATGTGAGAACTAAGTTCTCACTTGAATATTTTCATATATATATATATATATATTTGTGGAGAATATTCATGTGCATCCATCTCTCACCATAGGGTGAGAGACACTTACATTATTGGAAATATTCATGTGCAAAAGAGGAAAAACCATATATGGTCATATGCAAAAAAAGAATGTTCATGTGCGAAGAGGGAAAGCCATGTAAGTGTCCCTCACCCTATGGTGAGGGATGGATGCACATGAATGTCCTCCCTATATAATATATATATATATATATATATCTTTCATGTACATTGCAACTATTTGATTCCATCTTTTTTTCTTGGGTCCTGACCTTTGATCATCAGATAATCATTTTTCGATTGTTATCACTATTAAGAATAAATAAAAAAATTTGATTGTTATCGACTAAGTTTCAAGGTCTTTTCATCTGTTTCAAACCTCATGAACAACAAATGGGAAGAGAACAGAAGATAAAAAGAAAGAATAGCTTCCCAAATTTTCGCTTTTGGTAAATCAGCTGAAAACTGTTATTTTCTACCTAGGGACGGCAAGACACTGACTCACGTAATGATGAAACATTTGGTTCTGCTGAATGCTCCAGTGAGGATAGAGCGGAGGAGGAAAGAAAGAGAAGAGGTAATTGTTTAATGTTGATTAAAACTGTTTCTGCTGCCATAGTGGTCCATGTTGGGAGCCTTAAAAATGCTATATTGGAAAATATCGACCAATATATAAGTCAATCTTTCTTTTATTTTTTCTTTTCTTTTTGGTTGTAATTCTTGTTCGTATGGGTTGATATTGACTCCATCCTTCAGTGCCACTGAGTGACCACTATGTACCTCTATGCTGGTCATAATGGCTCATGTTATGTTCATATATCTAACACTTTCAGCCTATACCGCCTATATACTAGTGATCAGTATCTTATGCACCTATTGTTTTGGAGTTCTGATACTGGAACTGCGTGTATTCTGGTGTTTACTATAATTATGAATGGCATCGAACTAATTTGCGCCTAATTTATGCCAATCTCCTATTTGTTTCTCGGCTGTCTAGTTAGAAATATATCATTTGGTTGAGGTCCACAGACTTGACACAAACTTCTTTATTTTTTCCCTTCTTTTTTTCTTTCTTCTCAGAATCATTTGAGTTGATGAGAAAAGAACAACACAATGCACTGAAAGAGAAGCAAAAGCATCCAGACAAGCATAAGGGGCAGCTGGACATTGATCTTGTGGCACTGTTGAAGAATTCTGAAGATGAGAGTCTTCAGAACAAAATTGATGAGAGACTGGAGGACCATGTGGCATCGATTTCTCAGGGTGATTCGGTCAAGTGTTCTTTTCATGCACAAGCTCCTGCATCAAGACCACTCGTACCCCCAGGTTTTGCAAGTGCCGCTTTGGAGAAGAATCTTGGTACAAAACCTTTGGTCCCCACCCCAGCAACAGAGGTAGCTACCGGTTAGACCTACCAAAGTTCTATGATGCAGAAAACTCACTTCTCTGTTGAAACATATTCATATTTTCTATTATCACACAATGTTTAAAATATCAGTTGATATTTTTTCTCATACTTGGGATGCGGATATGGTAAATAAAAATGAAACATATTGTGCTTAGGATCAATATTCCTCTTACTGTTTTTCTGCTGCTCCTACTATTACAACCGTTGTTATGAAAATCAAAACTGTATCACAACTTGTTCAAGGGGTTGAATTGAATGGTATTGTGAATCGTATTGCGAGTAGTAGAATATTTTACTTCTCTTGTAGAAGAATGAAAAATAATGAAAAAACCAGTTATTCATAATCCATCCATAGCAGTGTCAAACTGTCAATATAGTAACAAATAAGTCTATGATGCAATCATATGAAGTACGTTATTAGCATATATTAATTTATCATAAATGATGTATGTGTAAATAGTTAACTATGTTTTAAGTTTATAATGTTATTGGGAAGAATACACAAGTTGTAGTTTTTTTTTTTTTTCCTTAATTCAAAAAATAATTCAAAAAATAAAATCCAAATCATCAACGATACTCTTGAAGTTAAAGAAGTGGTTATGAAAAAATTGAAGAAAGTATTAAATAATTTGGGACGAAACCAGTGTTACGAAGTTCATTTCATTACGGACGAAATTCCTGAATAATTTCTGTTCGGACAGTATTCTGAACGAACAACCCCCAGAAAATTTTGGCCCAAAATTCGGACCTATTCAGCCATTTCGATCCTAAGTCTTAGATTTTGGCCAAAGAGTTGCGAATATGCTCTGTTCGGCCATTTTTTTTAGAAAAAATAAAAAATAAAAAAACAGAACCCTAAATCCCTTTCATCCCCCTCAGAGATTTTTAAAAGGAAAAAACCCTAATCGCCTTTTTTTTTTATTGAAAGTAGAGGATAAAGAGTACAAAAAGAAAAAGAAGAAGGTCGCAGTGAGAAAAGAAAGAATACTTAAACAGGGACACAAAAAAAAAAAAAAAAAAAAAACAAAGAGAAGAAAGAAAAACAGAAGAGGAGGAAGAAGAATGACGTACCTGGACTGGAGGAACCTGTGCATCTACCAATCGTTATCACTGCTGCTATCTACTACAGGTCGACTCCACTGCTGCTATCGGCAGCGTCGATACTTCTGCCAGTTGATGCCGCTGCTGCTATAAATCGACGACACCACTATGCTACTGCTTCCCCATTCTTCCCTCCCCCCTTCTCTCTCCCCCCCTCTTCTTCTTCTTTCATCTTCCTCTTTCTCCCTCTCCCATCTCGATTTTCATTTCATTTCATTCGTTCGTTCGGTCCAAATAAAAGGGGTGAAATGAAACCCTTTTCACCCATTTAATAAGACAAACAGAGACGGGTCAGGTTCGTGGGCTCAACCTGGGGGCTCTTTTATTAAACTCTACCCATTTAAAATAAACCAACCTTATGCGGGCCCTAAAAGAACTGTAATAACAGGGTCTTAATTAGATTTCACCCTAATTGGAAAAAGAGCCCTACCAAATTTCACTATTTTTAATATTTATTATGTATATTATATTTGTCTGAAACATTTCACCGAAATTATTCAGTTTGGAGTCCAAACCAAAACGCAGTCCGAAACGAATTTCACAACACTGGACGAAACCCCATATGTACAATTAAATTCTCCTGTCACATGGAATATGTACAATTAAATTTCCCATGGAATCTTAATATTTCATTAATTAGTAGATATCATCTTAAAAATAGAAACAGCAATAAGAAGAGTAAAATTATTAATTTTAGCCATTTAGCTGTGTCTATTCCCAAGAGTCGCTTGAATGATTTGATATGAGAAGTATCAAGTCATTAGAATCACATTTGAACTGTAAGATTCGATAAAAGAAGTATCAAATTGTTAAATCCACACTTGCATCTTAAGATTCATTGGTCACCAGGATTCATTGTATAGATACAAATCCTTTTCCTTAGGATTTGATACTAATCGTAGGATTCTGGATGCAAATCTTAAGATTTTAACAACATCGACTACTATTACTACTACTACTTGTCAAAGAACCCCACCATATAGAGCTTACTTGTCAGTTGTCACAACTGGCTTGGTTAGCGAATCCGGCTGCCACTTCATTTACTTCTCTAGTCACATGGTGGATTGATATATTCATATTGTAGGTCATTGCCCAGATTTCAGTATAGATGTAATACTATATATCCAAGATTCAACCATGGAAGAGAATTTTAAAGTCACCTGATATTACCAAAATTAGAAAAAAGTGAGTCTTAATGCTTCAGCGCTTGGAGCAGCTCCTCAACTTCAACCTTTTTTGTTGTTGGTCACCCTCTTATCATTTATGGTACCTCCGGCCTCAATTGTTGAAAGGTAGGGGGAATTTCCCAAATATATTAGAAAGATAAAAAGAAGAAAAACCATATTAAGAATGGTACTTCACAATGGACAAAAACATAGTCAATTAAGTCTTCCCGGAGCATTACATAATGTGACTATTTAAAAATGAGATTTTTATCTCCTCTGTTGATCTAGAGTAAGGATTTTTTTGGCTGTAGATGTACAAAATGCTTTAGACTCTTAGTGTAGCTGTCCTAATTAAAGGTGCAAACGGGTTGGATTGAGTTGAAGTATGGCGTATGCATTTTTAGGCCCAACATCTGACCAATCTGCACCCGGCATGAGTAACCTACCTAATCGTTTCTGGTTTTGTGTTTTTCTTTTTTCGTGCGCGCGCTATTTCATGTGGGTCCACCATTACAATTAATTATTGTGGCCTCCTTGAAAATAAATTAATCAAATGAATCAATCAGAATTAGATCAGCCCCTGAACCTTTTGATCTGGGTTTTCTGTTCTTCCTGTAACTCATTCCTAGTGATATCAGTTGGTGTAGATTTATCTGGCAATGAGAAAGTATGGTTCAGGATATCCATAGTATCAATCTGATGACTTGTCCATTCATCATTTACATTTTTTTCCCTTAATTTTGATTACTTGGTTCTGCAGGTTGGGAATACTGGATATGAGGATAGTGCCTACAGTAAATCAAATGGCTCAGGTGACGATCATCTTAGTGAGAAGCAATCAGCTGCATGTATACACTCTCATGAGCAGCAATGCGAGAACAGGAGTGCTGGTGTTCCTTTGATGGATGCAAATGAAAACAATTTGGTCTTATCAGGAGGTGCTGAAGCATCTAACTGTTCTTTTAGCATTGAGACTTCATCTTATAAATCTTCCAGCCTCTTGGAAGCGAGAGAAGGTTGGGTGGACAGTGCAGTTGCAAATTCTGATTCTGAGAAGGTGACTAGGTTTGAGGTTGGTACAGGCGGTCAGGATCAATCTACATCAATATTGGAAAAGCTGTTCAACAATGCTTTGGCTGTAAATGGTGTTGGCTCGCCCAAATTTAATGAGGTACCGACAATCCTTTCAAATGATGAATATTTATGTCTTATCTATAATTGCTTATATTCAATCAATGGTTGTATTGACCCCTGTATTTTGAATTGGTTTGGTTCAGTTGACATGTAGGTAATTCCAATATGGTAAGCTAGCGATTGATTCTGACCATGACAATTACTTGACCTGCATGCAGTCGTTTTATATGTCATGGTTTTCTAGCAAAGCAATCATATATAAGATATATGTTCTTTTTTCCATGTTAACCAGTATTAGTCTTGTAGGGCCTTTGTTGTAAGTTAGTGTAACCAAACTAGGATCCTCTTAAAAGGTGGGTTTCAAAATCAGTATATTAAGTGGAAAATGTTTTTGCTTGAATTCCTGTCAAGTTTCATGAACTAAGCAGTTCTCTTGAATTTTCTGTGATAGTATAAAATCCTTGCCCAGAATTGTGGGCATTTTATTTGTTACATTCTGAAGAAGTGTAACCATATTTGGGTCAAGCATTCCGACCAGGTGGGGTGTATCTTTTAGTGATCAAGCCACCCAGGCCGCTCAACAGTGGGAGGGCGCTGGCATCCATTGAACAACTCCAACCATTCAAGGTGGATTATTTGAAGTTGGATATGGACCATTGGATATAAATTGTTTCCGACAGTTCATTGGTATGATCAATTTCTTTCTAGAGTTGCAGGGTGAGAAAATTCCTTTCAGCATCATACATCGATCATGGGTTGGCCAGATAACTGTTTGAAGGTTGACTTCATTACACAGTTGGAAAGTCTTCACTGTAGAAACCACAAGGTTGCACATGCAATCCCTGTTTACCTATCAAAATAAAAATACTCAAGGTGGGCCCACTAGTTCAGAGTGCTAAGTTGGATGAAAATGGTGATGATTCAGGCTCATCATTGTATATCTCCTCATCAATTCTTTGTTAGATGTTAAACTAGGACCCTGATATTTTTGCAGTGCATTCTTAATATTCCTTGTTTAGACAAATGAGTATTTCTGTTATGAGTTGCAAGTAGCTTTGACACCATTTGGTCATTTTGTTGCTCTGTAGCATAATGATGTTAAATCTGATGGGGACACCTGGAGCACCCAACCTTCACAAGCTTCGAAGTTTGCACATTGGTTTCTTGAAGAAGGTGAGCTTATCAATTCCAAGCGCACATCCAAATATTGCAATGCTTTCATATCAACCTCATTTTTCCAACAGAATTCTAAGAGTTGTGAAACTATATGTTTTCATTTTCTCATTGACTGTAGAAATGAAACCAGTACATGATGCATCATCTTCAAAAGCCAGAGACTTACTTTCATTAATTGCCAGCCATGATAATGGATCCCAAGTGTCTACAGTTTCTAATGAGAAAGGCATCGACAACATCTCGAGAATCTTCCCTTTCGAAAATACTGGAGTTTCCCAGAACCTTATAACCCCCACTGCTGCGACTTCTACCACAGTTGGTGTTCTTGAGCCATTCTATCACTGTGACAAACCTGATACAGGTTCAGGAGTGCTTACGTGCGAGGACCTTGAGCAGTCCATCTTGGCCGAGGCTGAGGTCAGTGGTTCTAACATGCAGCACTCTGTGCATGGAGCGTGGAATTTCTTGGATTCAAAAGTTGAAGCACAGAAGGCTGCTGTGGATGATCATGCATCCCAACATCTTCTTTCGTTGTTACAAAAGGGAACAAGCTCGAAAGTGCTGACAACGTCTTCCCCCAATCTTGACGCAGTCTCCTCCGACAAGCTTGTTGTTCCTGATAGCATGATTAGTACTGCTGAAAATGTCCATGGCAGTGAAAATACACTGACTCTTGAAACACTGTTTGGCACTGCCTTCATGAAGGAGCTTCAGTCAGTGGAAGCTCCGGTCTCTGTCCATAGAGGTTCTGCAAGTGGGGTTGCTAGAACTGATGTTCCTGAACATCATGGGCCATTTTCAATTGCAGATGATGGTTTCTTTCATTCTACTGTTGGTGAACAAGTATCCAACAAGCCAAACCTTATGGAAGTACCACAACCCGATAAGATTGAAGGGCATTGGTTAAGTTTCAATGATCCTCGACTGAAGGGCTTGAAGCTTGACCCTGATGGTGGTTTTGAAGGCAGAGCTGATAGAGTGCCAGATGTTCGGCTGCCTGAAGAAGAGAGTTTGATTGCTGTTGGTGATCCGTTGCATCGTGAAACATCCCAATTCATGCCTGTTGGCAGTGCTACTAGAGTATCCTCAGAGCCACTGGCTGAGATTGTAGATAAGCTGGCGGCTCTGAATACCCTTCTAAAAAATGAAAGACCCATGGTGCCTGGTCTACAAGGTCCACCAGTTCTCCATGGTCCTTATGAGCCATTGGAGTCTATGGGTCCGTATCAGCATTTACATGGGCGGCCTCCTCCACAGTTTCCTCATCAGATGAATAATGCAAGGCATCCCTTCAACCCACTTGATCAACATCCTCTTGCCCCAGAACGCATTCATCAAGATCCACAGCATACTTTTCCTCCTAATATCATCCCTCACCCTTTCAATGGTCCAGGTGGGCCTAGGTTTGATCCAGTGCATTCTGCAATGCAGCACATGCCCATGCCCATGCCTGAAAATTTCCCACCACCTCATCTGCTGCATGGACTGCCAAGAGGTGTGCCGTTGCCTCATCCTTTCAACAACATGCCTGGTTACATACCAGAGATGAACCTTATCCAAGGTTTTCCTTTCAATCGTCAGCATGGTAATTACGGCAGCAATGGACTGGGAATGCCAGGTATATAAGCCTGTCATTTTAGTTGATATTCTATTTGTGCTCTTATTTCTTTTTGGCCCATTTGGATCCACTGGCAGAGTTCAAATATCTTGGTTCACTAGTTATCATTCTGTGCATGGTATTCAAGTTACTAGTAAACTAAGTGCAAATACCTTCCTCCCCCAATTTCTTACTGAAGTTGTCATGACGTTCATGCAGTGTGAACCCAACAAAATCTACTGAAACCTCATAAGCTATGATGCCTACATACTTCAAAATTGGCTACATATTGTGATACTGCACTTTTTTTGTGTAAAACCTATGTACGTGCCTTATCCATGCTGTATCTTGAGGCATCATAGCTCATAAGCACATCAAATCTTGGAGAAGCTTCATGTTTTTGTGGTTTTTCCCTTCTGAAAGTTGAATTCTTCTCCAAGTTTTTAGCTGAAGTTGGCAGGGTTTTTAATGATTGCAAGACCAGCAAAAACTACCTCACCCTCTCAAGAAATGCGCTTGAGCTTGGGAACACTGCCTTGCCTCACTAGGATTTCATTTATTGTCTTATTAAAGGTTCACCATGACTTGTGTCATTAACAGGATCTGCTGTTGGTGCCGGCCATCGCCCAGAGGTGCTGGAACGATTGATTGAGATGGAATTGAGAGGAAATCAAAAGCAAACACCACCTATTGCTCCTGGACCTGGACCTGGGATCTATGGTTCGGAGTTGGACATGGCATTCAGGCATAGATGATGATGAAAGTCTTTTATTCAATATAAACCTCAAGCTCGTCATGGCTGATAGGGGCAGGATTGTTTTGTTCAATGGGATTTTTGTGATGATGGTGTATAATATGAATTTTTCTTTTCTTTTCGTTGCTTTTCCTCGTGTGGCAGCTGATTGAGAATTTGGGTTTGCTCTTGATCATTCTTCATTCTAGTAAAACCAAACCAAAGAGAGAACATCCATAGTAAGTAAAGCATAGAAGAAGGGGGAAATCATATATTGTGTTTGAACTAGTAGCGCCTACCATGAAGAGGGTGGTTATATTCCTGAAGTAGTTGGATGATCCTACCAGCTGATCAATGGATTTCTGATTGTGTTATTATTTGCAATTATAACAGTTGAGAAATCCGGCCAATGGTTGACATTTGATGAGGGTGATCAGCAGCTATGGACCGTTAAATGATTGATTTTTGTTTCAGCCCATTCATGGTGGATCTAGAGGAAGATCACCATAATACCATATCTGGTTTGTTTCAAGAGACGCTACACAAGTTGCTTAATTGGCGGCTTTAAGTTTGTTGGCAGTGATTAAAAGTTTCCTGTGGAATCAATATCAAGTTCAAATGGTAGATTCAAGTTTTCTGCAGAATGCAAGATCCCAGTTGATTTTTGTTTGGGGAAGTTGTTCTCTTGCATTGTCATTTTTAGTTTCTTCTCAACACCTATTTTCCCACGCAAGACTGCTTGCTTATGGAGACAAAGGTCAGGCTAGTGATTTTGGATTTGAGGTGGTCCCTTAATTCAATTTAGTATTTGGTTAGGCAATGTGTAGGAGGTTAAAGGGTCATGGTTGGTCCTGATTCTCTGCATGGAATTGAAATCATAGAAATTATGATGGCCAAAATTTAGGAAACAAAGGTGAAGATCCATTTTAGTGTGAGTTGGGAGTCACCTGTGAACCAAAACTAATAAAAAGAAAAAAAAATGGAAATTCATAAATAGCCTTCAAATAATCAATAGAAAATGTTTAAGAGATGGGAAAATGAATGCCCAGCCATCATCCTCGTAAATCAAATCATAAGAAAGTTGGCGTCCAATCTACATCTCCACCTTATATAATCCTTTGTTGGAACCAATTTTCTCATGAATTCTTTGAAATTTAATTCCATGGAAACAAAAGACCCCAGAAGATTTTGATCCCTATGTTTGCATCTGTCTGGGGGAAATTAAATCCGGGACAAACTCCACTGAAAATCTGAATTGGAACAAAATTACTAAGTTCCCTTCAGGGGTTATCTAAGTTCACCTGCCATTGAATTATTGAATGTAAACCAAGACATCTGAATTATGTTAATCATAGTCACATAGAAATCCCAAAAAAACAAGAGGAAAAGAAAAGTTACTAATTCACACCACCAATTGCCTTTTGTGGCTATCATACATAGTCTTCCCCATCCACCCTTCTTGGACATTTCAAAGGCTAAATTTGGGATGAAGAATTTACACTCCTATTCTTTAGAGGGAATTGATGGGATCTGGGATTTTCAAGAGAACCCCAAAAAGATTGCAAATATCTCCAAAATGTTCAGCAACCAGCAAACTACTTAAATCCACCTTTAAATGTTGCCCCGTGAATCAGCTGTTTTTGTACTGTTACTGGTAATTAGATTCAGACAGTAGAATAAGCTATGATGCCCAGACACAGCATTGATACAATAAACACACCTTGTGGACACGACAGAGACATGGATTTTACACTTGAAAAGTGAAGTATAGGACACAATACGACATGATACGTTGCCCATTTTGAAATATCCATGCATCATAGGAATCAAGTGCAGGTCAAAAGAGTTCTGAGGATCCAAACATAAGCCCAATTTGTTCCAAGTGCTCATCTCATAAACTGCTCTCGCAAGGCTGGCCAAGTACCCTGTCAGTCAGACTCCACCAGACTCATTTAACTCACCTGAGTCGGTGACTTACCAAGCCATGTAACTCGGCTAGTTTTGTGCCGAGTCTTTTCCGCTCAGTGGAATGCAATAGCTAAGCAACAGAGGCAATAACAGGGAAAACATTAGGGCTTGTTTGTTTCGTGTAATTAAATACCTAGGATCATATTCTTTTAATAAAAATGAACCAAAAGTCAATATCCAAAAATGACCATCACATAACTTCCCATGCAGCGAGAATCGAATCAAGGGAAGGAAGATCGGAAATGAATACCCAGCCCTCACCTTTGTAATTTAATATCTAGGAGATTTAAGGTCTCATCAACATCTCCACCATATATCCTTCACCCCTCTTCAATAATCGTTCAGTAGAGCTGATTCCACCATGAATTCATAAATGTTCAATTCCTATGTATTTATGCAAACAATCAGGCCCTTTGGAACTTTATTTAATGTAAATGAATTCTTAGGAATTCTTAAGACTTTTATAGATGAAAGTGGTCAAAACAGAAATAAACAAAGGTGAATATCCAAAGCAACCATCAAATAATCCCCCTTTAGAAAATGAATCGAGATAGGAAATAAACACCTAGCCATCACCCTAGCAATTCAATTTCAAGTCTCATCTACATCACTACCTTATATCTTTCACACTTCACCTTTTGAATAATCCTTTGTTAGACCCTTTTTAACCATGAATTTTTATGTACTCAATTCCCATGCAAACAAACGGCCGAGTACAACAAAGGGTCTGGTTGGATGAGGAGAAAAGGTGGAGATGACCGTCTACACTACAGTTTAAAGTAGCAATGTAGCCAGATTTCTACACATCCGAACAACTCTCAAGTACCATGGTTACCACTGGTAGCTGGATTCTAAGCTAAAAAATATATATCTAACATAAATATTCTACATAATATCTTACAACTTTACGGTCAAAACTCAACCTCAAACCTAAACATGCAGTCCTGTACAGATCAAAGTCATGCAGTCCTTGTACAGATCAAAGAACTCACATCCACCTCCCGCTGTTGAATTTTCTTTTATCCCTCTCTTTATGTGGATTCACAACACAACAGAATGGCTGCATGTTGATTTCTCAAACGAGTGTGGTGCTATACATTCCACCTTGCAAATCCAAAATGCAATAGCCAAAACTATACCTTCCGAAGTTAAATGGCCGCTGGAACAGGTGCTTGATGATCTCCCAGCTTCAGCCTGAAAGTTATTGTTGCAGTCAGAACTCATACTAAAATCATATTTATAGCATGCCATGCTAAATTAATACAAAGTTTCGCTTGCTTCTTTTACCTGGATGGAGCCTTGTGTGAGTCAGAGGCTTGGATTGTGTTGCTCGCATTGTTTGGTTTAGCTTCCTTGGAGACATCGTACGATGAAAGTACCCTTCTCTGTACAAATCACAGAAAAAGAGTTAAGTCACTCGACTCCACACATGAAGCAAGAGTTTATATGAATTGAGTACTGGGAGTTGGGACTCTCTCTCTCTCTCTCTCTCTCTCTCTCTCTAATCCAGCAATCCTCATAAAGTGTCTTCCAAAAATATATTCTCTATGCATATGGGGGACATATTTTATTAATACAGGTCAACCTTTTTAAGAAACCTGTGGAAGTTGAGAGAAGTACAAAGAAAAGAACAAAAGCTACAAAGACCACAGGAGAATTAAAATTGTTATTCTCCTGTTTGACACAACATGAAGAACAAGTAAAGAGAATGCATTTCTACGGCCCCAAACCCCTACCAAATCCATAGCAACAACCAACACACTCATGGTTGAGTGGTGTTGGCACCTTGGTTTCACGCACATGCCCGGGGATCAATCCCTGGGTCCTCAGCTTATAGAATCACACATACACCCATAGTTATCAAAATCCTACGATTCGTATCCCGAATCTTAAGAAAACGATTCGTATCTATACAACGAATCTCATTTGCAAATGAATCTTAGGATTCAGGTGTGAATCCTACGATTTAATACTCGTTTCATCGAATCTTACGATTCAAGCGATTTGGTTAAGCTTAATAATCTTTTACCTCTTTTTTTTTTTTTCATTATTTTAGAGCTTTTATTTTTAAAAGGTTATTTAGTTGTTAACGAAACTTCCTAAATATAATTGTAAGATAGACTTACTTGTTATTATATTTATACATTTGTAAAGGGGAAAATGGATGGTTATGAATAATTACTTTTTTGCTTTTAATTTTTAATTATTTTTTATTTTTATTAGAAAAATAAAAAATCATACGATTTGCGATTCGATTCGATTCATTGGTATGAACGATTTGCGATACGATTCTGATTTTGAAAACCATGCCTATCCCAGTAGCCCAATGTAGCAGGGGAAAAACCACACCGACTATGAAAAACAATAGAATGGACACAACAAGACAAAAACACGTAGAACCACCCCTTGAATCAAGGTTGTTCATAGTAGTTATCAGAATCCTACAATTTGTATCCCGAATCCTAAGGAAAACAATTCATATCTATACAACGAATCCCATTTATAGGTAAATCTTAGGATTCATGTGTGAATCTTACGATTTGAGACTTGTTTCATCGAATCTTATGCTTCAAGCGATTCGCTTGAGTGAGAATAACTACAACCAATAAGTTAATATCTGTTATCTTTTACCTTTCTCTTTCTTTATTCTTTCTTTCTTTTAGTGTTTTTTCTTTTAAAAGGTTATTTAGTAGTTAATTAAATCCTCTTACGATTTTTTGCGCCTTCGGGGAGGTTTTAGAAATTAGTAAAGCGTTCGATTGTACGTATAGAACTTGTCTATATCTTTTTCTTTGTTTTTTTATAAAAATAAAATAAAATAAAATAAAATAAAAAAACTCTTCTGGTTATTTTTTTATTGATTAATACTTTATTAACTTTAAAAAATATCCTACTTTGTAAGATTGATGGTTTAGATTTTTTTAACTTTTATATTTTGATTTAAAGATAATAAAAAATAATTATTTATTGATACCTTAAACTTATTTAACTATTTACACATATCATTTATTATATATTAATGTGTCATGATGTTCTTGATATAATAGTATGATAGACTTATTTGTCATTGTATTTATAGCGCTATCAATGGGAAAATTGATGGTTATGAATAACTACTTCTTTCTTTTTCATTTTCCTTTTAATTTTTAATTATTTTCCACTTTTATTAGAAAATTAAATAGTACTACGATTTGCGATTCGACTCGATTCATGGATATGGACGATTTGCGATACGATTCCGATTTTCAAAACTATGGATCATACAGCCCAAATGGATAAGTACACCTACTTTTCCCACTCTCAGAGATTTTCTTAGAACACAAATAAATACAGCCAAAAACTAAGGATTGTGTCAGCTTTTCATTGCTTACGTCTATTCTTTCAACAAAATATGCGCTAAACATAATCTCAGCCACCTAAACCATCTATAGATATTTTAATCTTAACTAAAAAGAGTCCCTATATGCCAATAGCACTTTGCTCCGGTTTCTTGCTCTCGCTCTTTGCTCTGGTTGAGATGCAAAATGAGGAAAGGGTCTGCTTTACACCTCGGAGTCCTTATATGCCAATTGCACTTCTCACTTGTTTTAGTTAAATGAAATTATATGTGATTAAACAAGACGAAAAATTCCCGTGGTCATGCATCAGCTTGTTAATGAACTATTGGGTGTAGCCCGCAAGTACAATGCGCACATTTATTTGCTTAATCTAGAGAGCATTGTGACAATAGTTCCATACCATGTATTTGTATACTCATCTACATGCTTGCATTTCCAGAAGCCAGCTTTAATATCCTGCATCGCAGGCATATATAGTACAATTAATTTTTTTCCCCTATTTTAGTCTACTTGCTTTCACCAGCTACTGCATTTTTGTGCATTCTCTCAACAAATTTTAACACCGATAACTAGAACAGTGGCATAAATAAAATGGTCATTAAAGAACACTAGAACTTCAAACAATTGAATCCTGCTTCGCTTAATGGCCCAAATTCGCTTTGTGGCAACACTGTTCTACGAAATAAATGATGTTATGTAAAGACTGAAGGTATCAGGGGAAAAAGCACTCACATGACCCTCAAAATCTGGGCTAGACAAATTGACGGAAAGGTTTTTCATCAACAGCAACACCTGGAAAGGCAGCAAAGAAAATCCATTACTTGTTAAGTCAAAAGCATTTTCCATCATGGAAAGCAGAAATTTGTTTTAACACTTCTTAGATGGATGCTAGAACAATAAACAAGCCAAGCACTAAACCCCATTGGCAAAACACATCTAGGATATCGCTTATACATATATACATATTATATATATATATATATATGTGTGTGCGCACGTGTGCGTGTGTAAAAACCATGCATACAACTTTAATTCTTAATGCGTAACGTAGGGTGAAGCAATCAAGCACTACACCCAATTTCAGTACTAGGAATCAGTAAATGTACTCAGTCACCAGTATCTCTAATTACTTCTAACTTGTTACCTATAAGCAGTTGCTGCAGGCCAGAAAACTTTACCTCAACTTGCATGCAACTCAGGTTATTCCAAATGCAAGAACTTTATGCTTACACAGTTACACATAATACAAATTACTTGCACTAGCTTGTGTGGATCCAAATTGGCCTCCAATTCATACAACAGACGTGCTACAAATTACAGTGTTGCTGTAGACATGCATGCGTGGTCAAAATATTACCATAATCTCCATCATATGGAAGATCCACTTAAAACAACAGTAGCCATCATTCAGCTCAAGAGGCACCCAATTAACAATGGGCTAAAGAAAGTCAAATATTAGTTTAAAAATATAGATTTAATATCACTTTCATCCATTTCAGTTATTAGCATTTGTTACATGTTGCATGGAAATTAGGAAGATAATTTTCATTCTTGAAAATGAATGATACAGCATTAAAGAAAAGACCCTAATTAATAACCGGAATTAGCATTATCAGGTTGATGTGAAATCCAAGTTTGTTTTTCTTTAAATACTTGGGTTTCGGAAGTAGTTCTCAATCTCCTAGGAGTTTCTCCAATTGTAGAAATTCTCAACACGGTAAAAATCCGAATGAGTGCAAAACATCCACAAGCCAATCAGGAGTCTAGAAGGTTGCATAAGACAAATCATGCATGCATCATAATGTTGCCACAACCCAATTCTAACGTTGTTCATTAATCATCACAGAACCATCTCAATATTATTGAGTTGCAGGTATCTTCATACAACCTTGTGTAAACAAAACAGGAGATAAAGATGGGTAAGAATTTGAAATGTAGAAGTCTGGAAATTGAGTTTTAAAATGTTATCCAGGCAAGTGTATGGGTGCCTTCATGGGAATGGTAGGTAGCATATGGATAAGGGTATTTACTTGGCAACCTAAAGCATAGGTTAATATGGGGGCATCTATTTTCATCTTATCTTTTTGTAAGGTAACTTACAAATAAACAATAAATGTTAAACATAGATTTTACATAGAAATTTTTAAATCAGTTCATAAATATCACCTTTTGATTCAAAAGTGAATGGAAGTCCCATCAAAACTTCCAATTTATGAATTGCAAGATACTGAACTGTACAAGTGATCCCTTATAGATTATATTTATAACTATATAAAGTTACCTTTGACACAGCTAGAAGAATCAAGAATGCAAGAATGTTTTCAATGGTAACACTTCTATTCAGTGGGGGAGTAGGTAGCAGAAAACATTAAAAATCTTGAGCGAACATTCTAGTATCTTTCCACTAGAAACTATTTTAGGGACGGTAAGGACTAAGGACTGAATTGCTCTGAAGTAGTGCTTGAGGCTATTTTTGATAACGTACTGCTTGAGGATATGGAAACCGAAACACTTGAGTTAATAAACTAATGAAGAATGCAAAAGAAATAGAGGAGACAAATAACCACTAAAAAAAGTACAAAAAATTTGGTAGACTATATGGAACTGAGAACATAAAACTCTGCTTCCTGGCTCTAAATGAATGCAGTGAACAGAGAATGAGTTGTTAAAAGATCTGCTCTGAGTTACTATGTACAAAATTCTACTAATCATATCACTACTAACATTCTTTAATGAAAAGCATCATTCAGGAAAAAAAAAAAAAAAGTTGTCTTTAGACATCTAAGGCGAGAAAATGATTTAGGTCGAATAAGAAAGATACCGCTTCAACATTAATAGGATCCATCTCCTTCAGTTTCTCTAAATGACCACTTGTATTAGGATCAAAGACACTGCCAATGAAGCTGTATACTTGAGCAAAGTCTGGCATCACTGCTCAAAAAAAAAAAAAAAAAAAAAAAGAGGAAAAAAATGTGCCAAAGGGATTATAACAAGCACTATGGGACAGGATAAATAGAAATGAACTAAAACGAACATTAAAAAATATACATGGTGTATTTGCAAGTATCTATGCCTGTACATGCATAAGTAAATATAAATACACAAATAAGAAAGCATATGTAAACATCGTGATAAACTGTCCCTCAAATGATAAACATCATAAATTAATATATTGGTTCCATCCAAATAGACCTAGCCACTGTATGCATTACCCACTTGAAAGATGAGAAAGCACTTGGCACTGCTCCAAGAATATGGGCACAGAATTACAGACCCTATTTATTCTGTTGGTCAGGACTTGGCCCACCTGACCGTTCACGCACATAGCAAGGCTCACATTCTATCAATGCCATTTCTCTCAACTGGTGCAACAATTAACATCAAATTGTTTTCCCCACTTAATGTCAAAGCTGGATCTGATGGCATGCATACTGCGCATCATTATTGTGATGGTACAATGAGTTTGACAGACTAACACACAGAAATCTTTCAGAAAATATGGAAATAGATTTACTTATCACTAGTGCTTCATTGCCCAGGATTCTGATGCTCGATCACACAATAATTTTGATCTAATCAAGTTTTAATATAACAGCCATTATGTAACAATTTCAACCGTCATGTACTAGTTTTGATGGTGAATGATGCCTTTATGCAAATATAAAGGACTGAAGCACAAATATATAGAATACAAAGCAGCTAACTATATAATAGTACACTGTATTTTTATGTTTTATGCACATCTAAAACACCTAAAAGGCCTTAAAATTGGAGATTTTTGAAGTTTCATCTTTGAGGTTTTATAAAATTATTTCAAAATTAACAAGTGAACAAAGCAATAACATGATTTGGTTGACTATATCAGCTGCTGCATAACGGTTGTGGCTGTGGCCCTTACAAGTCGGGAATCAGGTATTGAACTATGGCTGTAATTTAAGGATCAAGGCACTAGATCGCCCTAATAAGGAGAATTGTGGAATAGTTCATTATTGGGATGCCCCGATCTCTTTTTCTCCTCCTTGAGAGACATGCATACATGGGAAATATTCGTGTACATCCTTACGGTGAGAACTTCCAGCAGACCCACCTTATGATCCATCCAAACCATTCACACACAGAGGACCACCCCCCCCCCCCCCCGATAGTCATCAGACCCCGGGATTTTCACCCACCGACTATTGGATTGAGGGTCCTTTTTTTTTTCTTTAATATAAAGCCGTCAAACTTGTGGGTCATGAAGGGGTTAGAGGCATGAGATTGACCCCATTTTTTTTTTGTCTGGGTCCATCATGAGTGGATCCTCCTTCCAAAAAAGGAAAAATCTCTCTCTCTCTCTCTCTCTCTCTCTCTCTCTCTCTCTCTCAAAATAGTTCCCCCTCTTTCCCTGAACAAAACAGCCCCCTCCATACACATGCTCTTGATGCATTGTACTATGAGGAGCTAGTATTAAACATGCCTAATGCATTTAGACTCTGACTTGCACACAAATGAAGGTTACAAAATAAAGCCCTTGCTATCCTAACACAATCCAAACAAGATTTCTCATCTACAAAACCCGGGTTGATATGGATATGAGGAGTGTGCACATGACCCTGTAGATCTGAAAAAAGAGATTCGGGTATCCACCAATTATTTTGAGACATGAGAACAAGAAATGCCATATAATATATAAAATTAAGATACAGCTAGACCATAACAAAAAAGTGTCAATTCAGTAATTAGTCCCAAATTGAGTATGATATGGGTACACTAAGCATATACAACAGTTGCAGCATTCTACGATTAAATATACTTTCATGTTATTTTTTGACAACATATATGAAATCAAACTTGGAAATAGTATATATTAGTACACTTGCTCATTGATGCTGAAACTTACATCACTGAAAGAGCTACTTACCTTGAGGAGGACCACAAGTTCCCCGATCAGTTGTTTCACAAGTTGGCCATGTCCCAGGATTGGTTTCAGTACTACTGCAACAGTAATTTTTTACTATCATAGGTCCCACAGGATCTATAGCATCTGGAAAAGTAAAATAAGGCCCATTGAATTTGTTTGCTTAAAACCAGAGTTTTGCTAAGCCTACTAACTACTGCATGGAAGAAATATCAACATGTTCACTTGTAATACCAAGCCATTGACAGCGGGTTCACCTTGTTGTTTCCTTGCCCAAAAATCAGGCTGTTCCACTCATTTAGTGGGTCACAGCTACACAAAACATCGAACAGTTAAGAAGCAAGGCCAGATGGTCCACTTTCCATCTGCTCATGAGGCCTACTTAATGAAGTAAGCAGTGCAAATATAGACTTGTAACTTGGATCTTGCGCAGCACAAGTTGGTTATGAAAATAAAAGGTTGTTGCTCAATGATAGATTTTGGTAAAGAGTCCTTAGAGAGCTTATGTTAGCTTTTAGCAATATTCTAATTGGGTTCAAAGATAATTTTTCCAACATAATTAAAAAAGGGAAACTAACAGGCGTCAAAGCTCTTTTGGTTTTCTACTTTCTAAACTTAGGGCATGCTTGTGCAGGCTTTTTTCCTGCAGAAACGGAAAGGTAAGACCTCTTTATATTCCACGCAGTCTTTTTTGGTCATTGGTGCAAACACGCCCTCCACCGAAAATCCCTATTTTTGTAAGATATTTTCTGCGCGTGATAAGAAACACAAATCGAACCTCCCCCTTTCAAAAAAGCATTTCCGCAGAAGAGGAATCTGTGTTTCCTCTTCCGCAGCATTACACAAACACGCCCCCTGGGCCTGATTGGTAACTTCACTAATAAAGTAAAGTGAGGTGAATGGTCAAATTAAGAGACCAAAAAAAAAAAAGGGGGTCAAATCAAAAAGTGATGGCCTTTTGTCATTTAGTAAACTGAGAATGTAGCCCTTTTTTTTAACTTTTTTGAAAAAAGAAAATAGCTTTTTGTTACTTAGTGGCATGGAAAAGTAACTTTTTGACTTTTTTGGTAAAAAGTAGAGGTGTTTTTTTGAAATGTGGTATGTTTTGATTTGACCCCCTTTCTTCTATTGTCTCTTGAAATGACCCTTCACCTCACTTCACTAGTAAAGTGAAATTACCAAACAGCGAATTGGGTTTACGACAAAAAGCGAAAAAGAATCTTGTTTTGAGGACCGTCTCTTGTGCAGTTTTATGCATTGAATATTATCAAAGACCTTTGACCTTTGTATTATATTTTTTCCACCTTTTATCTAGTGGAAGACTTTTCCTCCTCTTAACCCACGAATGTAGCCCTTAGTGACAAACCTAGTAAATCTTGTCCCTCTTCCGTTGCGTGTTGCTTATTTTGTGAGATTGGTTTTCTCACTTGATTGCACACTTATCCACATCCATCATTGCAACAGGTGACACGTGTTCAGGCATGCAAGTGTGGAAGTATATTGCAAGTAGGCTTAGAAAAACTCTAATAAAAATAACCATTATTTCAGAACATCAAGAGCAAAAGCATAAGTGGATCGAGAAAAGAACCTTTCATCACATGTGATGCATTAAGTGATGCATTAACTGGTAGAGTAGAATTTTGGGCCCATGAAGACATGGCTGCGTTTGGGGTAGAGCTCCTAAGCATTGAAGATGAATCCATCATGACTCCACACCCCGGTTCAATAAGACATGATGAAGATTGAAATCGTGCAGTTGCTTGTGATGGTAGTGGAGCTGACAAATTTAAAAATAAATGAGAAACTGAATAATTCAAAAACAAAAATGGAAAATGAACATAACAGAGATGAACTATTCTCACCATTTTTAGATGCCTTTTGAGGATATGGATGAGCTGCTTTCCTCTTTGGCCGAGGTGGTGGCACATGTTCACTTGTGCCATTCTTTTGGACCTTCAAAAAATACTTCTGGGCATGGCTGCGAATCTGCAGACATCACCTTTTTATTCTATAAATAAATGTTAAAAAAAGATAGAAACCTAACAGCACAAAAACAGAAAATGCCAATAGTGGAGTTCTAAGCTACTGAGGGAATATTATAAGTGCTACATTAAATGGAAAAAGGGTCGAGTGCCAGATGCAAAATCTGAATCAGTTTTACCACACACCCTATGGCTGTACAAATTTTGGGCCCCAGTAATGACTCTCATATGATAAGTGTTACATAAAAGGAGAAAGGATCTAGTGCTAGACCCAAAATCTAAGTCAATTTTACCAAACACTATCACAAGTTCTGGGTTTCGATTGTAAGAATCGTCTACCGAAGGTGCAGCCTATAGTAGAAAAAAGAATATAACAATTTCTGGGCATGCCTCTAGCATATTAGTTGGGATAGTAATTTTATAGAAGATATAACTAATTTAGCAACAGGTAAGTGATGCATTTAAATTTACCTGAATAACAGTCTTTGAGCCAACAAATGCCTCAATTTTCTTCCAGTCACGATCAAAGCTGAAAATGACCAAAACCAAAAGAATGCAAATTGTGTCATGATTATATGCCATCATCCGTGAAACGTATGATAGATATATATATATATATATATATATTTTTGTGTGTGTGTGTGGGGGGGGGGGGGGGGGTTTGCTCTCCTAAGCTGAAATCGTTTGCAAAATCATCTCCATCATAAACTGCCTCAAATCATCGTCTCCAGAATCAAGATAAATTCAATTAAAACTGGATTTTCCGGTACCATCATGCCAAAAACAGAGATAGTCGACTTTGATTTATGAGACCAATATTGTTTTAGCTTAGGATAACATAAGCTGCAACTTAGGAGAGCCTCCATATATATATATATAATTATAATTCTAATTCTAGAGAATGCCACTCTAGGAATGGGGCCTTTTGCCCCCTTCTTACATCCAACGAAAACAAGCCACCGTGCAAGCACATTAAAACCATTCCACCAGCTTTTACTTTACAAACCTTTTTAGGAGTGTGTGTAGGAGAGGAAATAGGATATCAAGCAATAAAATAGGACGTATAGAAAGTTGAGTCCAATCGTTGGAAAGAGAGAGACTAGGGATTAGATTAAGGAAGCATAAAAATCGTTAAGAGAGAGATTGGGCATTTAAATGTTTTAACTTCTGTTCCTAAAAATTAGGAAAGAAGAACATGTTCACGATGTAGCACTACTCTCTCTCTCTCTCTCTCTCTCTCTATATATATATATATATATATATATATGGGAGATGCTCTCACCTTATTAGGGCTCCCACCTTATCTCTCATAGTAAAGTGAGAGATACCTCTCACATAGCACCTCCCTATATATATATATATATATAGAGAGAGAGAGAGAGAGAGAGAGAGCCCCTTAGTCAACTAGTGATTCATTGTTTGATTTTCTTTTTCTTTTTCTTTTATCTTCATTTCAAAGGTTTTCACCATAACTCAAATTTTGAAGATCAAACGCACAAGGCTTTAGTCTCAAATCACGCCACACCTTCAGCACATTGTGCACTCAAAATCCACCATGTGCAAAGAACCTCTTATTCTAATGACCATGATTTGTGAAGCGGAAACAGTAGCAGTATAGCACTTGGGGTTGGGCAAGCAGCGAAAGACTTGAACATCTGAATTTCTCCTTGACTAGAAACAGGGTGTTGTACGGAACCACTTATTCTAATATACAACCACTTCGTTTCATCTATTCATATATCATTTGTTGAGGATCAAAGGGAGAAGAAAAAAAGGACCTCGTGATTCATTTGATCGAAAAGCATATCTTAAATCTACACTTCATATATGCCACTAAACATCAAATAAAAATGAAGTTTCACTAGAAGTCTGTACCCATTACCCATTATGATATCAAATAAACACTGAAATTTCTAGAGAAGCCCAACTCTCCAAATATCAAAACAAAATGCAATTCCAGATACAACCCACGTTAGAAAATAATGCATATAGCAAGACAGGACCTAAAACCCATCTCAAGAACCTGAGAGAGAAGAACTCCCATCAACCCAATTTTCAAAACCCAAATCTCCAACTATCAAAACAAAGTGCCAGTTCAGATGGAACCCAAGTTTAAAACTAATGCATATCACAAAACATGACCCAAAACCCACCTCAAGAATGACATTCCTAACAACCCACTTTACAGAAAAAACCAGCCTCTCAAATTACCAAAACAAAATGCAATTTCAGATATAACCCAAGTTAAACACCAATAAATATCTCAAAACAGAACCCAAAACCTATCCCAATAATCACATAAAGAGTAAGTCCCAACCCAATTTCCAGATAAAGGAAAAAAAAAAAAGAAAAGGGCCAAAGTCTCCAAATATCAAAACAAAATGCAATTTTTTATATAACCAAAGTTGAAAACCAACAATTATCACAAGACAGAACCCAAAACCCTCTCAGTAAATCAGATATGGAATAAGTCCCATGAACCCAATTTCCAGATAAACCCAGTTCTCAAGATCTTAAAACAAAATTCAAAATCAGACATAACCCAATACATGTCAAAAGATAAATCCCAAAACAAATGTCAGTAATCAGATAAAGAAGAAGTTCCATCAACCCAACTTCTAGATAATAAATCCCCCAAGTCTCAATATTTCAAAACAACATGCACTGTCAATCAAAACCCAAGTTTAAAATCAATGCATATCACATAATAGGACCCAAAATCCATCTCATCAATCAGAGAGAAAAGAAGGCCCACCAACCCAGAAATAGAAATGAAGAAAAAAAAAAGGAGTGGAATTGTGGTATTATATATGAAAGCATAGAAAAGAGAGAGAGAATAAGAAGTCAGAACATACAGCTGCAGAGCTTCAAGGAACTTGTCATGCTCCTGCTCAGTCCAGCTCTCTCTAGATTTAGTGATGGTGTACGGCTTCCGAATCTTCTTGTTTGGATCCTCTGAAGCAGCGCCGCCGTTAGAGGTGGTCGACATAGAGCCCAAGCCTGGCAGAGCCATTCACAAGAGATCAAAGTAAGAAACTTGTTTCAGTTGGAGGATTCGGATTTCAGAGACAGCATATGATGTACGTGCATTTACTGCTTCACCTTTTTCGTCTCTCTATAGTATGCATACATCTGCTTGCCATTTTGTGTGGTCGCTATTATCCAATGTAAATTCAAATTTAATGTAGACCATGTGCTCAGCTCCCTGTGGCTCACCTGTCAACCATACAACATTGTAGTGATTGGACTTTGAGGAATAGTGGGGCCCACATTTTGCTGATCACAATTATTATTTTGCTAATTTGGTTGTTCTTCCAATTTTTAAGGTTTAAACTTTTGGGATGCATTGATTAGTTACACTGTATTATGGTATGGGATCACAATCAGTAGGTTGCTGGTTCTAGGTTTTTAGGGCCATATACGACTTTACTAGTTTAGTAAAAGTGAAATGAAGTCTCCATTTTTCAGGTAGGGAGTCACATCAATCGCATTTAAATTAAAAAAAATCTATTTTAAAAAAAATATCAAAAAGCAATTTCCTTTCTCTACTAAAAGATAAAATAACTCTACATTTTTTTTAAAAAAAGAAAAAAAAATTCATACCAAACAACTAAAAATAAAATATCATTATAACCATGTTATATTTTTATTCTCTCTTGATTTGATGCTTTGCTACACTTTATTTTACATATAAAATTACCAAACGGGACCGGGTAAGCATTTATTTTCCAAGTCGATTAAATAGGCGCATGTGAGTTGCAAATTCGATCGTCTTTCGATTTAAGAAAATATTAAGTACATTCGTCTTTCACTTTCTAACAAGTTAAGCTTTAGAAATGCACTGGCTAGTTAGACTATGACATGAATGTTAGATTGCTTGATGTGAATAGGCATGGATGGGTGATGTTTATAGGGAAGTCTTACAAAGTTCATTGTGAAAGATATTGTTCTTTGGGACTAAAATAATCCCTTCAAGCCTAGGGGAGCTAATAAATTACATGTGGTTTCAGTGTGGTAATGCAGTTTTAAACCCTCAACTTTCGAAATTTAACCGTGGTCCTACTCCAATTGAACTACCGATTTGCTATTGACATTTTATTTATTTATTTCTATTTGAATTGCAATTGATAGGTTTTTTTTTTTTTTTTTTTTTGAGGATTTTATTTAAAAAAATTCCAAAATATAGTCATTTATCCGGAAGGGTCCTGACTAAATTTGAATGACTAATGTGGTCCGTTAGTACCACTTTAGTTTTTTTTTTTTTTTTAATCTAGGGTAAGTGACGCTAGCCTCACTGCGTTTCTGACGCAAGTGACGCTAGCGTCGTTGTTCGCCAGCTTTTATATCCGCAAACCCTTTTTATTTTGATCATTTTGGAGACTGTAACTTCTCTTTCTTCTCCAGAGCGACGACGTCACTCCATCTACCATCTTCCTTCTCTATAATCAATTAACATTTATCCGATATCGCACACATATATATATATATATATATATATACGAAAAAGTATGTGGCATTAGGAACGTTTTTACAAATTTGGCCACGACCCATCGGAATAAATTACTATATTTTAAGATTTGAGGATGAATGGAAAGTTGAAACCTAACATGTCGGTATAGTTAGGATTGAAATAGTAAGCAAACCAACCTATAATCTCCTGGGTGGGCATGTTACAATCTGCCACGTGTCCTCATAAAGTCAGCATCTTGAAGTTTGTGTAGATACGTGTCCCTTCCCACTACCAAGGCACCGATATCTGCTTTACCATCCTAGCCTAGCCTAGGAACCCGTAGCCACATTTTTTCTTGGTCAACGTTGACTTTCTATCGATACCCAATTTGCTATTGAATTGTTAAGAAGACTTAGGAGTGACTATTCAATTTGCATTTGTATCCGAGAGAGATCACTCTCACTCTCACCGCTTGGCCTACAAATCTATTGGCATTCACGGTAAAATTAGAAGTATAATATCAAATGTGGACGCAAAATTTTTATTTGGATGGAGCTAAAATCGTATTAAACTTAACATTTGAATTTTCTTTAATTAGACTTTTTTCGCATTGTCAAATAGCATATATACGTTTTTCTCATAAATATGTCAAATTCATAGAACTCAACTACTTGCGTGACAGTTATTGAAGATAGGACAATGAAGAGGTTAGGAATTATGGCGTTAATCAGAAGTACCATAAGGCATTAGATGGATAAAAAATGAGTCTAAATGATTTTAAATACTCAAACTCATATTATCATATTTCACTACATTTATATGTCGAAAATCAATGCCCAATAGAGAAAATTCAAAGTGAGTGGGTGTGTAAGAAAATATTAAATACAAGAACATTTTGAGGACACCCATCCTTCCCCTTTTCACTTTCTCAAAGCCTCCAACCTTTGGATAATGGAAATGGAATTCTATTTTTTAAATCATAGTGGGGTTAAGAAGACATGATAACGAGAATGGATTTGTTCATCTTTGAATTTGTAGATATGCTCAGATTCAATGATTTAGGTTTTAGGGCTTGGATTAGGATTTGGGGGTACTTGAAATTAGGATTTAGAAATTAAGCGTTCAAATTTAAATATAAAGTGATTAGGTAGAATTATATTAGATATATTTGACAGATGAAGATGAAGTAGTCTAAACAGCATATAGGGACTGGTGACGAGGAGTTCAATCGACAATCAGCACGAAAGGGTTTCAAAAGAGGAGGTCGAAGAAGACAAAGCGATGTGTTACCTCAATATTTTTTTTTTTTTACCGACAAAGCTTCTTTACATATGTGGGGCTATCTTTAGAAATATGTAGAGTGACAAGTTTAGACATGTGGGGTATGCTTCAATATCCCATTCAATTTTATAGGGATTTCAATTCCGACTTAGAACAATCGCGAAGATCGCTCCAACGTAGGTCTGCCCCTGCTCTGAGGCCCCTTTCAGAGTTAATGGGGATTTTAATTCCGACCTAGGGTGACCACCCTAGGTCGGTACAATCAAGGTCCGCCATGGTATACGAAGCCAATAAAAAAATAACTTTTCGGAACCAATTGTCTAAAAAAAATAAAAATAAAGTAAGTAATTGTATTAGGCTATAAAGTTACTTTATTTAAAGTTAAAAAAATTGACTCTCAAGATAGAATACTTTTTTTAATTTATTGATCATTCCTTTAAAGACTTGGATAGTGGACAATATTTTTTTTCCCCCAAAATGGCTAAACTTAAAAGCCCTTTCGTATTTGTCAAGAATATTAGTTTTCATAAACTCTATCACGTGTCATGTAGTAAATAGTAGTAATGAATGTTACACTGAAAAAATGTAGTTAAGATTTAAGCCCTAAAAATAATGTCATTGTTAAGAAGAATTGAATGACACATGGCAAAGTTGTGAAGCCCACTAGCCATTTCTACCGATGTACTTATTAAAAAAATGTCACATTCATTGGATGATGACAATTGCATTTCAAATCAAAACTTGAAATGCAACAAAAACTTGTAAAGAGAGATGAGAATTTTGTCTAATCCTTGTTGCTAAGAGTGGAACATCTTTAAAAGTATTAGAATAACAATTTCATATTTGTAATTCATTTCTTTCAGAAAATGAGCAATGAAAGCACGCAGAGAGAGGAATATTCATCAGTCATCAGTTTTAGTAGAAAGAGGCTGAAGAAATGTATTTTCAGGGACATCAAAGAAGCATATAAGATATTGGAGATTTGGATTCACCTTCACCAAAAGTTAAGAACGTTGCATAGTTAAAAGAAAATTCAGCAAATAAGACCATGTAATTAATGTTGACATTAGGATACATCTCTTACATTTTGAATTTCTTATACTTCATCACAAATAAATCATATGTCACATCCTGGTCCGAAATTACCTTACCAAGGGTAAACCCCAAGTGTGACACGCGTCCTCCCATAAGATCATACCTGTCTCGGGTCAAATACGAAATTATGAAGGATAAAATTTTCGCTTTCCATATGTGAGACTCGCTAACTAACACCTGTTAATTCACATTTAATACTAGAAGCATCACATATATTCTCAAGATTGATATCATCTTATGATTTGTTCATATTAACATTCATATATAAAAAAGAGATTTACAATAATCACCAAAAGTAGGGATTACAAAAATACACCCCACTTAGCTACACCAAAAGTATAACATCATCTACCAATTAAGTTCCCACAAAAGAGGGTGATCACCGTCCATGGACGTCATCTACACAAACTACAAAATAACCCAACATGTAGTACATGTATTGCTCTCCGGTGGAAAATAACTAAATAGGGCCTTCTGCTGCCCATTCCTCTTAATCTCGGATGAACCTCTTGGGTCTCATCCTCTCCTGCTTGGATCTCCTCATCTCCCTCCCGGGAGCTACACCTGCGTTTGTGACACTAAGTGATAGTATCATGAATATGACGATTTAGCAAATATAGACAATAATAATGTAACACATGTTGTATCAAATTTAAATTAATGACAAATGATTAAAAGACGCCAATGTCAAGTAGCACTAGGCAATTGTATAATTACGAATAAATCATGTTTTATGAATCAAATGACAAATAAGCATACTAGTTGGCTACTACATTAAGCTCATCATATCCGATAGAGAGCAAATCTAGTTGGAAGGTCACCAGTAACCCTCCCAAAGGCTCAGCTGGCTATCCGGTTATGGAGTTTCGGTGCTTCAGACGACTTACTGCAGTAGTCTCGAATAACTAAACCGAGTTTAACCCCATCGGGTATCACACGATCGAAGGTAAGTAGTGCCAACTCAACTGAATCGAAAAATAATCGAATTTAAGTAAGTTTTACATTTACTTGTTCACAATCGAATCGAATAGTAATCACATATACGTAGATACTTACTCAATTCATATCATTATCAAATATTGAAACAATTGTACAACAATTATGATAACGAATTGGAAATGAATAATCGAATAATGGAGTCAAATAGGAAAGACAACATGCATCTCAAATTAAAGCTTATACTTGCCTTATATTAAGCTTTCTAAGCCTTCTTTCACCAATCTTTGCTCAAATGTACCAAAATCCCCAAATTGAAAACCCTAACCAAGAATTCATACGAGAATGATGATGAACTCGGATGCATGGAGTAGTTATGAGTATCTAGACTCCATCTCAACTCGAAACATGAGAAAAGGCATAGTTACCTAATGCAGTGAATTAAGAATTGTAGGAGATGGGTTCTTGTCAACTAAGAGTAAGGGAGGATGAAGGAAATGAGGAAAACTCCAATTCTTGCCTCCAAATGCACATGCAAAGTTTCCTTTAGATGCCTTGAGAAGAGAGAAGGAGAAATGGAAGAGAAAAGTATCAAGCATGGTTGTCTTAAGTGATGAAGTTTCCCAGTTTACAAGAAAGTCCCACTGGTTGTATGTATTTTCATATTGGATCAAATGTTAGCTCGGTTAAAGAATTTGAGGTCTAATGAGAAAGTATGCTATATGAAAATCGGCGTGCTCGACGAGATACACTTGATGATGCCAATACGACATGCATATGATGTAAAATTATGTAAACTACAATTACGAAAAGTCCCTTGCTCTGCCTAAATGGGCCAAATCAGTTTCAAACTACCTACCCAAGACCTATGGTCCAATCCAACAGCCTAAAATAAGACTAATTACATAAGAATAACTTTATTAATAACTAAGCACAATTAATTTAAATAAAATACAATTAATTATGGTTAAACACGATTAATTAGGGTCGGGATGTAACATCATATTATATAAATTTTTAAGAAAAAAATGTTGAATTTGGGATGAATGCAGTAAAATCAATAATGAAATGTAATTTTTTCAAAAAGTTAATTGTAGTTTTCCCTTCTCCCTTGGGATTCACCATCACACCACTGTTATCTCTGAGATATCATATTAAAAGGTTCAAATGCAAAAACTATCACTCAAAATAGGAACCTCAATTGTTCAATTATTCAAATGATGAAGCTACAAAAGTCATGGCAAGGAAGAGAAAGAGAAGCTGTCAAGAATTAAAGAAAAAAAGAAACAAAAAGTTCAAGTTTATACATGATGGTGTTTAAAATGAGTGCAGACAATAAGACTTCCATAAATCTAAAAATGTTCGAAGAAGAAACTACTGTCAGTACAACAACAGTCAAGTTTGAGCTAAGCTTACAGGAAATGATATGAATTATGTTATATAGAATAAAAATAAAGCCAATTTTGAGCTAAGCTTAGCTCAGACTAAGCTTGATTTAAGCTCAAGTCAGGTTCAAGTTCAGCCATTGTTCAATCAGGGGGAGCTTGACCATGGCTAGGCTTGGCTAGCTAGTTTACCTTTACAGCCTTATGCTCCAGTTTATACTTGGGCGTGGGCATGAGCCACGCCATGAGCTTAATTAGAAGGGACAAGTCTAGCCCAAGTATTGGATTACAGATTGTCCACAGAAGGCCTAGAAGATAATAACTTGTTTGGATGTAATAATAAATTGGAATGCAACTAGGCAGAGAAGACGTTTAATTATCTATGGGACGATCTATATGGCCGATCTATTTGTATATATTTAACAGATATAAGACATGAATGATGCCCTTTATTTTTTTGTTCATATAAGTGAATTCCTAGAAATTCTAAGACTGTAGTTTTGCCCGTGGTTGATGTAGAGTTTCCAAATTCAAAATGATGCACAAGAGAAAGTTTGGTGTAGTCTTCAATCCAAAGGTGAGTTGTAAGAGATTTTTTTTTTTTTTTTGCTAACGGAGGGTTCTCAACCCTTCGGGCTGAACTATTTCCTCTGAGAACCCTCGAGGCTGGACTATTCCCCCCGGAGAGAAGCCGAGTAAAACCCCTTGTGGCCCCTACGTGATAGCACAAGTGGATTCAAACCTTCGGTTCCTAAAGAGAGGGGAACCGGGGGTCAATACTAAGACCTCTAACTCCGGAAGAGGGATGAACCATGGTCCTGACCACTCGGCCAACCCCTTGAGGTTAGTGAGTTGTAAGAGATGGAAATACAAAAATGAACATCAAATGACCACATACAATGTGAATTTTCAGGGATTTCTGTCCGTGAGCTCTAGTCCCACACACATGAGTTGAAAATTGAATATGAACAGTTGACAATCTTTTTAACCATCAATTTCTATGACAAATAAGGGATAGCTGGAGACATTGCCCTGGAGAACCCATGGTTGTAAGGCCCATCACAATGGGCCCCATCAAATGTAAAAGGCTGTCACTTGAGTACATTTTTGTCAAAGTGACTACCAATCAGCTCATGGCAAGGCCCATTTGAGATTTTATGTTCCAGATTTTTTAGAAAAAACCCCCATATATTAGAGGAAAATTTAAAATAAACATATATATTAGAGGAAATTATATGCTTTCCTTATAAATGGACCCACCAAAGAAATTCTTTTTATACGATGGTCACCTCAAGGAAAATTTCCGGGTACCTCCACTGGGCTCGGGCCTTTAGTTTGAAACAGGACGTGACCTAGCCCATTTGGCCTATGAAGACAACAAAACAGTGGTGCTGTTGATTGAGTCCATACTTGTAACTTACAAGACCTATGGGGGTAGATGACTAAGACCTAACCATGCCTGAAGTCTGATGCTTGTACTTTTAAATAAGCAACATATCCATATTGTCATATGATGCTTTAATTTTATATGCAAAACTGATGCCCCTGTTGTGTCCATTGCAAGCCCTTATTTTGGCATCAGAATGTCGCCTTGAATAGGTCAACCCAAACATTAGTATTGTTTATTTACCCTTATTTAACTTGTTGTGTTTTTAATCCTAAGGAGTAGCTCAGTTGGCTTAGGACCACGGTTTGCACCTGGAGGTTATAGGTTCGAAACTGCACTACCAAACTGGGGCTACAGAGGAGTTTACCCAGCTTCCATCTGGGGCGGAGGGATTAGTTGATCAGCCCAAAGGGTTGGAAACCTCTGCTAGCTAAAAAAAAAAACTTTTGTGTTTTTCACACATCTATTTCCACACCATTGAACATGTTTGGCTAACTAATGACTTGGTCCACCAGATGAATGAATGGCTAGTTCCTCTACAACTAATCCACATGAAAAGTTAACTGGTATGGACACAGAATATAGTTGCAGGTCTTCTACAAAACAAAAATTGCTAGAGCACACAAACAATCTAATTTAGTCTGTTCATTTGAAGATTGTCAAATAAAAACAAACATAAAAAAACAATGGAAGGTGCAAAAACAAAGTTATCTGTTTAAGTGAAGTTGAACAAAGATCTCCATTGGAGTATTTACTTCTTTAGCATTGTTCTTCTAGAGCTCGTAAGTCATACCAACCTTCAACAGACGGTTGCGTGGGATATTCAGCACTTCATCTCTCTCCCTTATGTTCCTCTTCAAAATATTATATGCATAGTCTATCAAAATCCTCCTTCCAAAATTAGAACCTTTTGATGCCACCACCTCAGTCTTCCCTAAAAGATGAACTATTCCTGCATTGTACTCCCTCTCTATCAATTCTATTTCCTCCTTTACTGTTCTTTTCTCTTATTTTCTTGCTCTTTCTTAACCTCCTCATCTATAGCCATTCTATCATCCGATTCACCACCCTCTGGGACATCCTTATTATTGGTTCTAACATGTGGTATTTGCAATTCATCTCTTATAAACTCCTTCAATCGGTCGACCAATGTCCTCTCAAAGGACTCATGCTCATGCAAGTCTGTGTACCCGTACCTTACGAAGCAACAAAAGACTCCGAGCTCTCTCGGGTTAAAAAGGCGGAATCGGAAGCGCTCTTCTGGGAGGACCTTGCTTATAGGAAGCGATTTAATAGAGACGAAGATGAGGACTGAATGCAATGATGGCACATTATCGACGTAGTGTCTGAAGATGCGTGGGATTCCTTGGACTAGGTCTGAGTAGAAGAGAGCAATGCCAGGTAGACGATGCGAGTTGACGTTGGCCACAATCTCCCTTAGATTTTCAGAAGAGATCTTGTTATCTAACTCATAGGTATATTTCTTACGATATACATAATTCCACACGTACATTACAGTCATGAGCAATGCTGATATAGCTAATGGAAGATATCCTCCTTCAGTGAATTTGTAGAGAACCGAAGTCAGATAAAGAAGCTCCACTAAATATATTGTGAAGACATAGGCTATTACCCAGATGATATTTGTCTTCCATATCATTAACATTACTAGCACCAACAATGCCGATGTTATTGACATAACAAATAACACTGCTATCCCTGCACAAAAGAAAAGAAGGTGTAGATATTAATCCTCAATGTGACCCTAAAAGAAGTTTTGCTATGCCCCTTATCACCATGAAAACCCTATTCGGATCGTCCAAAATTCCTTGTTTTTCATTCGGTTAGCCTAGAAATTTAGCTACTTGCAACTCAATTTACCCATAAAATCAGGTTGTCCAAAATTGGGAACACTAATTCATTGGTAAACTGAGTAAATTGAAATTTGTTGATAAAGATCCAAAGAGTGTTAGGGAGTTTAGCTTTCCAGTTTTCCATTTACTCAAGGACTGATCTGCAGTTTTGTATTCAAAAGGCCCTTTTCTGTGAATAGATAACAAAGTAGTGCTTTTAGTCTTTTCCCTAAGACCTCTTCCACTAACAAAGAAAGTCATGCCAATGGCCCTAGCTGGGTGTGAACCCTTCCCTCTTTTTTTTTCTTTTTTTTCTTTTGAGACTTTTCATAATTATACAACAGTCCATGAATCAATGGAAAACTAGAAGAATAGAAAAATCTCTCTTGCCAATCTGGCCCAGGGGATTTGTCCCGTCAGGTCAAATTCCAAGGAATACCATCACCAGCCAAAAAAGAAACAGGCCTTAAAGCCCTGTATTTTGCCACCAAATACTTCTTTCAATATGTCATTTTGACTACTTCATTGCAAGTAATTATGGGTCTCTTTTAACAACACATGATGTACAACCCAGAAAGAGTAAGCCATTAAGATAAAGGTTACATGCCGTATGCATTGCCGATCTTCACAGGATCCTTAAATCCAAGGGTAAGACCAACGCACGCCAACATTAGTATGTAGTTGATTTCAGGAATGTATACTTGGCCTTTGTACTTTGAGGACGTGTGGACAATCTTAACACAGGGAAAGCATCCGAGTGAGAGGGATTGTTGGATGATGGAGAAGGATGCAGAGATCAATGCTTGACTTGCTATGATGGCAGCCAAAACAGCCACAACAAACATATACCAATATACAGGGCCTGCACAGTAATTAAAATCATGTCAATTACTCGAATTCGATTAGGGTGACCATGTAATACGTTTGGTAGGATTAAAGCCAGCTCAGCCCATCACAACTAGGCTTGAGCTTAAGCATGGCTTGTAAGTTAATCAATTTGGCCGAGCTGCCCCGCTCAAGCTTGGTTAGTAAAGGTTTGGCTCCAAATGTATATATACAACATAGATTAAATTGATCATTTACACATAAATCAAGCCAAGTTTCAGCCAAGCTGAAGCCTGACTTGATTCAAACTCGACACAAGTTAAAGTTGAGCTATTGTTCAATCAGGCTGAGCTCGAGCATAGCTAATCTTGGCTCATTGATACCCTTACTCCCATTTTCTGCTTGGGCGTTGGCGTGACTCACCAGCATTTAACAAACAAGTCTAGCGCCCAAGTATTTGGGCACCCTGACTCACACACCCATGTCCCTTTACAGCTGAGCTAGAGGGGACAATCGGTCCCAAGTATTGGATTACAAAGTCCTGTCCATAAAAAGGCCCAGAAGTTTGATGTCTTGTTTAGATGTAATAATGAATTAGAATGTAGAGAGGATGCTTATTTATTATGCACACAAACCTGGAACGGACTTATAGAAGGCATCCGCCGTGTCGAGGCTGTGTTTGCTAAGGTATGCAGCTTGGCCTGTATATGCTAACACAATAGAGGGAAAGACGACGCAACATGCGCTTATCTGTATCGAAAGAACCGAAAAATGTCCAACATCGGCAAACAATGCTTCGGCCCCTGTTTCATCCAATTTCATGACATGCATCACACATACAAATTCCATCATATATGTGAAGAAATATGACAATGTAGTTAATGGGTGAAAGGTTGATTGATTGGGTTGCCCATTGTGGGTAAGTTGAATATACTAAACCTGAACCCATGTCTTTATTAAATGGATTGGAAATGCCAATCTAAACCTGACTCAGAAGTTAAGCAGGTCAACTCAAACCATGAAAAGTACCAAGTTTTGAGTTGGTACTTGGTAGATTAAGGTGCAATCAGCAAGGCCAGCACTCTGTGGCCAGGTTGGCAGGTTTAGTAGTATGGACTCAACTCTAACTAGAACCCAACCCATTTATTAATTGGGATAGAAATACTGACCCAAACCATGAAATTGGACCCTTCATTAATGGGTTGAGTTCACAAGGTGGAGGAAGGAGATTATAACCTGTTGTGCAAAGGATGATGCCACCGAGTGAAATTCATGCATCTTTCTTGTTCCTCTTGAAATAATGAATGATGTACATTGGGTTGAATGCCTTGATTACAGAAGGATCATGTTTAAAGAAATTTGAACAAGCCAATGCCACCAATAAACAAGAACCAAATGGTGAGGATTGGGGCAAAGATGTAGCCCACTTTCTCAGTTCCAAATCTCTGAACCATAAACAGGCAAACCAAAATGGCAGTGGACACCCAAACGATCCTTTCTATAAACCAATAAAAAAAGAGAAACAAAAGAAAAAGTGAGTTAACTTTAGTAAATGAAAAAACAATCAGCGTACAGTATACACAATAAAGTAACAAAACAACCTATCCAGAATTTCACTAAAAGTACAATATACACATTAAAGTAACAAAACAACCTATCTTCACTAGGAGTAGTCACTAGGTTCAAAAGTATGGCTTAACCCCAATAAAATCCCAATCATAAAGTGAGTGCATGAAATTCCATGATAGCATTCACTCATACAAAGTGAATTATTTGAGGATGTTTGTGTAAGAAACAAAGAGATGAAAATGCATTGCTCACTACATATAAAGGAAAGTGAGAAGAAGATTGCTTTAGAAACAGCTATAGACATGAAAAACTCACAAGTGCAGAGAGGACATTGCATCAGAATTTAGGTACCTTCAGTCATTGCACTGGTAGCTTCTTTTATCCCACCAACTGCCGACAGAACTGCCCAAAAAAGTCCATTGCAAAAACAGAAGTTTTGTGTTACCAAAGAGACAAAATATATGGCTGATCTAGTTTTATAGATTTAATAGATGGATAGAACTTGCAATAAAAATGGTATGGATCGACATCTATGTTGGGATTTTAGACCAAGTCCAAACACACTATGACTAAGGTGTGTGTGCCCCTGAACCCCAAATCTGACATAATAAGCCATGGGCTACTTCAACTCTTGGGGCCCACCAAGCCAAATCAACAGCAAGTTATGGTTGGATAAATTTCTAAGTGGGTCTGATGAAAGGGAGCTTCATTTAATTGGAAGTGTGAAGAATGAAAGGTCAAAAGTGAGTGAAAATCTTAGATTTGCATATATAAATCTTTAGATTTTGTCCTAGAAACAAGAGTAGAAAATCATTTCCCATGAAAATGGGGGCTATTTGATAATCCCTTGTGGGCATTTCCTATGAAGGTGGGGATATCTTCATGTATCATTTGTAAGTATTTTCCATCAGAGTGAAGATATTGAAATGATCCCTTGTAGGTCTCTACTGTGATTCATAGCTATCTGCATAATCCCTTTTCTTTAAGAAATGTTAGAAACTCATTAGAAAATAATGAAAGAAAAATGTAGTACCTGAGATGCAAGGAGTGATAACTCCATCTCCAATAACCATTGAAGTACCCAGCATTGTAATTAGCAAAAGAAAATACTTTGCCCATGGGCTGTTCTCTAATGTAGACTTCACCTTTGAAGCCAAATGCTGCCTGTTGCTTGGCAATTTTAGCTCATAATTTGATACATCTCTATCTTCAGCTTGTTGGCTTGGAAGCATACCCACCTTAGCATAACGACATAGCTTTGAATATAATGCAAATGTTCCTCCTACAAAGACAATCAAATAACCCGAATTAGCAGAATTTTAAAAAACTGCATTATAGACTATAAATCTAACAGGTGAATAATACCTGTCTATGATCATGATAACTAACTCAACTTCTCTTCTTAAGATTGCACTCTTCTTGACAAATGCAACTCAAGAAAAAGCAAGAAAAAAAAAAAGTAAGTAGTGTTTACATAACAAAATCATTCAAAAAAAACATGCTATGAGATGATGATATGGGGAATAAGAAAGCTTGTTACCCTCTCCATTGTCGTTTGCACGTAAAGCAATGAAGACATATTTGATCAACGGAATAAAGAAGAGCGTATAGTAGGTGAGAGAAAGTACACCCAAGATGTCATCTTTGTGTTTCACACCATTGACAAAGGTGCTAGAATACACATAAAGAGGAGATGTTCCAATGTCTCCATATACAATGCCAATGCTTTGGAATGCAAGTTTTAAGATGATTATCCACCCAAGTGCCTGCAAAAAAAATTACAAACCCTCCAATCAAATCACGTTAAATTCAAGTGATTAATTAAGGAATAATTTAGTTGTAAACTTAGGTGATAGCCATCAACTAAAAGAGGGCATCTTTCCATTATAGACAAAGTTAGTGTATTGTTCATCATTAATCAACATCCATGTCTTTCCATTATTGGTTCACATTAAAGTCTGGTTCCCAAATTTCATTACCCAAATTTAGATCATGTCACCAGAGTCGTTTGACTCTAGTCAACATTATTGTTTTAACTTTTTTGCACCATATCCCATGATATTACGGGATAGTCACATTATATTATAGGATTTATCAATTTCTGTAACATGTATTTTTTGCAACTAGTGAACAAATTTATTTTTTTATAGAACACAAAAAATGACATTTTATGAAAAGTAAATGCACATATGATCACTGTTTCTCAAGGTTTATCATTTGGAAAAAAATTTCCTTAAGATGCAGCATAAAAGTCATGATATCATAGGATTTATCAATTTCTATAACATACAATGTTCCCATGATATCATGAGATTTATCAATTTCTGTGACATACATAGTTCTCATGATATCATAAGATCCGGAGTGAAAAAGCTTAAAAAACTATCGACCAAAGTCGAGCAACTTCGTTGACATTATCTGAATTTTAGTCATGAAATTGGAACATCTGAATTTAAGGGGACTAATATGTCAAAATCCCTTTTTTTTAATACGCTTTATTAAAATGTCTCTTTTAAAAAAAAAATATTTTCTAAAAAAACCTTTTATATACATTTATATGAAAAAATGTGCATATACATTAATAGTCCGGGGCACCGGGGCAGGTCCACCCCATTTATTTATGGATTTTTCTTGGTTTACCTATTTATTTATGTGATTTGTTATTAAGTAGATCTAATCACATAAGGTTTTTAGTAGCTGCGAATTCAGGGGCGAACTCAGATACAAGGGTATAGAATACTACCTTAATCAAAATAGAATGAATCCTATTCCTATTATAACTAGTAGTGAAACAACCCTTCAATTCATTGGTTTGTATTCCAAGCTTGCAACTCTTCTTTCACTCCCTGTCTCTCATCTCATCAAGCCATAGAGTGAACCCCTGTGGCTAATAAGACTTGGGGTTTTTTTTATGAAGCATCTTCAAGTAAGTAAATCAAAGAATTTAGTGGGCTCCTAACCAATGAGCCAAATCACCATCAAACATCCCATCTACCCCACTCTCTCCAACATGAAAAGATATACAGAAATAAAGTTAGAAAAGGACTGAAACAAACCAAAAGACAAAACGAAGCCAGCTGATTAAGAATAAAAGTTTAAGAGTAGAATAGTGGAAAAGAGACAAAGATCACCTTGGGTCCTTGACATTGCCGATCAGGGATAGCATTAGCTTCAATATCCAAAGAATCATATCTTCTCAGCTTTCTCCCAGACAACTTCTTCCCTTTCAGATCTTTTATCTCATTATCTGACAACTTCTTCCCTTTCACATCTTTTATCTCATTATCTACTATCTCCTCGATCTCCATTGACATCTCTGCAAAACAATTTCTCTACTTCTTCAAGGAACTTCTCTCCTGACGTGGAGATGAAAATAACGAGAAAGCACGGCTTATTATTTATAGAGGTCTGCTGCCCCTCCCTCTTGCATGGAGTATTGGAAGAATGTTGGAAACTTAACTATGCAGAGCCCATAAAGTTGGAGATGTGTGAAAAACGTCCAATAAGAGGAGAATTGGGATCCTCAAAGTGGCCTTATTCACAGTGAACCACTCGGGATCCGCCACGTTACCACGGGCAGGCCCTTCCCGGATACATGGTAGGCTACCCGCGTGGAGGGCGGTCACTGTGACATTGGGTTTTCCCCCACCAGATCGAGGGAGCCATTTACTTTAATTGATTTGAATTTTTGTAAGTAGGCATCAAGGAGATTTCCAAAGGAATCCAAACAATCTTTTTTTTTTTTCTAGGATAGAGAAAGATTTGCTAAAATAAAATGAAACATAATTGAATCTTAAAAATTAGGGAGGTTACAATATATGAGAGGAAAGTAATCATTTTAGTTAGGAGGTGGTTAGATATAGTCAGAACATAATAGTATCAGAATTGAATATTGTGAATTTTCATTATTACTGAATAAAATAGTGTTATAGTGTAATTAGAGGTGTAAAGTGGGTCATACCGTGCCGATATGGCTCGCTTTAAGGCCGGCCTAGCCATGCCGTGCCGTGCCGTGCCGTACCCAAGTCTGTTGGGGTCGGCCCACAGCACTAACTATTTTGTGCCATGTTGGGTCGTGTCCAATTTGGGCTGGCCCACTTTTTTTAAGGTTTAGATTTTTATTAAAAAAAAATGTAAAGGGTTTTCAACTTAAAATGAACTGAAATAAATGCACAAACATTCATTGAAAAAAGACACCTATTAATTTATATTCATTTGAAATGAAGTTTACAAGAACTTTGATGATAATATACAAAGGCGTTAAAGAAATTCCAAATTTGATGAAAATTCTAACTTTGTTGTGAAAGTCATAATGAAAAAAATAAGAATTACAAGTATAAAAATACTCTAAAAAAAGTTATAACATGAAAAACTATGATGATAGTTTCTAACTTGAATTAGATTTAACAAAGATTACAAGTATGATGGTTTTTTAACACTAAGAAACTTGTAATGTCGAAAGCTCGATCTCTTCTATTTCATCTTCCTCTATTAAGTTCTTTGTTCTACAATATCCTTGGAACCAATCTCGCAGGCGCATGTAGAGTCACCATTTTTTTCCGATACATCATCCGTTTATTGTCAATAAGTTGCCCACCTACATGTTACGGTCCTAAATGATTCCTAGGGTTTTGGTGTATTGGTTAGGTACATAACATTTGGTATCAAAGCCAATCTCCACGTTTCGGGTTCCAGACATTGAAAGGGCTACCTAGGGTAGAGTAAGAACCATCTAAAAACATAGAGAAAATGGCGTGAAAGCTGCCACGGAGAGGGCTACCCGGAGCATAGTGTGAGCCGTCCTAAGAGGGGAAAAAGGCTACCTACCGCCAGAGTGAGAGCCGCCGAAGACATCAGCTGCGAAAGCGTAGTGGTATGTTACGGTCCTAAATAATTATAAGACTTAATATGACGCATTCCATCAGTCCTGGGGCTTTTGGCGTATTGGTTAGGTACATAACACTACACTAAAAGCTTGCTCCAATACAACTGTATACACTGGTACAATTAGTAAATCATGGGCCTTGCAAGAAAGCACATGAAATTTACTTTCACATGCTTTCTACACTACCAAAAGGTCAAAATCGGCATCATCATCCAGGACTTCAATCAGACTCATATGTAGATACATCGTTAATTCATTAATGGCACGACTGGATTCGGAGGAAGAGGAGCCGCTTCTTAGAGAGCTCCTAATAAGACTTCTAACAATCTTATTTTTCCCTCTCTGCAGTTGGGGAGGGCCTATATGGGTAGAGGGTGTTTCAGATCTACTCATTTTGGAAGAATATTCCAAATAAAGTTGTTCTAAATAAGTTTTAATTATATAAATATCATTTACATTAGTTTGACTCATATTGTTATTTATTGTATTAGGTAAAGTTTTTACACCTACTAATTTTAACCTAGGGTCTAATGCAATAGCTAAACAAAATGTTAATGATGCATTTTTCTAATATTGTGAAAACTTCACCTCTATTACTACACATACGCTTGAAAATCGATATATCTCTATATTTTTCAAAAGAAATACTAATTTTATAAAAAATTAGTTCAAAGCTTGAGTTGATGTGGGATAATATAGCCCAGAAAAAAAATAAGGCTACATAATGAAAAACTTCTAAAAACTCTTTTATTATTTCAAGAATTTTCCAATTTTCTTCAGCTATAGAATTTCGTACATGTGATAAATATAAAGTAAAAAAATTATTAACTACGGCTTTATAACTGCGGGCTTCTTTTAACACTCTAGAAGTAAAATCCCACCTATGTTTTACATCCAATTGTATTTGTTTTAGAAATTTATTAAGACTTCCACATACACACACTACCCCCCCCCCCCCCCCCCATTGTTGTCTTCTTGAGGGAGATGAAAAAAATATAAATCACAATATATGTAATTACTTCTAAGGTATGCTTAATAAATTTTAAGCCTTCTTGTACTATAAGATTTAAGATGTGACATGTACATTTATTGTAAAATAGAGCTCCATTTAAATTAAGTTGAAGCATAGATTATAATATCTCTATTACACTATTGTTGAAGCTTACATTATCAAAAGTTATAGAGATTATTTTATTTTCAATATTATACTCTCGATTTTTTTTCTAAGATAGTGGACGTATCCTAATTATCGACGTGTATGAACTCAAGTAAAGAAAACGAGATCATGCTCTTCTGCATAATCTAGCCATTCTCAAAATAATGTGCATTTACCAAAATGTACCCAACATTTTGTTTGGAGGTCCATAAATATGAAGTTATTCCTATTTTTTCAGTCAAATTTTGAGAATACACCATATCCATAGCAGAATGTTAGAGCGGTTTAGATTTCAATAGATGGGCTACACTACACCTACATCCAGTGGCGAACCCAAGATTTTTGTTTGAGGGGTGCGGACGATAGTCAATTGAAAAGGTCAAAATTATTATTTTGTTATACTTTCTTCACATGAATAATGGCAAACGAGAAACTGTATTGCATTTAAATGATTACAAAATATTTAAGTGTATCAACTAACATTCTCTGATGAAAAGTCGTATCTTCACTCTACAACAAAGTTTTTACAATTGCTCTCAAAATCGAAAAGAATCAAAATCTTAGTTGGCCCATCTACTCGATTGACTAATTTGAATTGAATGAAGCAACTTAATATATATCATTGCTACAATATTTATCCTCAATCTCTTAGGCCTGTTTGGATAAATGAGGAGTTGAGTAAAGTTATATAAATTTCATGTGAGGAGTGAAGTGCGCATGTTTGGATAGGCAAAAAATAAAGTAGAGTAAAGTTAATGGGCCCAGAGTAAAAGTGATTGTGACACTGAGAGAAGGTTTGATTTTGGAATGTGCAAATGTAAAATATATTTCTCATTGAATGGATGATGCAAAGAGCTTAATTAATATCTCAAATTGTAAGAAAAGTAAAAATATCTCTTCTCCTCCAAGATGGTGCAATATTTAGATCAATTAGAGACCATATACATAGAAGATTATAAAGAATTAGAGGAGATCATAAAAGAGATCAATCCTTACTTAAAACGTGACTAGTAAGCATTATCATATGTTTGTTTTGCTGATTTAGTTGTGGGGGTTTTTACCGGTGCTGGAGAGACTAATAAGCATTATCATATTATTATTTTTGCTTGTTTAGTTGTGGGGGTTTCTGCTAGTGCTGGAGAGAGAGAGAGAGAGAGAGAGAGAGAGAGAGAGAGAACAAATATGTGAAGGATACACAGGGTGGGGGGGTTGGTACCCTTTTGGCTCTATTTTCTACCAGTCTTTGAGATTAAACCGCGTGCAACAGAGAGAGGGAGGGAGGAAGAAATGCCGTTGATTTGTTGTTTCGATGAATAGTCTTCGATGGACATATGAGAGGGACAAGGGTTTTCGATTTGGGGAAACAAAGAAGGATTCCAATTGTTGAGATGGGTGGGTGCATTTTAGCTACGAGCCTTAAATAGGGAGTGCAAGATGGACTTTTAACTGGGACATGGGCTACATGCCCCATATCACTCTAAAGAGGTTTTTAAAAATCTGCACCCAGGTGATAAAACATGGGTCCGGCCCTGCCTTCGTCTGTTTTCTGTCAAATGATATAATATGGCTCTGCCATTTTGCCAATAACAAAAGCAAAAATCTTTTTGCCAACATGGAGCTTGTATAGGATCCATATTCCGAGCAAGGCAAGTTATCTGTAACATGAATTTTCTTCAATTATATATTGCAATACCCCACTAAATCAGTGAGTAGGACCCACATTTAGAGTTGAAGGCAATCACAATCAGCAACATATAGTTCTTTTTACTGGCTGAAGTTCACTTATATTAAGCAAGTCCTGTCGTGTTGTTGGATTGATCATGATGTGAAAAATGTGATGAACCCATTTAATCACTCCAGTCAGGTCTTGTACACATTCCACCACATATTGTTCATCCCTCACCTCTTCAGTAATTTCTATGGGACCTATTTTACCATGAGTCCCCTGGAATTCAATCACATCCAAAAAAATGGGCCTTAGACCCAACAACTTTCATTCCTTTTTTTTTTTCTTGAAAAACTCAATCTAGCATCGATAGTCGGCTTACCTTATGATCTATCAGAGTGGATCATAAAGTAGGGCCCCACTTAATAGTTGCTTATCTTAAGTTTGGCACCCATTTGAATAGACTGAATTATTGGATTTATTAGATCAATTGTGCACGTGTTTGTATGGTGAAAACTCATGGGTTGTCGATCAAATGGCCAGGATGATGAGAAGATCTTTCGATTCCCATTCCCGATTATTTTGTTTTTCATCCTTAAGTTAAGTTGGCCATGGCCATACTTTTAATTATTTTGGCAGGCTAGATTGGTTGGACTGAATTCCCATTTCTGCAGCTACCCTAGCCTAGAGCAAACAATATTCAAGATCCCAAGTAAGGATCATCCACTATAGGGACCCCAAGCCTGCCCCATTTCAAATTTATCTTATCCAAATCCTGCCCGCCTCATTACAGGTATGGTTATAAACGGGTCGGTTCCGGTCCAGGTCCATGGTAGACCCGGAACCGGAACCGTTAAAGGAGAAAGTGGAACCGGATCCAGATCCAGAACCGTTTCGGAACCGGTTTCTTGGGTTGGAAACCGGAACTAGAACCATATATTGGACGGGTCTAGATCCGGATACGAATTTATGTATTGAATGATATTAAAAACATGATTTTAGGAGATGTTTTCGAAAATTGAGGTAATATGTCGGGTCTGGAGTCCACGGGTCCAAACTAAAGTGAAACCAGACCCGAATCCATTTATTTATCAGGGTCTAAATAAAGACCCAGACTCAATTTTTAATGGATCGGAACCTCCAAATAATCGAAGAATCGGGTACTCATTTACATCTCTAATTACAGGTCATTATATGTGATACAAACTTGCCCCACCCTCCCCAGAACCCCGCTCCAAATTAGAGCGGCCCCCTATTAAGCGGGTCGGGAGGTTCCCATTTAAACCCGACCCATTCCCTTCCTTAATCCGCCCGCATCTAGGGTTTCATCCCATCTAGGGTTTCTTCCTATCTAGGGTTTTTGTTTCCGAGTCCTATAAAATGCTCATCATATTGAAGGCTCTTTGTCCATCCCATATTCCATATGCGCCTGGTTCCATCTACTTTCTTCTTTCCCTCTTGTTTTCTTTTGCTCTCACTTCTCCTGTTTCTCCTAATTCCTGGTCTGTTTTCATGTTTCATTTTGAATTGCTTTTGAATCCCAATAATCTGTTTCCTTCTTTCCTTCCAGTTAGAGGAAGGACTAAGGAGAGAATCAGGTGATGAGAAAAAAACTGCAACAATATGAAATCTTTCTAGTGATTTCTGGTATTTAAGTCTCTGATGATCTCTTCTTCTTCCCTTCTTTCTTTTATTTTTCTTTTCTTTCTGTCTTAAAATATCTTTATCTTTCTCTTGTAGACTTAGTTGTTAGATTTTGGTGGATCTGGGGGAGATGATGATGAAATTATTTGGTCCGTGTTTCTGATTAAAACGTGACTGATACCCTTTCCAACTTCTGATCCCTCAGATCTTAACAAAAAAATAAAAAATAAAAAAGTCTCTCTTTCTCAATTTACAGAACAAAACATCTTCAACAGATCTTACCATTTTTTTTTTTTGTTGTTGTTGTTGTTGCTTTCAGTGATTTTGATTCCTATCTAACTTTAACTTTTAACATTTTTTCAGTCTGGTCGGAGGAGCCCATGCGGCGCATTCTAGCAGGCTCCATTCGCCTCTGCTAACGTGCGCATGCTCCTACGTGTCTATATTGGTTTGGGGCTTTTTTTTTTCGATGTGGCTCGATGATTGAACGCCTTTGAATGGCGATATACGCTATTCTGAGTATAGCTAATGCATTGCTGAAAAGATTTTGAAGTTGTATGAGAGCTTTCTTATCTTTTATGTATTTGTTGAAGATTAGAGCTTTTTCCTTTATGTGTTGTTGTTGTTGTTGTTGTTGTTGTGGTTGTGGGGGTGTTTGTTTGAGGTGTGTTTCTGCGGTGATGAATTATGAAAAGTTTATTTCACATGTCAGACTTCAGAGATTTGTGAATCGATGAGAAGAAAATTCATATGTTCTGAGCAGAATAAAATGGTTTTATGAGCTTTCTTTATAATGAAGATCTTGAATTAGCAAGGGAGGGTGAATAGATTGTGAAGTCTCCTTTACACATTTGAAGGCCACTTGATGATGGATTCTTCAAACCAACCAACGAGGAGCCCTTTTTTTTTTTTTATTTTCCTTCTTAAATCAGAACTCTAGAATTTGTTTCTAGCAGAATTTCAAAGTCTCCAAAAGTTGTATCAGGTGGTGGAATTTCAAATTCCTCTTTTTTTATGTTAGATTTTTTTTTTCATATTAGATTTGAAATTCCAACAAATGATATGTAGAGGGAAATTTCAAGAATTCCAATCCCCTCTTCCCAATGTGAATTAGCAATGCCAAGATTGTGATTTGTGAATACTGGGAGTTCTCTAGCTACAGGTCTTAGTGAGAAGGTTCATGATCATTGATTCAGAAATATCCTTGATGTTTGATTATCCATGCTTGATAGGGGCCTCTCAAAACAGTGGCCTATCTCAACTGTTAAAAATTGTCCCATCAAAACAATGGCCTCAGGAAATTCTTTGACACAGTAGAGACATTCAAATAGAAGAATAATTCCATGATTCAATCAAATTAAGATTTTAAGTGAAAACAAGCATAACATAAATTGTACTTAATCCTCACATCAAACATAACAATTGGGAGCTACTCCCTTCAAGATATGATATCAACAACTAAGCCCACAAATCCAGCTTGGATCTTCTGAACAGTGGCAACATTAGTTTTGAAAGACTTCGCAAGAATGTCATCATCAATTCTGGTGGTGAAGACGCTGCTGGTGCACCAAGTATAGGGTAGAGATGCAATGTGGATAGGGCTGCTCAGGCCTGGTGTGGAGTGGTGTGGTGTGAAGTGCATATAAATGTGTGTAAGTTTTTAATATGCTTCCTAAGCATGGATATAAATTAGCTACGCCATCAAACTGTAATTCTCAAAGATTTACTTGAGCTTAACGTGAGGAGAGGGCTCACAGAAAGCAAGACTCAATTCTTATGTAAACAATGGTTTTGTTTCACAGTTTTTGTAGATGTGAATGAACTACACAGATTATTGAATCCTAGACTGCCCAAAGAATTGCAGTACATTTTATATTTAACTCGTAAATTTTAGATCTTGATATAATGCACTGTATTGAATTCTTATGAATGAAATAGCCAACCTGTGGCATTTTAGACCCTTTCTCTTGGAGAACATAAGAATCCTGTGCAAATAAAAACTCATATATGCTCAAATATATCCACATATTTTTTCTTGAATCTTAAATAAATTTATCTATACAACAATTGGATGTAAATAAACCTTTGCAAAAAAATGAAAAACATATGAAAGCCTAGAATGGACTAAAGGATTAATAAAGAAAATGCAATTGACATGAGATTGGGGCAATCTACCTCTTACCATGTGTTACCCCATCACACTGATGTGGTAAATTTTCATTGGATATCGATTTTACGTCAAGTAGCATACAAATTCAACTCTTGGGTACCAAGGGCTTGTTTGTTTAGAAGAATTGGGAGAGGTTTTTTCTTGAGAATTTCAAACACCGGACCGACCCCACCCTACCACCACGAGTAGAATTCCAAAATGCTCAACACACCTCTCACATTTGAAATGAAAGTGCCCTTTCATACTCTTTGAATTTCTTGCATCAACTAACCTAGTATTTGAAAGCACATGAGATAAGATGTCACAGCATGCAGAATTTTCCTTTAACCAGGCAGGCCCTAAGAGAGATATTGATCGACGAGCCATGCTACAGAGCCCTGATTTTGTCTCGGACTCTGTAGACTTTTTGTTGATCGACTGCTCAGATGTTAGAATTATCCGCAGTAATTACTCCATCTTTCTCTGTATTTCGTTTGTTTCGAACTTCAATTTTAATATGGAGTGACCATGGCCGTGTTAGCTTAGTGGATTAAAATCTGTTATCCTTTTTTCTCTGAATGTATTTACTTTGGTGTTCCTCTTCATCAAGCACCACTAGTGTTTACTGGACAACTTATTATGTGTGACGAGCCATTTTGTTTGCTTGTTTTCCTCCTATAAAGCCACTAGTATCTCTTGGCTTTGGATATGTATCATGCATGCTTCCCTTGTTTCCATATTTTTTTTTAAGAAATAGAAAAAGGGCAAATAACTCAATCACATTGGAACTCTTGGCCAACATTTCTCTTATACTCTCCTTGTCTTTCTCCAATAATTTTCCTCCCTTGAATTGACACAAAATTCCTATGATACATGTTTGTCTTTAATTTTATCTAACACCACATTTTTCACTTGCTAGAATTTCGTACAAGGGCTGTGTGGGATTTTTAATCATCATATTTGATAAGGTGGAGATCGATAACTGCACAAAGCTTCCATTGGGAAACAAGATTATTATCTAAATTATCCTTCTTTTTATTCCATTAAAGTCATGTATCCATTAGGATTTGGCCCTACGTCAATATCGCCAAATACTAAGCGGTCTTTTAGACATAATATGTAGTGATATAAGGTGCGGGTTTTGCTCTCCATATCTTGTGTTCGAATCTACTACATATTTGCTCAGTGTATTACAAGGTTTTAATGTGGGGGCACCATGATCCTTTTTGTTGGGGAAAACCCTAGAGTTCATTCATGTGAACCGTTTCGTGTGAGTTAACAATAACGTTTTCAGCAATCATACAAGGGTAAAAAATATCGCAAAATGGTATAAATACATTTCGTAATGGCATATACTCCTATGCATCCGTCTCGCTTGATTTATTTGTTTGTTTTATTTTTATTTCTTTATAATGGAGGATGTCCTAGCCCTTTGGGTTGGACTAATCCCTACGGGCCCAGGGGGAGTCGAGTAAATCCCCTATAGCTCCAGTATGGTAGTGCTGTTTTGAACCGTACCCTCAACCTCCGGAAGCAAACGGTTCATTTCTCTTCTGGAGCTAGAGGTCTTGGTATTGATCCCTAGTTCCTCTCTCTTCAGGAACTGAAAGTTAATTCCAGTTGTGCTACCACTTGGGGCCACATGGGTTTTACTCGGCTTCCCTCTTGGCCCGGAGGGATTAGTCCAGCCCAAAGGGTTGGGAACCTTCCTCTGTTAGCCAAAAAAAAAAAAAAAAAAAAGCCTTCAGGAGCAAACTGTGATCCTAGGCTAGCTGAGTTATCCCTTGGGGTTCTGTCTTGCTTGATCTTACCATTCAAAATAGCATGTGGGACCCACTTGGTGATCAACCCAAATAGACCATATAAAGTGCCCCCTCCCCTTCTTATGTCACGAATCTCATGAAGTTTGAGCCGATCTGTTGGAATTGGACTGTTGGATCAACTGTGAAAATATTTTTTTGATTTCAAAATATTAAAGTTATGGGCCACGGATGAAGGGGTTAGCATCGAATTGACTTGAAATTTGGAATTTGGGTGGTCGCACCCTATCCTCCCATCCCCCGCCCTCTCATAGCGTATGGGGTCCTCAGGTGGTCCCCAATAACCATCTCGTACAGTTGTTTTATGCGATAAAGATGAAAAGGAGTAAGGCTTTGTGTGTATGCCCTTTGTCCATTAATACATATAGCTACAATTGAGCTTAGGCGTGGACCTTCTGTTTGGGCTTTATTGTAGGACCCACTTGGGCCATATAAATCACTGGGGAGTTGGGGGATTGAAACATTTAAATGGGACCTACATGCATAGAAAGCTCGTAAGATCATCTTGAACCCTTGATCCATGGCTCTCAAGGATTATAATTCTTATGTAACACTTGGATGAGTGTCAAATTTTCGTAGGATTGTAACCCAACTGCAACTTTGGATGAGTGTCAAACTTTGTCTTCTGCCAATTCTTGTGTATGTATGGGTTGGTTTTGGGGGAGGGATCTTTAGTTGAGTCTCGATCCCCTCTTTCATTGAAATAGGGAAATATTGTTTCAGCAAATCCACTTTTGCCACATGTATAAAATCCATTATGTCATATATAGTAGCACAAAACATAAAACAAGAAATGATTTTAGTACATTAAAGTCATGTATCCATTGGGAGTTGGCCCTACGTCAACATCGCCAAATACTAATTAGTCTTTTTGACATAGTATGAAGTGGCGTAACGTGCGGGTTTTGCTCCCCATTTCTTGTGTTCAAAACTACCACATATTTACTCAGTGTATTAAATGGGTTTAATTGGGGGGCACGATAATCCTACATGGGTTTAGTGATACCCAATAATAGGAAAAAGAAAATAATAAAGTCACATGATCTTAATGGAATTAAATATATAACAGTGATCCAATCATCTGAAAATCCAAAGTGTCGACTCTATAATGGGTCCTTTGTTTTTCCCACTAATGCGATAAAAAGAATGAGATTTCTATTTGTAAAATCTGCATGGTGAGTTTTGCATATTTAAAATCTACAAATGTGAAACACAATGTCATGTTTATTTGGATACTTACTAATGTTGAATGGTTTGGATTAAAAAGTAAAATTTTCATATATTTCAAAATTTATGAATGTTTTAATCATGAAATTAAAAGCTGCTTGAGTTTTATTGAATTAATAAAAAAATTGAATGGTTGGAACTAAAAGCCCTGGGCTTATGAGAGTCGGAACAGGATTACAAAACAAAAGCCAAGAGAATTGATATCATTGTCTATCAAATATATTCATTTTTTAATGTCGAAGCTAAATTTGGTGATTTTTTTTTTCCTCCTTGGAGGGTTCCCAACCCTTTGGGCTGGCTGAACTAATCCCTTCGGGCCCAAAGAGAAGCAGGGTAAACTCTCCTGTAGCACCAGGTGGTAGTGCAGTTTCGAACTTACAACCTCCGAGTGCAAACCGTGGTCCTAAGCCAACTGAGCTACCCCTTAGAATTTAAATTCGGTGATCAGTCCATATGAATTTGGATGGAATAGGTGGGCCCATCATCCCATGACGCCCACTCAATGGGACCCACACTTCATATGGCCCCATGCCAGGTAAAAAAGCAATTAGGGCAAAAAAAAAAATCCATAAGGGGTTGTTTGTTTTGCAACCATTTACGTATGTAAATAACTCACGTGCGTAATGATTATCTATATTTACGTTTGTTTACGCTCATTTACACACCTCATGTGTAAATTGTATGTGAAAATGGTATGTAAATGAGCAAGTTTTCACACTCATATTTACACATCTCATATGGTGGGAAAGTGAATCACATTGGTTTTTCGTATGGAATGGATTCACACTTAAAAAAGGCGGACGGTGACGGTGATTCCAAAATGCCTTGGGTTCGAATCCCATCCTTGCACGAAACCCATCGTTGCCTTTTTAGTTTTCACAGTAAAAAGATTTTACTTATTCTAAAATAAGTCCGTTTTTAAAGGTATTAGATCTCACTGGGAATCATCTGAAATGAATTCAAATGAACCCGAGCTAGAAGAGAAAATCGATCACAATTTGACCCGTTTTCTAATGAAACTGAAATCATCTAAAAATTCCATCCTTGGAAAAATTTCATAAAATCAGAATTACAAATAAGTCCTTTTTTATAGAAAATACCCTATTTTCATAAAATGGCATTTCAAATCAATATGGGTCCAAAACAAGAAATGTCCAACACAATTCTAGAAATTCATTGAAACCAATAATTCCATATTATCTTATCATATAATTAATCTAACACATTAATCAACACTAATTAACAACTAATCATGCTTATTTGAAACTAAACATAATTAATTAAATAAAAAAACATTCTAAAAATCATAATCTAACGGTGAGTGCTGAGTTAGGCTCGGCTTGAGTTGGAGGTGGGCTAGATGAATGCTGGTTTTGCCTGGGGTAGTACCAAATGTCCACCAGGGTCTGTATGAATTGTCCAATTCATGGAGTTAAAATACGTTGAAATTCATGGAATGTGAGTTGTCTGTATAGAATTGATATACATTGAACTTCATTGAGAAAACATTGAATTTATGGAATGAATTTGTTTGTTTATCCATTGAAAATAAATTTCTTACATTTGCACATGTAATTCAAACAAACGTGGTAAAATGAATCACATACGTAAATGATGTGAAAATGGCATCAGTAGACAAACGTTGTAAATTAAAACACATGCGTAAAGATTACATATGTGATATTTACATATGGGACATTTACATATGTAAACTGTAGTTACGCATCTCATGCGTAAAAAGCAAACGACCCCTAACTGTGGGCGATCCAACCCGAAAGAAAGTCCGCTGTCTGTTTTGGCGGACGGACGGATAGGATTATCCGCCCGTTGCTGGTTTCTGTGCCTCTCTCACAATGACCTCATTGCCCTTCCAAATCCCAAACAATTACTCAACAAAACCCAAACACCACTCCCGTAATTCTAAACACCACAGAGTGGCACTCCTGTCATTTCACTCATTAGATATTTCATTTCACCAAACCACAAACAGCTCATCAGCTCTCCAAAAACACAATACAGTGTGTGTGGATGGGAATTCAACGATCGAGTGCATTCTAGAAGAAAAGTCGTCGTCGTCTTCTTCGTCTTTTAAAAAAAGCCAAAGCGAAAGCCAAAGCTTGTTAGGGTTTCTTGTATCCGAAAGCAAAGCGCCTTGCGTATACGAATTTCATCGGTTTTCCAGATCTACATTTCAGGCTCCAGATCCTGTTTTCCTTCTTCTTACTCTCTCTTCACTGGTTTATCAATCACTTTCAGGTAAACTGCAATTTCTCTGTTGTTGTGTTTGGATCTGATTTGTGATATTTTGGAATTTCTCTGCCTTTTCAATGTTTTTTTTCTAGAGATGTTTGTGTAATTGGGGGAAGATCAGATCTGGTTATTCTTGTTTGTTTGGTTGAGATCTGTTCTGTTGGGATTTGTTTGGTTTTGATCAGATCTGGTAATTAGGATTAGAAGATGTTGGATCTGAAGATGAGAAATGGTTGAGATCTATTGTGTGGGGATTTGTTTGGTTTTGATCTGATCTGGTAATTATGATTAGAAGATATTGGATTAGAAGATGAGAAATGAAGTCTGATTCTTTGTTAGGTGAGGAGATGAAGGTGATTGGAGTCTGGGTAATGTTTTTTTGGGTGTTTTTGTTAGGTTTTGGGTTTTGTCTACCCATTGAGAGATGAGATCTGATTTTTTTATGTCTCTCTTTTTATCTTTTTCAGGAGGGGTTTCAAAAACATACCAAGTTTTTCATTGTTTCAGAAAAAAACAGGCACTAGAAATCGAATGAAAGGAAGTGGGAGGAAAGTTTGAAACTAAAAACCCTAGCCCTCTCATAAGAAAGGGCTTTTTAGTCATTAAAAATGTGATGAAAGGGCATGCCAGGGGCTAGGGCTAGGGTATTTTGCTGGAAAGGACTCAAATTGAAGGAAACATAGAAGACTTGGGCCCTGTTTTGGTCTCCTTTTGAAAATTATGAAAAAAATTGGGGATATTTTTGAAAATATCTTCTTAAATATATCAGATCCTTGTGTGATTGCAAGATTTGACTTTGTATTGATAGGAGTTTTTTGACTTCATTCAGATCTGGTTGTTCTCTTTTCTAAATATTGGAATTACTGGAGTGGAAGATGGAAAATAAGGCCTGTTTCTTTAGGCAATGGTTTGAGTCTCTCTTTGGTTTTTGTTTCTAGGAATACAATTAGACAATTGGTGTTTTTCTGCATAACTGTAGTTGCATGGGGAAAATGTTTGCAGAAACCAAACTGCTGCTTATTTGAGTGGATTATTTTTCTCCCCAGATAATGATAACTACAAGGCAGATTAGTGTGCATTTTATTTTTTGTGTGGCCCATCAAGGATGACGCTCTCTCTCTCTCTCTCTCTCTCTCTCTCTCTGTCTCACGTGTGCTTTCTCAGTCTCATATTAATATTAGGACATGTGTGGATGCATGCACCCACAAAACACAGGCACACACAACTCTATTATGTTCCTGACAGTTGCTTAAGCAGCATGACATGGGGCACTAGATTTCATTTCTTTTAATCAATGAAAGCTTTGTTACTGCTTAAAAGCATAATTTTTAAAAAAAAATATGACGTGTGCTAGTGGGTTGTTCCTGCCCTTGCCCAAAGTGTAAGTCAAGGTTGAACACATGTTTTGTCCATGAAGGAGAGGTAATCCTCTGTATGTTTTCAGTGATTATATATATAAAGGGTAATATTTTGCTTAGGGTACCTCTCACGGTAAGAGGTACCTCTTTATAGATTTGCATGAGAGGTAACCTTTTTATCACCTTGTGGGACATCCCATGATGGATGTCCCATGTGGTGGTAAAAGGTTACCTCTCAGGAAAATCCGTAGAGGTACCTCTTAGCAGAACATAGCATACATGCGTGCGTATGTATGTATGAATATATAAAGATAAACTCAGCACAAATCATAATGAGGAGGCATGGTTCCTCCATGTCATGACCTACCAAAGATGAGGTACCTCTTTATAGATTTGCATGAGAGGTAACCTTTTTATCACCTTGTGGGACACCCCATGATGGATGTCCCACGTGGTGGTAAAAGGTTACCTCTTAGGCAAATCCATAAAGAGGTACCTCTTAGCAGAACATAGCATACATGCGTGCGTATTTATGTATGAATGTATAAAGATAAACTCAGCACAAATCAAAATGAGGAGGCATGGTTCCTCCATGTCATGACCTACCAAAGATGAAGTAGATCTTGCTGTATCTAATCACTGGCCAAATCCTATTAGATGTTTCCTTAGCTAGTCCATGAACCTCCTAACCATGTTTATATTCTGGACCGATTTTCTTGAATCACATGACTGTTGTAAAAATAACATGCATACTTTGCCCTCTTTGCACTGGCGCTAAAGATTTTTGTTACCTGTTTTTTTTTTTAACAGTTATACCGAAATGAGTCGTCCACATGATGGGCATCGACCCTCGTTTCCCTTTGGAAATGCCTTCCGAATGATCCGTCCCAAAGGGTCTTATGTTTCCCCAAAACTTCTAATGCTGTCCAACTCCTTTGAGGAGAGACTAGCAGAAAGTTTAAAAAGGCTTAAACCAAAGGATAATTCCAGTGTCCTAAGTTTGTCATGGATGATATCAGCAATGGAGTCTCTTTGTGAAACACATATTGACATCAAAAACCTGATTACCGAGCTTCAGTTTCCAGTATCCAGTTGGGAAGAGAAATGGATTGATTTATACTTGGACAACAGTGTGAAATTGCTTGACATTTGCATTGCATTTAGCTCTGAGCTCTCTCGACTCAGTCAAAGCAAACTGCTACTCCGATATGCCCTACATGTTTTAGACTTCTCGAACAAAATCCCATCTTCAAAACAGCTTGAGGAGGCCCGATCCATTCTTCATCATGATTGGATGCAACAGATCTGGCTGAGGAGCCCCAAGCTTGAGAACTGTACTACCATACTGCAGGAACTTGTTGGATCTCTTTTCCTGTCAAATGTTAAGTCAGCAAAAGGAAAGTTACTGATGCAGGCTGTTTATGGTGTTATGGTCAAGACTATATTTGTTTGTAGCATCTTCACAGCTGCCTACATGGGCTCTGTGAAGCCACTTGTGGATTTGGAAGTCCCTGACAAGTTCCTGTGGTCTGAGGCCTTCAAAGATTTGCAAGTAAATGTAAATGGTCAGATACGGAGATCGTCTAAAAGCAATGGTGTGGTATTGAAAGAACTTGAAGCAGCCCAGAGTCATGTTGAGAAACTTTGTGCCATGATTGATAGCAATGACCACAAGGAAGCTGAAATCTTGAAAGAATCCGTATCAGGTTTAGGTCAGAGCTGTGAGGGGCTTTCAGAAGGGCTAGTTCTTCTTTCAAAGAAGGTTGATGAGTTTTTTCAGGTTGTTTTGAGAGGGCGTGATGCGTTGCTTGGTAAACTAAGAGCATCTGATTTAAACCCTAATGAACAATGCTGAAGAGAGCAGGTTATAAGATGATTTCATTAAAGGTGATGTTTCTCTTGGACTCTTTTGCAATGTGTGTTATGAGGTTGGTTGGTTGCGTGATATTCTCCCAAAGATTGCACCCTGTTTCTGGACAACTTCTGGAGGTTGTAAGGTGTGTAATGTTAGTACTAAAAAATATCATTATTGTACATATATCAATGATAATGCTATAAGTTTTGTTATTCAGTTCTGCTGGCTCCTCTTTTCCATGATGCAGTGTTTGTTTGTTTTTTTTTTTTTAGTCATTTTTCTTTGTCCTAATGTATTTTTAATCAGTAGAGGATATGTGCATTGAAAAGGGTTTTGTAATCTACCCATTATCATTAACTTGTGCTCTGTATTTTGTGCGGAGGGTTTTGCTGTGCTTAGATGTCTGTGATCCTTAACTTATGAACCAATGGCATCTTCAGGTTCCAGAACTTCCTGAATTATGTTGGGCATCTGCTTCTTGGAGGGAGAGACTAGGCAGAGCTTGCGTATATTCCTCTTGGTGAGGGGCCTGTACAGAAATGTATAATGCTTGGCTGAGCCATTATACTGTACAGGTTGGACGGAGAGACTAGGCAAAGCTTGCGTATATTCCTCTTGGTGAGGGGCCTGTACAGGGAAATGTATAATGCTTGGCTGAGCTAGTATACTGTACAGGTTGTGCCACCTAGAATCAGTGTGGGCACATTTTTGGAGAGAAGTGGGGAGCACTGGATGGAGTTTTCTCCACTCATTGGAGAAAGCAAGCAAGCAACCCCACGAGGGGTAGTGAAAGTGCGGAAAGCACAAATCCGCACTTTCACTTCTCCCACATGCAAATGCCAGTGGCATTTTGTGTTCAGGCTTCAGGATGATAGGGCTTAAGGAAAAAGCTCGGCTTAAGGAAAAAGCTCGTCTTTCTTTCTTGAATCTTACTTGAAAGTCAACTTGTGATCGATCCTTCCACTTATGATTGATCCTATGGTTTTTCTGAAGTTGCAGTGGGATTTGTAGCGCTTTTTGCATGTCCAAGCAGAGGTACCTTGAATTCATGCTTCTGAACCTATTGGCAAAAATCTATTCAAGATTCTTTAGTTTTTCTACAGGGTATGGTGGAGAACATCAAGATGATTTAGTTAATAGGATCAGTTTTTTTTTTTTTTTTTTTTGATAACCCAGGTATCTCTCGCCGAGCCTTTGGCCCGAATCCCAAGGGACACTTGATTATGGACAGCCGAGCAAACTCTCCTATCCACATGTACAAGGTGAAACTATCACCTATGGGGAGGTGGCTAATGGAGGTAGGACAAGGTTCATTCTTTATGAATGTTTGAAAAAGAGCTGAATGTTTGTAGTTGTGAATTAATTGTTATTTGTAAATAATTTATGATTAATTTACAATTTACCAAGCAGCTTGAGTCGAAATATTCAGAACAATCATGAAAAAAAAGAACATGGAGCATGCTGTAACTTTAGAGGAATAAGAAAAATATAAATAAGAAAGGTTTTTTTTTTATCCTTAATCTTCACTAAAGTTATGCAGAAATAGCAAACGATGGCCTCAATATGCCCATGGTTGAATCGGGAAGTGGTGCTTAAAGGCCCATGAACTTGATCCACAGAGGCATTATGTTGTGAAATTGACTTGCGATTCGGTTTGGGTGATAGCTTTAGGCAATGGGCATTTTTAAGTTTAGCCAAGTCAAACTGGCCCATGAGCAGTCTAGCTGTTGTAAAAGGTAAGCCCACATACAATTTATATGAGAGCCTAGCATGTTGAATCGATTGGCCTGCGCTTCGGCTTGGGTGCCAGACCCTCTAGATCTTCCTAGATCTTCCTGATTGTGTATGGATTTTGAAAGTATCAAGATTCTTTTATTAATTTTCAGATTGCTAAATTGTAGAATAGCCACTTAAAAAAAAAAAAAAAAAAAAAAAAAAGGAAGTAGATGATAACTTGATCTGGTTTATTTGACAATAAAATTGATTATAGCCTGTTTTAAAATCAAATCAAATCAAATCATGTGCTCCATGATAGCCGCTCCAAAAAAGCAATGCTTCTCGTCCTTTCATTATCACCAGCATCATTATTTTGATTTATCTATTTCAGATATTTAGATAAGATGACTTGATAAAATTGAGATGAAGAAACATCTCTCACTTTATTGTTGCACACATTGTAAGAATGCATGGTGAAGATGGACAACTGTTAGTTGTTTATTTTCCCTTTCTTCAGCTAGTGGAGAAAGTGAGGATCACAAATCTAAGTGATTTTTTTAGAGGGTTACTATGTTAGGAAATGCCAACTTTCCATTAGCTTTGGAATACTTCAAATAATATTTGGAAAAAAATTCAAATTATTATGAGAAATTGCAGTACAATAGGAAATAAATTGATAGCAAAAAAAAAAAAAAAAAAAAAAAAAAAGGGCTACGTAAAAAATCACAGTACAAATTTCATATATTCAATCATTAAAAACCAGCTTATATTTAATTTATATAATTTTCGATTTTAATATTAAAGATTAATTTATTTCCATGACATTTTTCAATAATAACTCACAAAAACTTCAAATTCGGAAATACCCTGGCATTTCTTAGAAAATAATTTTTCAAGAAGGTGGACAAAATTCCACCAAGTGATCCACATTTTTCCTCACAAAACTTGTAACCATTCCCAAATCAAATACTTTCTCCATCCCAACAGCCCAGCAATACAGAACTCTTTAACTTCAGCCATTTTGGAACAATGGCCAACTCAGACTGTGCATTACACTTGCTGAATCTTTATCAGCAATAGATCTGGCACCATTTACTAAATGACATCAGATGCTACAGCATCCTGCCTCCATTAAAAATTCAAACCACACCCCACTTAGGAGAAAACAGTTCAAATCTAACCATGAAACTTGTGTCTCCTCGTCTTCTCCCTCTTCTTCATACATAGCTCTGAAACTCATCAGCAACATCTTAAAACCAGCAAACAAAAGTAAAAGGCTCCCCACCAGGTCCACCTGCATTACCCATCTTGGGCAACCTCCTTTGGCTTAGGAAGTCTTCCTTCGAGCTTGAATCGATTCTTCGACAGCTTCACGCCAAGTATGGCTCCATCATTACCATTTATATTAGATCACATCCAGCTATCTTCATATCATCTTCCTCTCTCACGCAACAGGCCCTCATCCAGAAAGGCTCTATTTTTGTAGACAGTCCTCACGCCGACAATACTGCCCATGTAATAACTAGCAACCAACACCACATTGGTTCAGCTGTGTATGGCTCCCTTTGGTGTCTCTCTTCCTCTTGTGTAGGAACCTGACAAATGAGGTTTCTCGCCCTTCTCGTATTAAGGCTTATTCTCAAGACCACAAATTGGTCCTTGAACAGTTGATCAAATGGCTCAAATACCATGCTTGCTGAATCGGGGTAAGTCTCTGTCTGTGTCACCAAGAGCTTCCACCATGTTGTTCTTAACTTGCTCTTTCTCATGTGTTTTGGTGAAAGGCTAGATGAAAGTGTTTTAAGAGAAATCAAAGACACGTAACGTAGCCTACTTTTTGAGTATGATGCAACTCAACATCTTCATTTGCTTACCTAGGATTGTAAAGATTTTGAAAGTGGTTGAAGGATCTCTCAGCAAATACGCCGCAGACAGGAAGAACTTCTCATCCCTTTGGTAAGAGTGCGTACAGGTAAAAACAAACGGGAAGACCAGCAGAACAAGGGCAGTTTCCTATGCTCTTATGCTGATTCCTTCTTTGCACTTGACCTCCACTGAAGTTGAGATTGTGACCCTTTGCTCGGAACTTCTCAATTCAGGGACCGTCTCTACGTCAACAGCATTACAGTGGATCATGGCAAATCTGGTGAAGCACCAAGATGTGCAGGCAAAGCTGGTGAAGGAAATTGAGGGGGTTATTGATGGTGGAAGAGATGAAGTTGAAGAGATAGACCTGCGAAAGTTGCCATATCTCAAAGCAGTAATCATATAGGGGCTGCGGCAGCACCCTCCAACTCACTTCATGCTGCCTCATTCAGTTACAGAGGTGTCGTTGGAGGGGTACACAATACCAAAAAATGCTGTAGTCTATCTCACAGTGGCAGAAATGGGGTGGGATAATGATGTGTGGGAGAACCCGATGGAGTTCCAGCCAGAGTGATGCATGGAAGGCACAGGGAACACAGCTCAAGATGAAGCCATTTGGAGCAGGGAGGAGAATATGTCCTGGGATTGGCCTTGCAATGCTTCATCTTCAGTATTTTGTGGCTAATTTGGTGAGAGAGTCTGAATAGAAAGCCACAGCTGGAGAAGTTGATTTATTTGAGAAACTAGATTTCACTGTGGTTATGGAGAATCCTTTGATGGCTTGTGTTGTAAAGAGGAAGAAACAGATATAGGTTCTTGTTCTTTCTGTTCTTTGTAGAACTACCTCTCTTATCAAGGGAAAGAAATGGAGATCAAAGTCTCCCATTCAACCCTTTTTTTTTCTTTCATATCTACTCTTATGTTATCTCCACTTCTGTTCTGGAAATAGGGTACTATTAGGTTTTATTTAGTAAAGATTAACAGGAACCATTTGAAGTTGATTGCCATTTCTAATGTAAGATTAACAGAAACTCCTTGGTTTTTGTTGCAGTAGCTTATGCTATCCAAAAGCATGGACATTCACTTATGCTTACCAAGATTCATAAGGGCTCTAGATAACAGGGTGGAAGATTTTCTTATTAAGTATACTTGGGCTTCTAGGACTGCAAATACATTAATTTATTAGATGCCTCAGATTCAGCACATTCAATTCTTATTTCTGGCAACAAAAACATCTAAATCTCTGGTTATTAAAAGTAAATGTAGCTTGTAAGCCCCTATACTAGCATAAATTTATATGGATTGGAAATGAAAGCCTGCAATCTTCTTCAGGGGCTCATTTCATCTCCTTCAAATATATGGATCTTTAATAGGTGGATGTGATAGTGAACCTTCAGCATAATGACGTTCATGATCTGGATTAGGTGGAGGATTAGGTGACTGAGCATTCATGAAACCATTGACATTCCAATGACAGTTGCACCGATAGCATCCACGCCCTATATCACAATTAATATCAATGCCATCACCTTCACTGCCAGCAAAATTCTCAGCAACAAAGCCATCTATAGAGTCATCAGCCCGGCCAGAGGCAAACGCCAAATGATCCCTGTCCATCATCATCCCCACCATCATCGCCATCCAGTCCAAAGCCATAGAGCCAGTCATCACTGTCGACATTGAAACTGCTGCCTTCTTGTTCTGGATCTTCATAATCCAATAAGGGTCTGCAGCAAGAAGAGAGGCCCATGTTTAGTAAAACTAGAAGAAGACCCATGCAGACCAAGCTAGCTCCTGCCATCTTTACTCCAGGTGAATGTCGTATTACACATGGATACTGTTAGAAGTCTGGCTATATATAGACCATGGATGCTTGTTTTTGCCTCTCTTTGGACATTTTGCCATGGAAAGAGAGTCGTTAACAAGCAATATAATAGTTAGGCAACTTTCAAGGAATCTGTTAACTCTATTATCAGTTCCAAGATTTAGGTCATGGTTTCTGTGTGGACTGGGAAGTCAATCTGTTAGCTTCGAACTTCCAAGAAGTAGGTTATTTGTTACAAAGTACTGAATGGTGTGAGTGAAAAAACTAGCTAATGTTTAGTGACATGAAAATTCAGTGGTAGATTGTTTGTTTTTTCCATGTGGATAAGTATCATGGGCAGTGTCCATGTGCGCACATTTCTCAATGTGGGGCCTATTTCTACTCACCCATGGAAAAGCATCCTCATGAACGGTTCTGATTATACACATGTGTATGCCAAACATGGAAGTAGAGTTGTATACTAGAACAGCTTGGTGGAGTCCAGATTTTCAACAGAGAGTAAAGTGGGCTGCCTGGGAATCCTGCATGGAGATGTGAAGGGTTGACTGTAAGATCTCACTTAAATACTGCAAGATACTCATGTCAGCAAGATTTCAAAAAATCTTGCAGTGTTATGAAGATTATCTAAGTCCACTCTGGGAAAACATCAGTAGTATTTGTGAGTGAGACTTCAAAGGAGCCTTTGAATTTCTTAAGTGTTGTCAATCAAAGATCATCTTGCTTCTTTAACCTTTTCCCACTCATCCAAATGTATTTGCAAATGTAGTCATGATGGTTAATAAATTGCAAGCTTTCTTAAAATGTAGATAAGCAAAAACAAATCACAGAAGGGGTCCAGAGAGACCCATGCATAGAGAAAGGGGATTTGCAGTAAAAGTCTAGATCATCATCAGCAAGATCATTTGAATTGAGAAACACTATCATGAATGAAACAATCTCTATGAAGAATACAAGGGGAAAAAAAGAGTGGTATTCACATGTTCCCCTGAACCTAGAATATTAAGTGGTTAATTGAGCATTCAATGAATACTCTGTGTGGTTAGGATCCCATCCATAAAAGCTTGGAATCAGTTCAATTTTCAAATCCGCGACTTCAACTGCAGCAACCTTCTTAAACCAGCAAACAATAGCAAATCTCAACTAAGCTGTTCATCAATTGCAAGTGGAAGTCTGCACCAATCACCTCCTGTATCATGTTTAAAACCAAAACGTCACTTTCATTTCCTTTAATAGTTCTTATCTACATCGATTGCTTCTATTGGAAGTAGTCTTCTGCAGGGACAAAAATTACATGATTCACGTTGCCAAAGAATTATATAAAAAGGATCCATTTTTCAAGCAGCAGAGGTAAGAGCGTGAATTTTGTCAGAGGTAGTCTTTCTAGATCTTTGTTGCAACTCTCTGAGTAGTTTTCGGCCGACATTAGTTATGTCCCCTGATCAAAAGAAAACCATTGCATGATAAGGTCTATCTTTTTTCCATACAGAAAAAGTGGAGAAACTTAAGTTGTTCTGCTCAAGTACGTAGATAATGGAAAAAATAATGCAACATATAAAACCTATTCCATGAACCTTATACCTGCACCAAGTGTTATGATGACTAGTTCTTGATCCCTTTCTCTGAGAATCTCATGAATCAACTTATCTATCACGTCATCCTAACAAAAGGCAATTGCTAGACATATGAGAGGGATGGAAAAGGCTAAAACAAACAACACAAGAAAAATCATAACTATCTGAACAGTTTGATGGTGTATGGTTTGAGGTTTTGCCATATGTAAATGCTCCGGTTAGTTGCAAATGGTTCAGTAACTTAGTGATGCAGGACAGACGCATGGGGATGTTCCGCATTACTTACAGGACAGACGCATGGGGACGTTCCGCATTACTTAGTAACAATAATAACCTTCAGATTAGTTTTGGCCTATTTCTATTTCCACTGGGCCACTCATATATCCACATATAACCACAGGTGCTAACATTTAAGTTTTAGATAGTATACATAGAATTGATAAAGATGAAACTGTAATGCATTCAAAATTAGCAAGAAACTTTTGCTGTACCAATTTAGGGATGTATTCAGATGATGGGCCACTGATAGAAGTTGACAGATCTCTGCCATCAATATTCCAAACATTTGTTTCTCTAGCAGCATAAATCTGGGATCACAATGCATATAGATAGTAGTAAGCAGCAACTACAATAAACCGGAAAGAATGAGGACTGGAGAATACCTCAGTAACTATAACATGGTCAGCATCACTGAAGGCAGCAGCAAAGTCCTTTATCAATGCTGCTAGACGGCTGTGAAGTGGTGAAATTACACAATCTAATTAGACATGAATGAAAGATTCAATGATACTTGACATGAGGACATGAGAATATCTTGGGGCATTAAATCCATAGTGTCCAGCCCACGTGCTGATGAACCAAACTGTAGATCAGATGGGCTCCACTATGGGTAGAAAATGGGGATTTTTACAAAATAATTAAGCTTATAGTTTGATTAGAAAATTTTATGAAGAAAAATACGAGTCAATTGTTCGTACCTTTTTTTGACGAAAATACCTCAGATGACGATAACGCCAACTGTGTTGACAACAGTTGACGAATTATCATCTCTAGCCAATAAATGCCCACCTCAATAAATACTAGAAGTTTTGCATTCTTTTTTCCTTTGAAATCTGTCTCATTTAGATTTTGAATATATTTAGGATTGCATTAGTCAATTATGTTAATTTCAGAATAAAAATTGGGGCTCAAACCCTCTATAATGATTGATGTTATCGTCATCTCAGTTGACGATATCATCAATTGAATTCTTTTAAAAGAGTCTTTCCACTAACCATCTATAATTCCATACATTACACACTTCATTCACATCGAGACATTCATAGACACTTCCATACATTATACCTGTTAAAAAAAAAAAAGAACTTCTAAACATCATCCTTCTTTTATATCATATACTTCAATCTGACACACTTCATACACACTTAATGAATGATGTACCCTTCACTCCAATATTCTGTAAGCCATTCACATTGTAGAGTCTTCATATTAGATCATTCCATACAGAATTCTCGGTAGAACATAAATGTGAAAAATCAACAATCATAACACGATGTTCTTGCAATCAATTTTGGGACTAATTGGCATTCAACATTCATGTATATTTCATTTCCTTGTATAGTTCGACTACCATTCAGTCAATTTTGTATAAAAGAAGGTCTCCTTCTTGCATCATCCAAACTCACTCAAGCCTGCACCACCATCTTGACCTTTCATTCATCAACACGTTCATCACCATCAAACCAATACCCACTCAAGTTCAATTCAACAAGAATGTACAATGCTCACCAAATGAGTCACATATGTGCCCATTTCACACTGCAACATTAATGTCTTCATTTAAACCATCTCCATGGCTCACAATTCGTTCAAACATTTCATCGAACATGTTGAATACTAGTTGCCCCATTTCAAATTTTCTCTCCATCTTGCTCAAATAAGATGAACAAAAGAAGATGAAAAATAAAGAGAAGAAAAGAAATAAGAGAGAAAAAGAAATGATGACCTATATGTAATCCCAAGTCCTCTCTCTCTCTCTCTCTCTCTCTCTCTCTCTCTCTCAAAAAGAAGTGGGAAACCTCAAAACAGTAAGGCAAAAAAATAGGGAAAAATGTAGCTAATACCATCTAAGCAGGGATAGCAGAGAGGATAGCAGAGAGGAGGAGGATGAGAGCGGGCAACGAAAGGGAGGAAGACTGAAATCGGGCTTGAAATCAATCGACTTGGGGTGTTTTCCATGAGGATAGGTTGACGATATCATGAATAGTTGATGACATCGTCAAAGAAGGCATTTTCGTCAAAAAAAAAAAAAAAAAGGTACAAACCACTGACTTGTAGTTATCTTATTTTTATACATAAAACTGAATAATCAGAGTCTAACCTTAATTATTTCGTAAAATTCCCTAGAAAATGCCACTAAAATAACCCAGAAGAGAGAACCTTAGCCATCCAATATTTGACCTTTCCACATGTGGACCGTTACTGTGTCTATTTATATATAGTATCAATGCTTGTGGGGCTCATATTTATAAAACTTAAGAAGACTACACTCGACAGGCTATGGACTCAAGTAAGTATCCCAGTTTGTCCAAGTAACTCGGACTCAACCAAATTACTTTCTTGATAGCTTCTCAAGTCCAAGTGGCAGGTTATTAAATGCATGTGGCTAAGTCAGTAAAAATAAATGGAGTAATCAATTAGCTAGACTCCCAAAGAATCTAACTCACAAATGGGTTCGAGGGATTAACATTAAGATTTCAAAAAGAAGATTCAATCATGGATATAGCCCAGCCATGCAAAACAGGATGAGTACACCTTTCCTCTTTTATTGGTAACATAATGTGAATTGAATCCACAACCTCAAGGTTGCAATAGTAAGCACCTTCCACTGCCTTGCCTCATAGTCTAATAGGAAGGCAACGTTTAGGGCCTCTTTGTTTGCATTGAATACATAGGAATTGAATACAAAGGAATACATCGTCACTCCACATAAGGCTTATATAAAAAGTTGAGGGTGAAGGATATTAATTATTACCATTAAAAAAAAGGATATTAATTATTAGGTGAAGGGTGAAAGATATAAGGTAGAGATGTATATGGGACCTTAACTTTCCTAGAATTTGAATTACTACGGTGATGGCTCAGTATTCATTTCCCATCTTCCTTTTGATTCAATTTCCATTAAAGTGGAGATTTTTCTTATGGTCGTTTTTAGATACTCAACTTTCATCTCTCATTTTTAACCACTTGTAGAAATATAATCCTAGAAATTCAATTACTCTGAATACGCAGGCTATTAACGATCTGACTACAGCCATTTATTGAAGAGTTAGGATTATCATTTATCTGGAGATTTTTTGGGGAATGTTATGTTCACAGTGGGCACCCATCAAATCTCTGTTTCTGAATCCTACGCTCTACTTTCATATTTTCAATGCATGGGGGTACTGATCAAGGATCATAAACTCATGAACATAATGGGATGAGTAACAGTTACTCATTCACAACTACGCTGCACGGATACTTTAAAATGGGCAACGTATCGTGTCGTATCGTATCCGATACTTCACTTTTTACATGTAAGATCCGTGTCCTTGCCGTATCCATGCCGTATCTGAGCATCATAGATTCACGATGATGCAAAAGGTTCTGATGCAACCACATCTGTGTAAGTTGAAATGACCTGAAAGTATGGGGCTGAAAGACCACCCATAAAGCATGGTGACCAAACTTCTGCCGGGCTGCTTGAAGAACTGCACGAATCTCTGTTGGATGATGAGCGTAGTCATCATATATGTGACACCCAAAAATCTTACCAATCATTTCAAATCTTCTGGAAACACCTTTGAATCTATTTAAATGAAGCCTCACATGGTTGACTACTTCATAAATTTTATTTTTGTCATTCACTAGAGTTGTGACTGCAGCAATAACCTGAACAAGGATACCAGAAATCATGGAAAATAAAATAATAAATTACTCAGCAATACAGCGGCAAATGCATAATAAAGCTTTTGCTATTAATGTTGTGGGTGGACAGTAACAAGATAATTTAATCTTGCGGATGAAGCCTTACAAGATAATTTCAGCAGATGAATGTTGTAGACCATGGTTTTCATTGAAGACAAACTTCAGTGATCTTCAAGAATTCTCATGCAGATAACATTCTATTATTAGCTGCTACAGGAAGCAATATATCTAGGAAAATAACCAGTGAAACAACAGTGGCTACCATTGTAATGTATAGAAGCAAATAAAGTTGTATGGAGTGAAGTTGAAACAAATGACACAGTTGCAAGCTTGTAACATGTCTTGTCATGATGTTCTTAACAACTCTGGAGCAACTGAGCAAGCATGTGTGTGTAAGTTTTTTTTTTATAAAAAATATGGAATTTCAGAACCAAGGATCACCATACTCACTGCTAACGAATTGAGAACGTTATGAACACCTGGCAGTCGCAGGCTGATATCTGCTACTGGACTTCCTTCATGGTACTGCAAATAATAATAATAATTAAAAGTGGCTAAGAACTACTAATTCTTGTGTCAAGATTTCATAACTGAACATGCAAAAAATTTTATTGTTCCTTTTTTTTTTGGAGAGAAAACTGTGGAAAATTTTAATTAAGAAAACTGTTTAACTATACAACTGGGCCTAACAAGATGCCGGAGACCAAAGAAGGGAACACTGGAAGACCAATTATAAGGGATCAATCCATTCTGAATCAACGTATCTGCTCTCTATCGCCATCCATCACCTAACTTGTCAGCCACATTTCCTTCTCTAAGGTTATGTTAGAAGGATGCTCGTGTTCTTAACCAGCTGGTCCAGCTCCCACATTTGAATATGACCAAAAATGTCCTGGCATTAGAACCTGTCACAATGCCCATCTGATTGCATTTCTCAAATAACCCTCCACTATAACAGGCCCTCAGCAACAGGACTGACTAGAGAAAGCACTTCTTTAATTTCTTGAAGTTCAACTCTATTAGACTCATCCACTCCAGCAAGGCTGAAAATGACATGATGACAATACCACTCAGAATCTAGAAACGTCCCCACAACACCAAAAGGACCGGGATTACCTTTGTGGCTCCTGTCCACATTTAAAATGAAATCCTCAATCACAGCAAATGAAATCTTCAGACAACCTATAGATGCTCTGATGGGACCCGCTAAGGAGTCTATCCAGTTCCCAAGGACTCTGAAGTCCTATTCAAACTTCCTTTGATTGCTTGCTCCAATCTATAAGGACACCTATCTTTGCAAGCACGGCGGATGGATAGACACTTCTGCCTTCAAAGTCGTTCATTTCTTTCCAAACACCCCAAGGAATTGCCAATGGAAGTATCTTCAACTAAGTTTGACCCCTCAAGTTTCCTGGAAGGTCTAAAAATATGGAGGAGACGGATAAGAATTTGGACTCGATCAAACAAGCATAGGGGCAATGAATGAACGAATACCTCATCAGCCCAATTGAGAAAACATATATTTGGTAGGGTAAAGTTACAAGACTTGAGGTGGTCAAGAGCAAGGATTTGGTTTGTTGTGGCGGTCCAGATGATAGTAGTTGGTATGGTATACAGCTTCCATAGCTAATGCTTTATCACGTCTATAATATAAAAAATTCAATAAGAGCATGGTTTTTGCCTCCTAGTTTTGTTACTATTACTGACTTCATATTTTTGAGTTAGCACATGAGCGTGAAAGATGCCCATGTACCAAAAAACATGATGACAATGATAGGATATAGGCCCCCAACAATAATGATAATAGGTGCATGTGAATACGCACATGTAGAGATAATGCGTCTCCTGACAATCCTACAGATAAATATAGACTGGCTACACCAAAAATGAGTCCATAGAAGTGAATAGTGACAAATCTCAAACTCAAAATGTTCATAGTACTATGGCCCACAATGCAAGTAGTAAACTGATTAAGGCACCTCCCACTAAGAGAGACCCTGGAATTGAGCTTGCAAGGATGTATACTGGTTTTACTCTTAGTAATTGGGAGGCCTGTATGGTTGATGGTCCTTTAAGGTAAGAAAGTGTGAGAAGTGGTCTCCTCCACCAAAGGGAGTTTTTAAGTTCAACATAGATGGAATTGCTAGAGGTAAGCCGGGGCCGGTTAGTATTGGTGGTGTTCATCACAATCATGAAGGTCTCATCCTACTATCCTTTTCTACTTTCATTGGTGTTATAGATTCGAATGAAGTTGAGATTTTAGCCCTCTTTGAAGCGCTAAGGTTGGTTAAAGCTTCATTTCATCAGACTTTAATCATGGGAAGTGATTCTCTCATTAGTATCTGATGTAGGCCCTATGGTTCGGGCTTGTGTGGAAGTGCCGAAGCACGTGTCTGTAGACACAATAAGAAATCAAGGGATAAAACCCACACAAATTCTATTTATTAAAAGTCTGAGAATTCCATCTCTTACAATGGATATATATAAGAAGATAAAACTTGGTGGCTAAGAAACCTAATCAAACTAGGAAAGTAAATAAAATCAACTTAGGAAATAAGAAATCTAATCCTAATTACAACTCATTAATAAAATTAGGAAACTAAATCAACTAAAATAAGAAACACATTATTATCACACGTGAGGTCATTGGGTCTATCCTGCATCACTATCTCTTGGGTGTCTAATTCAGCTAAGGGCTCGTGGAAGTTCTATTGTTATCTCAACAAAATCAAGTTTTTGGCTTCAGAATTCGATGTGGAATGAAGGCACATTCTTCATTCTGAGAATGAAGAAGCAAATGTGTTGGCCAAGAGAGGTGCTTTGCAGTAGTTTCTTTTTGTTGCTTTCTTTCCTTGTAACCCATTTCTTTTCTTTGTTTAGTTGGAGGGTCCTCTGACATCCTTCTTTAGCTTTTCCTTTGTGGTTTGAGCTTGTATTTCTTTCCTTTTTTTTAATATATTTCTGTTACTGTTCAATAAAAAAGACTTACTGGAAACCAATAAATAAAACCAACCCCACCCACAAACGCACACACAAGAAGAAGAAGCAACTACTGGTAAGGTAGACATCTCTGTTTTCAAAAAAAAAAAGGAAAGAAAGAAAGAAAAGAAATTTGAAAGGCCCTTTAGCAAGGGATGGCAATGGAACAGGTAAAACAGGTGACCCATTCCAACCTGCCCCTATAGTCCAGTTTGATAGTGATTCTAACCAGTTTAGGGAGGATTTGGATAGCTGGGTATATAAGTTTCGACTGAGTTGGTTCAGGACGGCTTCGGGTTTGGTTGCCTCAACCTGTCCTCTCTAGTTGATGACCTATTTACATATTTATCAATAAGATTTATTTATAAAATTTCTAAAAATATTTATATCTCTTCTACATCACAAGGAGTATGGGATGACCTATATCATACCAAACCCGACTTGACATGTACCTGCTAATGGATGTGTTTGGTATTGCATATCCTAAACCCATTTCCCAGGGCGGGTGCGAGTCTGGATGAGTACGGAATGGATTTAAATGCCAAAACCAAATGTGACCCATTGCCATCCTTCTAGTTTTCCATGGCTGAATTTGTAGAGAAGTGTCTTAAGAAAAGGGGGGAAAGTGATATCAAAATGAAAACACAAAATAACTTACCAGCATGTAGTCAGTACCCCCTTTTGAATTGGGACGGATTGAGGATGCACACCAGTGATTTTTAGGTGATGTCCCGTAAGTTGCTATTTTGTAGTCAGTCTTGGATACTTCCGAACTAGACTTCAATGACACATGTCTCGATGCATTTTCTCCAGATGCATTTTCTTGATTTGCATGAGTTAGTAAAGCACATGCTCCTGCACTGAAAGCAACATTTTCCAATTAATTCTTAAATTTGAAATTAATGAAGAAAAATCCATTATTACTGAATTGATCCCAACATCATACTAGAGAGGCAATTCTTAAATTAGAAATTAATTCATAGAAATCCATTATAACTGAATTGATCCCCACATCATAATGCACAGGCAATGCATGAACAGTGCAACTTCATAATTAAATGCATGAACAGTGCAACTTCATAATTATCTTCCTTAAAATTTTCACCTCAGCATGTCTTAGACGCTATGGGGCCTAACAAAAGAAACAAGCATTAGAGCCCTTCAGCACGAAAAATTTGAAGGCACGGCAATGTGGAATTTAAATCACTGTCGAGATGATATGCCAGATTGGTAATCAAGAGTCAGCAGACTTCTAAAGTCATTGCCCACTAAATGTGATGCAGCAATGGGCCCATGCCTATATGATTTGGCTGTAAAGGGGACACACTAATACACTTGTGCACAACCAAGAAGGTAGATTTCATTTTTTGATCCTACCCAGTCTTTATCATGTTAGTATTAATAGATTTAATAGGACTCTTAATTAGGAAGATTTTAGCGATTGATAAGAGTTTCTCCCTTTTTTAGCTATCAGAGCTCTAAGTTCGGTAGATTTTGTTTCTCTTTATCAATATAGACCATGTAATTGACAAGGTTATTGATGATATTGCAAGATTGCTATTATGAGGGCTTTCTCTATTTGGGCTGTGCCTGGCACTGTTCTAGGCATCATCCAACCATTGATTAAAGGTTGTTTCTCACGTGGTCTGGAAGCAAACAAAGATTTTCAAGTGAGCATTCAATCACTACCCATTACATACACTAGCATTCATTGGAATTAATTGGACTACATGTTAGGGTGGAAGCTAATAATCTGGGTAAGTGGCCAATTTGTACATCTTTTGATAAGAGCCCAGCCCAATTGCGCAAAAAGGGCTGAGTCGTCGGACCAGCTAACGAGCCTGTTATTATGGTGGGCTGATCCAGAGTATGATGCTTTACAATAATTGGCAAGAGTAGCCTCAATCTTATCTTTTAGATGGTAGGATCAAGTAGGAGTTGTCAGCATATTTTCTTTCCTAGTTAGTGATAATTTTCTTCCTAGTGATAATTATCCTTGATTGTAGGAGTCAATTTAATTTATTTCTATCAATGTATTCAGCATTCTCTATTTATTAGAGAATAATTAATGAGAAAGATATCATAAAATCATTCCCAAAATCTGTGCCTGCACAAGGAGGTGTAGTCCATCCTCAAACTTGGACACAAGGAGGTTTAGTCCATTCTCGAATTCGGACGACTTTATCTTCCACTTTCCACCCGGCTCATATCAATTGGTATCAGAGCATCGTTCCTGGCATGGCTACCAATACCAGAAATGAGGTTTTGGCTAAAAAGGTCGATAAACTTAATGAGAAAGTCCGTCACTGTGTGGGAGCCTTGCAGGACATTAAGGTAATCCTGGTTGCGATGGCCTCCAAGCACAACTGCATCTTCCACTTTCCAGTTCATATCAATTGGTAATCAGAGCATCGTTCCTGGCATGGCTACCAATACCAAAAACGAGGTTTTGGCTAAAAAGTTCGATAAACTTACTGAGAAAGTTCGTCACTGTGTGGAAGCGTTGCAGGACATTAAGGTAATCCTGGCTGCGATGGCCTCCAAACACGACCGCATCCTCTCACTTCTTTCTAATAAGGCTGAAAACGAGGATTCACATGATAGTAATAAGATCAGAATCAAAACGGGAATTTGCCACATGGTCCAATAGACGATGCTGGAAAGGAGGATGAAGATACACTAGCCATATCCATTCATGCAATGTCAAGTTATTCCTCTCACCAAGCTATTTGTATGCTCGGTCAGATCAAACCACAAGTGGTATCGGTATTGATCGACAGTGGCAACACCCACAACTTCATTAGTAGTAAGTTGGCTCGCCTACTTGATTGGCCCGTGCATTGCGCTTTCTCATTCGATATCTAGGTAGTAGATGACAATAAACACTAGAAAAATAAAAAGTATGATCAGAAGGATGATGCTATGGTACTACGATTATTAATGCAACTTGTCCTAGCCCATTTGGTGTTTGATCCAAGAGGCATTGTTCAGTCGCAGTCAATCTCCCAACTAAAGATGCAACATGGGAGGATCCACGCCTCTCCATAGGGACAATACCAGTGCTACTAGAATTGCCAACAACCCGGTCTTCCATGAAAGAACAAAGCACATTGAGATTGACTATCACTTCATCTGTCAACATGTCATTACTGAGAAGATAACTCTGCCTCATGTCTCTTCTTTTAACCAATTGGAGGATATCTTCACCAAAGCACTTCCCAAACAGAGTCATCATGATCTAACTAGAAAATTGATGTTTTTAATCTTACCACATCAATTTGAGGTGGAGTATAGAAGATAACAGGCCCAGCCCATGTACAAAGCCCACACGTGGGATATACTCAAATCTATATAAGATAGGATTTAGTCCCTGATTTCTCTCCTTCTATGTATAGTATATGACTTATTCTTTCCATTCTATTGTTATTATGATTTGTATCTAATTTGTAATCTTTACTTAATTAAAGCCTTGATTAAGGCATCATATCAATATAATTAGAACTGTCGATGCTCTGTGTAGGCATGACCTTCTCCCACCATTCTTCTTCTTCTTCTTCCTCTCCTTCTCATAATATTACACAAATACTCTAATTTATCCCTTAATAAAAGCAAAGGACTACTTGCGGTCCAGCGCAGACTGGTTGATCGCTTTTTCAAATTCTTCTTCCCCTTTCTTTGTTATCTTCTCACTCATCTATCTTCGTCTTTACTTCATTTTCCTCTGTACTATTCATTACAAAGGAAACATGCTAGAAAATTTCCTTGTATTTCCTTTTTTTCCTCTTACATGCTACATCACCCTTAGGGCCCGTTTGGATGCACAAGAAAATACAAGAAAGTAATATTTTATATAATATAATTTTTCATTTTCTAAAGAAAAAAATCTTGTAAGTTTGTTAACCCAAGAAAAATATGAAGAAAATATTCTTTTATTTCAAAAAGCTCAATATTTTTTCGTACTGCTCTCCTATGTAGAAAACTTTCTACATTATAAAAATCTTTCAAAATGAGGTTTACAAAGTGGTAGATTAAAGTAAAGAACTTCATCAAATCTATCATGATGTACTTGTTTACATGTATGATAAAGTAAAGTAAAGGTAAATATCACATCATGGTAAAGGTGAGGTAAAGTAAAGGTGAGATAAAGTATACGGTGAAGTAAAGAATAGGGTGAAGGAAAGTGGGAGAGAGTGGTAAAGTAGTTTCTTTTTGTTTGACTTTACTTTATTACACTTTACCATAGTTTATATGGTAAAGAAAAAGTTACTTGTGATAAAGTTTATGGTAAAAAAGTGGTGACTAGACTTTACTTTATCACACTATTTTTTCATCTAAACATGGAGAACAGATAATATGTCACATCTAGGTCAAGGTATGTTTTGTTATATGTCTGTTAAAGTAAAATAAATGTAGATGTCACATCATGGTAAAAGATGAGGTAAAGTAAGGTAAGATGAAGTATGTGGTGAAGTAAAGTAAGGGAGAGAGAGAGTTGTAAAGTAGTTGTCCTTTGTATTGACTTTACTTTAGTACACTTTACATAGTTTTATGTGATAAAGAAAAGTGGCTTATGGTAAAAAAATTTACAGCTGAACTTTACTTTACCACAGTACCTTTTAATCCAAACATGGTAAATAACATATAAATTAAGTATTTAATAAAAAAATATTCTAATAATAAATTTTAGTACGATCAATAACATTAACTTCTTGTTATTTTGGACTTTTTTAATATATATTAAAATCATAGTACCTTCCAAACAACTTAATTTAAAATATGTAATATTCTTCAAAAATTGCCAAACAACAAAAATATTTTAATCTTTTAATATCACACTATTCTATTTTATACTATTCTATTCTTACAATATTTAAATCTGTAAATATTTTTTTCTATAAACATCCAACGGGCCCTTATTTAATAAATGTTCCAAAGGAAACTCATTTAATTAAGAGATGCTATATATTCTTGCGTAATCTTAGTAGGAGATATATATGGTCCAACAACTTCCTTTCTTTTGTTTTCTTGATTTTCATTTTCAATACTTAGATTTTTAAAGTCTATTATACTATATAGACCCTCTAGTCAAATTTATACACTTCTTCTTTTATCTAATAATCAGACACCACTTGGCAATGAGATTTCCCTGAGACAAGCCACGGGATAATCGTAACATTATTAAACAGTAACCCAAAGCAGCATGGTTCTATGCAACATCTAGTTCAATGAAGCTCACCACAATAACTGTCAATAAATGCTTACCTATCCCCACATACAATGAGATGTCCACCTATCCTCATTTTCTGCAGAAATCGCTTGAATATATCTTTTACTGCCTCCTAGTCAACGAAAAAAAAAAATTTTATTGCACCAGTCTAAGCCAAGAGCATGCAAACTCTTAGTGACAAACTTTTGCATCATTTATATACGATATGAAGAAGTGATCATCAACCAAACCTCATCTTGAAATATGTCAACGTGCTCCCACTCTACATTAGTTATCACAGCAATGGAAGGTGATAGACCAAGGAAACAACCATCATATTCATCAGCCTGCCATGTATAGAGCAAGATAAAAAAAAGAAACACCCATATGTCAACAGAGACATGCTTCTGCTCTATATAAATTATCACAGCAATGTAAGGCGATAGTCTAAGGAAATAACTATCATTTTCATAAGCCTGCCATATATAAAGCAGAATAATAACATAAGTTCCATCCATTTGTCAGCAGCAACATGCTTGTATGCTATCGCCAAATCACTAAAGCCTAAAAGGAAGGAACTAAATGCATCTTTAGAGCATAAATGTTTAGACCAGGGGGTTCCCTACTCATTGGCCAGTAAACTTTATTTCTATCAAGAGTTTTTTGCTCGAAAATAAAATCTGATGGGACCTTAACAAATGACAAGACTGGATGGATACTATACAAACACAAGTAGGCTTTGAACTGTTGAGAGATGATCAGGTCAGGTTGAGGCATTCTTCATTCATAAGAATGTTAATGTTTAAGTGACAATCAGACCATTAAAAATCAACTTTTCATTTCAAGATGACAAAACTCACATAACAGTACTCTTATGTGTCTGCTGTATGTATGTATGTATATATATATATATATATATATATATATATATATATATATATTCTTGCATAGCAAGCAATGAGAAGAAATTGTAGATTACTTCACCAAAAATAACATTTGTTTTAAACAAAATGCTTCACCAACACTAGCAATCTTCCTAGAAGTTACGTAAATGAAAAGGTAGCCCTCTTAAGTCTTAATAAAAAACAAGATTCTTCCAAATGGTTAAGTAAAAAGACGAGTAAAATCCAATTTTCCCAACAAAAGCATCACTTAATTATTACTACGTGAGAGACAAACCTCCAAGACAAAATTACGTCCACAACCAGAGATCACGTTTCCTCCTGAAAACTGGAAAAAAAAAATGTTAATTATTATAAGTTTCTGAGGTTGGTCCAAGGAATTCATTTTCCACTATAGTTGACAAAACATACAAGTTAATAGCTAATTAAAAATCTACAGTTCATTGGTGAAGCAGAAAGGTCAACAATCATTACTAGAAATAATTGTGTGATAACAAATAGCTAGATATGAATGCAGTTTGATGCACTACAAGACCTCCCATTAAAAAAGATGCATTACAAGACCTCCCAACAATCATTACTAGAAATAATTGTGTGATGACAAATAGCTAGATATGAATGCAGGTTGATGCACTACAAGCCTCTCATTAAAAAAGATGCATTACAAGACCTAGGCTCACTAAGATTTGACATAGGATAGGAGGCGAACCCAAGATCTATGTGTTCAATATAATAGGCCCATTCATATCCAGATTCATAACGGGGTTCCCAAGTCACTTAAAGTTTGAAGTATCACATGCTTAATTCCTTAGTGGAATTGTCAATCTGCTGTCAACTAAAGTAGATTAGAAATTTTACTTTTATTTGTGTCATCTTAGGGGTCATAGGCTCATAGCAGTTAAAATCCCATGTTCCATACAGATGGGTGATTTTGTGAGTCAAAACACAAACAATGCCCAAATAACATAAAATTAGGTGTATTTGATAGGTTGTTAATTCAGTTACCTATCCAATGAGCCCAAGAACATGTTATTCAAATGCAATTTAAAGTTATGGCCCTTTTACCAACAGTGTGCAGTCCAAGTCCATATTTAAGAGTTGTAATGCAAATTGTGGAGTTTGATGAGGATGTTAGTTGAGTCTTTCTAGACATGCAAAACCTCTTCCTATTTTAACCACATAAATGAACTTTCCTCTTTCATGCATTCTCTCTTGTATTAATTAAAATATCCCTCTCCTCTATGGGTAAACTAATTTGGTACAGCTTCAGCAATGACTCTGAAAGCTAGGGACCTTAAAGAAGATCATGGGACAAATCCGTTCTCCTTCAATCTCTGAATCACAAGTTCTACTATTCTTTTTATGCATGACACGAATATGAAAAGGCTCCTAGAAATTCTTAAGCACTAGAAAAAGAAAGGGTAAGACCCAATCCAAAAAAGTAATTTTGATCTATATGCTAAAAGATCTATGCAAATGAATGACGGGGATCTTCTTAATGATCCATGAACTTATTGAAGACTAGTAGGTAAACCAAGTTATCTCACTATTACATGCAGATTTGTTGCATGTTGTTAGCTTCATCAATCAGTATACGCATGCTCTCAGGACAAAGCATCTTAAGGTAGTGAAGTGTATTCTGCAATATATTGACAGACTTCCAAAATCATACTTAGTCATCATGGTAATCTCCACGTGACAAACTCTTCGATAATCTCAAATTTTGTTGGAGAACATAGTCCCATGAAAGATAAATAAGAACACCATGGTCACTAAATCAAGTGTCGAGGTTAAGTATAGAGTTATGGCCCATACAACATGTCAGCTCTTGTGGATGAAAACTCAACAGAGAAGGGTTTCCAGCATTAACACCTATGCCAATGCACAGTAACAATCAAGTGACTGGTCTTTTAGCCTCTAGTACTATATTCCACAAGCACACCAAACATATCAATATTGTTTATCACTACATTAGGGCGAAATATATAAGGAAACATGTTTGCACTCCATTAGGCTCTAAAACAAGCCGTGCAGAGATGGAATAATATCAATTGTAGCTTCAGTGGGCATATAAAAAGAGTTGAAACAACTGTGAAAAATTGAAGACCATGAGATACTACAAAGAGATTCTTTCCACTCGATAATTAGTACGGATGGGATATTGATGAAGATGTCGATAAAAATGGGATGGTTGAAGTGGAGACTTGCTTCTGGAGTGCTTTGTAACCGACGAATGCCAACAAAACTGAAGGGTAAATTTTACAGGACAACAATTAGACCAGCTAACGGAGCAAAATGTTGGCCAATCAAGAAGCAACATATGCACAAAATGGATGTGGTAGATATGAGAATTCTGAGGTGGATGTGTGGTAAAACTAGGAAGGATAAAAGTAGAAATGAGTGCTTTCGAGAGCATTTAGGGATAGAGGATAAATTAGAGAAACCCGTTTGAGATGGTTTGGGCATGACCAACAGAAGCCGGCAATAGCACCGATAAGGAAAAGTTTGGCTATAAAAGTTGAAGGTCAACCAAAGAGAAGAGGCAGACCAAAGAGGATGTGGATGGAAGTAGTAAAAATAGATCTGAAGAAGTACAACTTATCTGAGGATTTGGCTCAAAATAGATAGGAATGGAGAAATAAAATTCATGTAGCCGACCCAATATAGTTGGTACAAGGCTTTGATGATGACATTTGCACTCCATACATCAAACCCAAGTATCCGCTTGTTGATGTGTTTACTGAACTTCTTCAAGAGATCAGATGCACACTATTTTCAGGTTTGAAAAACTCAAACTAGGGGAGACTTGGTCTCCCTCAAGTCAAAGTCGAGTCGTTCGAGTCACGTGTGACTTAACTGAGTAGCTTCCTAGGGCCGATAAACCTTGCAAAGAAGCCCTTTATAATTATATAGTTGGCCGAGGTGCATTACTAGGTAACTCGGTCGAGTCCAATGGGACTCGGCCATTTCACTTTTAAAAGGGGGGATCGGACCCCAACTCGACTCGGTCGGGACCAAGTCCAAGTCAAGTTGGCTGTATCTTTGCCTAAGCTTGAACAGTGTCAAAAGCAACCTTGCTCACCAAGAGTACTCATATGTTTCTCGCTGTTTTGACTTTTTTCCTTTAAATGACACCCTTTTCGTAACTTAAGTGGGGGACTTATCTCTTTATCAAAACATCAGCTAATAGAACATTAGTACCCTGATCAACTTATTGCAGTGCAACACACTAAAGTAATAGCATAGCTGAAGTAAATTAGTGACCACAAGATATGTGCATCCCAAGTCATCATCATCATCTCAGAATTCAGGTTTGAGTTGTAACAACAGATTCAAATGAGAGATAATCTTGATGTTTCTAGTTTTCTTTAACTACACAATATATATATATATATATGTTAGGATAGTGATAAAATAAGAAAAATAACATGCAAATGATGAAAAAAAGTATATACATAAACAAAAAAAAAAAAAAAAAAAAAAAGGGCTTCCTTTGCAACTTAAAGTCATGTAAGAGATCAAAAGATGTCCGTGTGCATCCATGTATCAGGGAAGCATGAACTAAAGAGAACCCCAGATATTAGATGGATAAATTACTAGAATAATAAATTTAAATAGAAAACAGCAATTGAATTTCCTAGTTGGCTACGAAATGGTACCTGTGGCACATGAGCACCAACGATGGCTGTAAGGTCATCCCCCATTGCATTCAAAACATATGCAAGCATACCAGCCGTCGTACTTTTTCCTGCAAATATCAACCATAAAATAGACAAGAGAAAAGGAAGGTAACGAGATTAGCTGCACTATGTATAAAACCATTGCAAGCAAATTTTCTTCTAATGAAGACCCTAAGTTTAAAAAGGTATTTAATGAACCAAACAAATCAGTATTCAACAGAAAAGTTTCAATAAGCAACACAGTGTAACTCATGTAATGCCCAAGGGCATTCACCTTTCCAACAATTATGTTAACTTGAGACTATAGGTGATGGAATAGAAGCAACGAAACTCATTTAGCATTCAAGTCATACCATGGGTTCCACTAATAGCAATGAGATTGTAATGCTCCGTTTCCTTACCCAACCATTGGTCTCTCTTGTATCTGAATAATGAAAAAGAAAACAATTAAAAGAAATAAATAACCAGTACTACTTTTCTATCTACCACAGTTCGGCTGCTAAAAAAAGAGTTACAAAATCTAATTTACTTAAAGAAGAAAATCCAGTCATACTCTAAATTGGCGTACTTAATTATAGAGTCTAAAGATACCAAAACCACACTATCTGCAGACTCCAATCTATGTCAGCAGATATAAGCATGTGTCAACACGCAAAAAGGAACACACATGCACAAACATGAACATGCAAGCGAACATAACCACATGATTACAAAAGGAAACAAGGACAAGGAACTTCAACCACACACACACACACACACACACACACACACACAGGAAAAAAAAAACAAAAAAAAAAAGAAAAAAAGAAGGAAGAAAGAAAAAGAAAACAAGAGAGATACAAACACAGGCAGTCCAACAGATTTTGCATGCAAAATTTCCTCATTGTCTGGGGGAACAGCACTGGAAATAACAATTGCAGTAGGTTGACTCATTCCATCATTCTTTTGCATGTTTGAGACCGAGTGACCAACGTAGAGCTGTGCACCAGCTTGCTTTAATCCATCCATATAGCTGCTCCATACGATATCTGACCCGCTAACCTCAAATCCCTAAGATACATACAAAAAGGCAACATTTAAATATAAAGAATCGCTATTTAAAAGATACTGGTTTATGTAACTGAAACCACGATATGCAGTTATTGCCAATGCTCTTCACAGTTCACTCTGTAGTTTAACCTTCTTTTATTCTATAGTGTCATCTTCATGCAATCTTGGCAATAGAGAATGTAAAGATAGTTATTTCATAAATTGGGAATCCAGGAGCAAGAGTTGAGATCTAGTAGTGCAATTCACAATCATGAGATCTCAAAATAAAAGAAAATGGAAGTACCATGAATTATGAAGAATCCATTCTTAAAATCTGCTCAACAGGAATAGTATCTCAAGCCTCACAAGTCACAAGGTGATTACCAGTTTTGGCTTCAAAGTTCAAAGTCTAGTGAATAATTGTATGTAATTACATATAAATGCTTATTCGATCTGATTGGAATCTAATCATGCACAAGCATGGAGCATGTGCAAAAACGCACTCACAGGTTTGCCCTTTTGATGTTGAGATGACTTTTGGGGCCCATTTGGATGAGTGCCAGTTCATGAGGGGTTGTGAAATGTAGGGTAGATCATGGATAAATTTTACTGCATCCAGTTGCAAGTGCCCCTTCATATAAGCTGTTGAGACTTCACATCTTTAAAATGGATGAGATAATGGCCAATTTTCTCTTAGTAAAAATTCATCCAGCACCTATCAAAACACAGATCTACAATTCCCATCCATGATCCATCCCCTCCCTTTGTGTGGACCCGGTGTGCCCCACAAAATCATCACCAGTGTTTGCTCAAGTTGCATACTAGTTGCATACTAATGATGTAAGGCAGGCTCTCTCATAGAAGAGTATGAAGCAGCGTCACAATGCTCCTTCCATGGCGAAGGTTTTAAGTTGGGGCCTTGCCATTTGTAGGAAAAAATACTATATCAATTCTAGTCACTGTAAGTGACTCAATGCAGAAAGTAACTTTACAAGCATCAACTATAATCGTCTTATTCCGAATTTCATTTGTTTGATGTACTGGGAAGATTTTCTTATTTACAGTTTTGATTTGGAGCAGTCACAATAGAATCATTTTCAGGCGAAAACAACATCCAGAACATTTCAGAGAAGATTTGAAACATTCAGGATGTTGGGCTACAGTGGGGAAAAGGTTCAAAACCACAAATGCTTCCCAATGGGGCTTCCCATTTCTACAGTTCCCATCTGAGCAGTCACTGTAGAATCATTTTCAGTCCAAACCAATGTCCAGACCATTTCAAAGAAGATTAGAAACATTCAGGCTGTTGGAGAACAGTGAGGAAAAAATTCAAATCTCAAATGCCGCCAAATGGGGCTTCCAATTTCTGTGGTTCCCATCTGAGCAGTCACAGTAGAATCATTTTCAGTCCAAAACAACATCCAGAATTTGAAACACTGAGAATGTCATACTACAGTGGGGAAAAGGTTCAAAATCTCCAATGCCACCAAATGGGGCTTAACCATTTCCACAAACTACGTCTGGGGTACATCCAAATGCACCCTAATGTTAAATTGAAGCAAGTTCCATGCACAAACAAAAACATAATATTTCCCAAAAATGCAGCCTACTTCAGAAACCAACACAATACCTGCCAAAAGTGACATATGTAAAGACCCAGAAAGGGTCGAACTCTTACAATGCGGCTGATTATTATCAATGAGAGAAGAAGAGGAAAAAAAAAAACACGAAGAGGGTATGAAGTTAGTTTTTATACTTGTTTGAGTGCGAGCATTGCGAGAGCAGAGAGACCACAGCCTCCAACACCAACGAAATGAATCCATCCCCTTTTGTTCTTGTTGTTTGGAGAAGAAGATTCTGTGCCATTCCGTTCCAACAACTTCTCAAAAGAAGAGATTCTCTTCTCATCTTCTCGGGTCTGAAGAGAGAGAGAGATTCGGTTTCTTCTGGAGGGAAAAGGGCGGGAGAAGAAGAGGGAAGAAGGGTCCGATTCCTGGACTTTCGGGCGATATGCGACAGGAAAATAACGGCCGTTGCGCGCAGAGAGATTCCCAAAGTGGAGCTCCATTTTCCATTCCTCCCTCCCTCCCGTCTCCGTTCTCACCCTCCATATACAACTAGCTTTATAACGCGTGCTCAGCGCAGGTACGACCAGCATTAAATCATAGAAACCAACTAAATAAATAAAAGGTTCCATGATGGGATAAGAAGGAATTAGAAGATAAGAAGGAATTAGAAGAATGGAAGAATAAAGAGAATGATGAAGGAGTTTCGGATAGAAAGGGAGGTAAGACTGGTAAGTAGAAGTTTCAAAAGTAGAAAAGTGGGAATAGAGTGGTGGTTTCAAAGGCAGTTTGTATAAGAAAATTGAAAAGATTCAAAATCGTAACTGACTGTCAAAATTCAATCCAAAAATCTCTTAGCGTAATATATATTATAACTAGCACAATTACCCTAAAAAAAAAATTATATATAATGTGTTTTTTGTGATAATTTATATTAGAAAAGAGAGAAGATAAGACTTAATATATAATATTACTATGTCTATTATTACTAAATAAAACTCAAAATTAAAGATAATAAATACATTTATGAGAGAAGAAGAGCTAATGGAGAAGTTCTTCGTTGAATCCTCCACTTTAGAGAAGTCACAATCACTCTTCACTTCTTAGAAAACTTTGTATAAAGATCTTAGGGCCCGTTTGGATGTCTACAGAACAAAATATTTACAGATTTAAATATTGTAAGAATAAAATAGTATAGAATACAATAATGCAATAATATAATAGTAAAATATTTTTACTGTTTGGTAATTTTTTTAAGAATATTACAGATTTCAAATTGAGCAGTTTGGAAGGTGTTATCATTAAAGTAAATTACATTATAAGAAAAAAAATTTATTAAATATTTTAATTTATATGTAATTTACCACGTATAGATAAAAAAGTAATATAGTAAAGTAAAATTTAACTTTCAGATTTTTACTATAAGTTACTTTCTTTTATCACAGAAAAGCATGGTAAAGTATAGTAAAGTAAAGTCAATAAAAAAATAACAACTTTATAACTCTCTCTCTCCCAGTTTGCTTTACCACATATTTCATCTGACCTCACTTTACCTCACCTTTTACCATAATATGACATCAATTAATCTTTATTTTACTCTACCGCACCCGTAAACAAGTCAATTTTTCTTTACCATATAAAACTAAGATAAAATGTGATAAAGTAAAGTCAAGAAAAGAAACTACTTTACCAGTCCTTCCCACTTTACTTCACCATGCACTTTATCTCACCTTTACTTTACTAGACATTTACCGTCATGTGAGATTTACTTTTACTTTACTTTACCATATGTGTAAACATAAACATTATGATGCATTTGGTGAACTAAAGTCTTTACTTTACTCTACCACTTTGTAATAATCATTTTAAAAGATTCCTATCTTAAAAAAAGTTTTCTATAGGGGGGAACTGTAGGAGAGAATATTGAGCTTTTTGAAATAAAAGAATCTTTTTTTCAAATTTTTCTTGAGTTACCAAACGCATAAGATTTTATTCTTTAAAAAATAAAAGATTATATTCTATAAAATATTATTTTCTTGTATTTTCTTGTGCATCCAAACAGGCCCTTAGACTTTAGAATGAGACTTAAAGAGCTTAGAGCCTTAGAACTTTAGAGGAAGTGTAAGAAATGAGAGCATAGACGAGTGTAGAAAAATGAGAGGAATGAAGGCTATTTATAGAATTCCTAAGTGATAAAATAACATAAAATACCCCCTCATATGATCGTTTTATAACAGTTAGGGGGGGTATAATGGTAAAAAATGATCAAAAGATATTAATAACCCCTCATTTGACCGTTTATAGCTGTTAGGGGGTTAAAAATGTAAAAAAACCTCATTCGACCGTTTTTTGAGAGGGAGGGCATGTTTCGAAAAAAGAGCCGTTGGGGGCCTCTGTGAGCCGTGTTGTGCTGGGCCGCCGTGAGCTTTGGGGCACTGGCCCAGCACGGCACGGATTTTAACCGTGTCATGTCGGGCCGTGTCTCGGGCTAGGCAGCCCTGGCCTAGCACGGCCCAGTGGGACTGCCAAGCCGGGTCGACCCATTGACCAAGTCAACGAGCCCAAGCACGGCCCATGCACGGTTTTTTCATGCTAGGCCCATGCCGGGCTTGGGCCGCCCGCCCAGATTTTCACCTCTAGCCATAATCCAATTCATTTCTTTTTTTTCGTTAACGAAGATTCTCAACTCTTTGGGTTAGACTATTCCCTTCGAGCCCAGAGAGAAGCGGGGTAAAACCCCTGTGGCCCTTAGATGGTAGTACAAGTGGATTCAACATTCGGTTCCTGAAAAGGGGGGAACCGAGGGTCGATACCAAGACCTTTAGCTCCAGAAGAGGGAGAAGAGGGAGGAACCGTGGTCCTGACCACTCGGTTCATATACTAAGACTATGTTTAAGTTAATTAAAAGGTTAAACAAAGCACAACAAAGATTTAGCTCATCCTATATAATATAAACTATTCTAAATATTAAGATATTTAACCACCAAATTGTTTAAATGAAATTATATGTACACATCAACCCTAAATCAATCTATGTAAATGGATTAGGAGGGATATGCGAGTTAAGTAAGTTGGCTCTAACTCAAGCTATTGATTATGGCAGGCCACATTCTCCTAACCCAGGACTGACCCGTATATAATGTAGGTTGAGTTAGATTTTGTCACCCTTGTTCACTATACTAATCTAAGAATTAAACTTCATCTCAATTGCCTAGGTTTCAGCAATGAGACCAAATAATGAAATTTGTAACACTGGTAATAAATAATTTCTATGGATTAACAATTTAACATTGTTGCTGAAGCTACTAAAAACTTCTCATCACCTTCAAATATTTTTATGGGCGAAAATCTCTGCTGTCGTAAAGGATTTTCACACACACACAACACATATTTATATATTTCTTTTAGAAAAAATTTCAAATAAGGCTTTAAGTACTGTCTTATTTTAAAAAAGTACATAAGTTTTAAAACTTTTCAAATTAGTACCTAAGTTTTCAATTAAGGACATCTGTCCATTTTAAGCTATTTCCTAGCATCTTTTTCGTCAATTCTTTTAAAATGTCCAAATTAATCTATATTGAAATAAAACTCTCCTTCATTTCCTCTATATTCTATTCATTTCTTTCACCGACGTCCTCACGGTGATCAAGGACAAGTCCCTAGAGCAATTGGCTATATGTAGTGGCTATAAAAACCATGTCATGGCTGTAAATGAAGGTAATTTTGGGTATGTTAAAAAAATTGGAAAAAAAAGTCACTAGAAAAAACTTTTAAATGACCGGATGTCATCATTTAAAAACTTACTGAAAAACTTAGGGACTAATTTGAAATGTTTTGAAACTTATGTTCTTTTTTGAAATAAGGTAAAAATTTAAGGTCTTATTTGAAAATTTCTCTTTCTTTTATTAGTTTCTAAAAAGGAGTTGCTATATGCACATCCAAGGTTTCTCGATGCACATCCATCCATGGGGCCCCTCACAAAAAAGACCCATGGGTGGCCAAACAATATACTCATTTGTTTGGTCTTGAGTGGCTGAACGGGAGAGGGAGAGAGGGATGACGATTGGGGAGAAGGAGAGGGAGAGGGAGAGAGAGAGGAGGTCGGAGGTGGGAGCTGGGAGGAGGAGGGATGAGGAGAAGGACAGGGAAAGTGGGCAGATTTGGGCGGCGATAGAGGAGGGAGACAGATAGGGAGAGATAGGGCCGGCTCGAGACAATTTGAGGCCTAAAGTGATAATCCTAAATGAGGCTTCAAATTATCTTCTTTTTTTTATTTTTTATTTTGAGTATTTAGATTCGTATTTTCTAATAGATCCATTTATCGTTTATAAATTATAACTAATAATATTTATAAATAAAACTAACACTAACTATAATAAACATATAATACGAGCATGGAATTGAAAAAATCTTTAAATCATAAAACAATAGAATCTGATTTAGTGATTTATCATTATTGGCCATAAAAATTGTAGATGTAGATGAATTTCGAATTTGATCTAGCCTTTTCATTACGAAAAAAAATGAATTATATTTGAGTTAGTGGGTTATGATTAACATATATTATAAAAAAGACTCACATATATTATTTAAAAGAAGACAAAACCAGATCAATAAATCTTTAAAGGAGATTTCTTTAGAAATAAAAAATAATAATTATAGAGAAAGATAATCTATGAGAGAGGTAGAAGGAACCTCACTAGTGAGGTGGCAAGGAGGTTTGGTTGAGATTTGTTGGGACTTAAAAAGACACTTTGTATAGAAAAAAAAAAGGATGACACTTGCTTTAATGCTTTTGTTTAAATGTGAAAAGATGGCTTTAATGAGATGTGATACTAATTACTATTATAGGGCTTTGGGAGGAAAAAAAAAAACTATGATAATTGCTTGAATGCTTTTTTAGAATTTTAAAAAATGATTTTTATGGGGCCTTATTTTTTGAGGGGCCTAAAGCAAGGGTTTTTCTTGCCCAATGGTCAAGCCGCCCCTGGGGAGAGAGGAGGGAGAGGGAGAGAGGGAGAAGGAGAGGGAGGCGGAGGTGGGCGGCTGAGCAGGGAGGGGTAGAGGGAGAGAGAAGAAGGGAGTATTTTGGTCTTTTTTTAGAGGGATCCCTTAGATGGATGTGCACCGAACAACTTTGGATTCACATATAGCAGCTCTCTTCTAAAATTACCACCGGTAAAAGACTGTTTTGCCATAAACATGATCTTCTGTGCATTGGTGTCTCTGATACGCCGGACCATCTGTAAAGTGAAAAGGTTTAAAAATGAAAAACGTAGGAAAAATTTTACATGCATAGGCCTCTCAACGTATTATAGACAGGGCAACATAGTAGGGCCCATGCATCCAAATCATACACACGTGACCCCCTAAATAACACTAGATCCATTGAGTTTTCACCAATTCGAATGGACTTAGACTATTCAATAATTACAGGTCAAATTTTCTCTTTAATATAAAGTCGTTGAACTTGTGGAACCCAATTGAAGGATTTAGAATCATGAAATTGACTCCAAATTTGATATTTAGGCACATCCAAGATAGCTATTTCCATCCGCTAAGTATCGTGATCAGTGGGGCCCAATATAAGCCCCCATCAATCTGCCTCTCACCATAACATTCCCCGAAAAAGAAATATCATCAAAACAAAAAGTAGTGGGGCCGGGTCAGAAATTGCCACCGAATCCGAGGGCCCGGATTAGAGGAATTCGGATCTCCCGCCAACCACGAGAAGCTTCCCGATATACAAACTGAAAAACCCAAACGATCTCTCTAGAATCCGCCGGAGTCTCTCTCAATTCTCCCACAGAAAGAAGCAACTTGAAACCCCAAACCCCAACTATAAAAGCCCTCTCTCCTCCCTTCCTTCCTCATTGTGTCGAAAAACAAGCACTGTCATCAAATCTCTCGCACTTCGAATTCTCTCGATCTAGATTTCTAGGCTTTTGCATTGCGTCTGCAGTTCGATTTCTGATCTTTCGAAAGATCATCAATGGCGGATGTTCAGATGGCTGGAGAAACTGAGACGTTCGCATTCCAGGCGGAGATCAATCAGCTTTTGAGTCTCATCATCAATACCTTCTACAGCAACAAGGAGATCTTCCTTCGTGAACTCGTCAGCAACTCGTCTGATGTAAGTATCTTTCAAATCTCAATTTTAGAACTATCTTTTTTCGTTTTTCGTGTTTGTATGCCGGTCTTGATTTGAAGAATGTTGTTTGATTGTTTTAGGCGTTGGATAAGATCCGATTCGAGAGCTTGACGGATAAGAGCAAGCTGGATGCGCAACCAGAGCTGTTTATTCGAATTGTTCCTGATAAGGTGAACAAGACGCTCTCGATCATCGATAGTGGGATTGGAATGACGAAAGCAGGTCAGATATCTATCGTCTCTCTCTCTCTCTCTCTCTCTCTTTATGTTGATCTGTTTTGCTACATTTAGTGCTAGATATGTTAGAATCTGCTTCTTTAGCGTCTTTCGTTGTAGATATCTGTTATTGATTGGTTTATACCATCTTATTACTGATAATCTTTCTCTTTATCCTGATCTGTTTTGCTTCATGTATTGCTAGATCTGTGAAAATCTACTTCTTTAGCTTTTTGTTGTTGTATATCTCTGTTATTGATCGGCTTATAACATCTCATTACTGACAAACTATCAGGATTAGTGAAAAAGGGGGAAAAAACTGTGTTTGGAAAGTAATTTTATCTGATTCAAATAAAGTTCAATCTAATCTAATCTAATCTAATCTAAACCTATTCACATTATAACAGCAACTCTCCAATTTAATCTAATTCGAAAATCTTAACACAGGATGTTTCGAATTATTCTTTAGCTATCACACGGTCCTTGAATGATAGTTTGGATTTGTGTAAATAAATATAGCCCCTTAATCTTGATTCTGCTTTGATGGTGATTATGATCTGCACTAAGATATCATTACTGTCTTAAACTTTTTTCCTGCACCCTCTAATGGCGCATACTACCTGTTAATTGGCACGGCTCTCAATTTCACAATGTATTGCGCTTTACCAATCGTAGATTAAGGCCTTGTTTGGTACCCATTAAAGAAAGAAGCCATTAAAAATAAACTAAAGCTCATACTTTCAAGAGCCTATTTCATTTTAAGAGGATTTGCCTATACTCGTCTAAGGCGGGTAGAGGGTAGAACTGTGTGCTAAATGTTCTTATTTTTCAAACTGCTTTTGACATTCAGACAAATACAGGGTCTAAATATAGATGCCCAACATGGGCTAAATCAGATTGAAAGTCGTTATCATCACCTTAGCTATGCCCCCACCATCTAGGGTGGGCCTAAAGAGTTGTATCAATAGGCAAATCAGATAAAAGAAAGGTTTAAGATGGTCTGATTATCAGGTTTTAACATCATCATCTTGTTTCTCTAGTGGAGCTCGGTAACAAGATATCACCATTTTTTAGTGTGTTTTTTTTTTTTTTTTTTTTTTGGGCTTTGAAATTGAACGTTGGTAATTTTGATCCACTGCAGACTTGGTGAACAATTTGGGTACCATTGCAAGGTCTGGCACCAAGGAATTTATGGAGGCCTTGCAGGCGGGCGCAGATGTTAGCATGATTGGTCAATTTGGTGTTGGGTTCTACTCAGCTTACCTTGTTGCTGAGAAGGTCATTGTCACAACCAAGCACAATGATGATGAGCAGTACATTTGGGAGTCTCAAGCTGGTGGGTCATTCACTGTCACCAGAGATGTCAATGGTGAGCAGCTTGGTAGGGGTACCAAAATCACCCTCTTCCTAAAAGAAGACCAGCAGGAGTACTTGGAGGAGAGGAGATTGAAGGACCTGGTGAAGAAGCATTCTGAATTCATCAGCTACCCCATCTACCTCTGGACTGAGAAGACCACAGAGAAGGAGGTCAGTGATGATGAAGATGATGAACCCAAGAAAGAAGAAGAGGGTGATGTGGAAGATGTTGATGAGGAGAAAGAGACCAAATCAAAGAAGAAGAAGGTGAAGGAAGTCTCCCATGGAATGGTCTCTTATCAACAAGCAGAAGCCCATCTGGTTGAGGAAGCCTGAGGAGCTAACGAAGGAAGAGTATGCCTCCTTCTACAAGAGCCTCACGAATGACTGGGAAGACCATCTTGCTGTTAAGCACTTCTCTGTTGAGGGCCAGCTTGAATTCAAGGCCATCCTCTTTGTACCAAAACGGGCTCCTTTTGATCTGTTTGATACCAGGAAGAAGATGAACAACATCAAGCTTTATGTTCGCCGGGTCTTCATCATGGACAACTGCGAGGAGCTCATTCCTGAGTATCTTGGATTTGTCAAGGGTGTTGTTGATTCTGATGACCTCCCTCTCAACATCTCTAGGGAGATGCTTCAGCAGAACAAGATCCTTAAGGTGATCAGGAAGAATCTGGTGAAGAAATGCATTGAAATGTTCACTGAGATTACTGAGAACAAAGAGGATTATGCCAAGTTCTATGAGGCATTTTCGAAGAACTTAAAATTGGGTATTCATGAAGATAGCCAGAACAGGGCAAAGCTGGCAGAGTTGCTCCGATACCACTCGACAAAGAGCGGTGAGGAGATGACAAGTTTGAAAGACTACGTAACCAGGATGAAAGAGGGACAGAAGGATATTTACTACATTACTGGTGAGAGCAAGAAAGCTGTTGAGAACTCACCTTTCTTGGAGAGGTTGAAGAGAAAAGGGTATGAGGTTCTCTTCATGGTTGATGCTATTGATGAATACGCTGTGGGGCAATTGAAGGAGTATGATGGGAAGAAGCTTGTCTCAGCCACAAAGGAGGGATTGAAGCTTGAGGAAGAGTCAGAGGAAGAGAAGAAGAAAAAGGAGGAGAAGAAGAGAGCTTTTGAGAGTCTCTGCAAAACCATGAAGGATATCTTGGGTGACAAAGTTGAGAAGGTGGTGATTTCAGACAGGATTGTCGATTCTCCTTGCTGCCTTGTGACTGGAGAGTATGGATGGACTGCTAACATGGAGAGGATCATGAAGGCACAGGCATTGAGGGATAACAGCATGAGCTCTTACATGTCCAGCAAGAAGACAATGGAGATTAACCCGGAGAATGGCATCATGGAGAGGAACTGAGGAAGAGAGCTGAGGCCGATAAGAATGACAAGTCAGTGAAAGATCTTGTGCTGCTGCTGTTTGAGACTGCTCTCTTGACATCTGGATTCAGCTTGGATGATCCAAACACTTTTGCTGGCAGAATTCACAGGATGCTGAAGCTGGGCCTGAGCATTGATGAAGATGAAGCTGGTGCAGATGACACAGACATGCCTCCTTTGGAGGAAGATGGGAATGAAGAGAGCAAGATGGAGGAGGTTGATTGAGTAAAAGGGTGTCTGCTTCTGCTTCTGGGGTCTCAAGAGTGAGAAATTATTGTGTGTCAAATGTCTCAATAGGAAAGGCTTCTTGCAAATATGTTAGTAGAGGTGTGGGTGAAAGTCTGTCAGGTCACAGGTGATAGTTGTCTTAAAAGGTTTTTAAGTTTTGGTTATTTCTAGTCCTTGTAGTCTTTGAGGATATATTAATGTTTCTCAGTGACAATGATGTAAGGACATTTTGGAGTTGTGTAATTCTCATAATGGTGGTTCTCTGATTTAATTAATGTTCTTTTGCCTGGTTTAGTTATGTTGTAGTATAGCCAGATCAGGTTAGATTATCTTGTGCAATTGCATTGCATGATTCAATGATACATCATAGGTTTAGCAATGGAACTCCCAACAATCATTATGATTGTATGTTGTCCCTTGTTGTCGAGCTTGCGGACAGGTCGCATCTTATTTCTCTCATGACCATCTTTCTTCAGCTGGTTACCCTTTCTTTCTTCTTTTTTTAAAGGCAAATGCAGCTCCCACTAACAATGCTAACTTTTGATCTAAGCCTTCTATGTATTTTGAAATGATGCTTGTTAGGTTAGGTTTAAAGGTGCGCAGACCAAGAAACTTAGTGCTATTTTTTATTCATAGAGGGTGTCCGAGCGACTAATCTCTTCGGGCCCAGGGGAGCCAGGTAAATCCAGAGGGGTAGCTCTTTTGAACTCTCAATATTTAGATCCATGATCGTAGACTAACTGAACTATCCCTCGGGATTAAGGACCTTACTGGTATTACCATTACCATTACTCATTATCATTACAACAACCAACTTTTTTTTTGGCTTTACAAGGGATTTGAACTCATGCATCATTTTAATCTATTAGTGCTATCTGATTGAATATTTTTATAATCGATCGTAGTTGGGGGATTCTCTCCCATTCATATAAAGATAGAACAGCGCAAAAGAAATGCCAATGCAAGGCCTATTAGAATTTGCTCATTTCTTATGTTTGATGTAAATGTGCCCGGAACTGGCTGAGTTCTACTTTTTCTTTTAATTTAAATACCTAAAGCTGCTGTCACCTATATATAGGATTAGCTTTATAGAGCTATTGTTTCACCAAACTGTTTAAAAAGCCACTCTGTAATTCATTCAAAGTTGGTCTATGGTCTCCATTGCTGTTCTGATCTTCCTGGTAGTAGATTCATTAGTCATCTCCAATAATTTCCATTGATTCTGTGAGTTGCTGGGGCGTTAAGACAACACAATTCAACGTACAAGATTGGAATCTGACGGAGAAATCCTTGTAACAGTATCGTAGCATTCTATTTTTCGGGCTGCACATAGGTCCTGAACTCACATCTTCACTTTTTATGGCACATTTGGTGATTTCCTTTCCTAGTGGGACAGCTGAGTTATCAAGTTCCACCAAAAGGGATGATTGTGTGGTAGTCAATTATGACTTTTCACCATTTGGGAAGAACACATTTCTTAGGATTCCTAACAAATGAATTTCATGCAAACAAATGGGACCTAAAAGTTTTGATATATAAGATTGCAATTGAACACGATTGAGATGGGCCTTAGATTCAACAATTTTGCCACAACACTTTTCATCTCCTGATTCTTCCAGTAGACAGGCCCAAGCGTTTCAATTTAAGCAGATGATTGATTACCTCTTCAGGACACTCTTCAGGCAGATCAGTTCCATCATAAATTATAGTATACACTATACACCACCAAAACTAGTACATTGAATGATAATTCATGCGTAGAAGCAGTTGGAAAATGGAATATTAGTATAACATATCCATCATCACAAGTTCATGACACCAGACAAAGGGACCATAAATGTATTTCAAAAGAAAAATCCACCAAACAAGAAGTTCTAATGACAAAAATAAAAATAAAAATCAAGAAGCCTACGGTAACAGATGGCCGAACAATTAATGACAAAACTAAGTGACTTGAAACTGACACTTCTTAGGAAGGGTTGAGAGCTTGTGGGTCCAGCACCAAAACCACCGCCTCCGCGCCCAAAGCCAGATCTTCCACCAGGACCCTGCAAATTTCAATAGCTGCAATTAGGAGAAACATATGGAAGAAATGGGCACGACCATCAAGGCCATATAAGGAAGAGAGTTCAGAAGACCCATTAATATACAGCCATGGTTCAATTCAAGCAGAGAATGCAAGACTTTATGACAGTACAATGAAACATCTTGTTGCATGTTTCTCTTGTAGCATTATTGGTCACTCGAGACAGGTAGAAGATTAAGTTTCCCAGGAGTTATTTACAAACTACATAATTCTCCTAATGGAAAATAGTTCTTCAGTTTAAACTATAGCCAGTTGAGGTAGGAAACAACACTGACAAAGAAGTTAAAACTGGAAAAAATAAGATAAAACATATAATCATGCATATGAGCTCCTCACAATTGCATCAATCATCTTCACTATACCTAAATGAATTTCAAAGATATATTAAAGAAACCTGAATGAGTATCACAAACAGAATTTATTTTTTTTAGAATGAGTATCACAAACAGAAATCAAAAGAAGATCTCTATATATACTTCCATCGGTTAGAAAACACATATCTTCTTAGTTCTTATTGATTAAACTCATTTATTTTAGCTGTGAGCTACAGGTTAAAAGGTAAGAGTGGGAACATACTGTAAACTTCCTGCAACAAGTTCTACTTTCCTTTTTTCCTAATTGATAATGCTAAACTTTCATAATAAAAAAAACAAAGAAGAAATGGAGAAAACAAAGCTTTGAGGGTAAAAAGGATGCATGCCCCATAAAGCGAGAAAAAGAAGGGACAGAAGCCAAAAGATGAGTAAGAAAACTCATGTTCAAAGCGCTACATACAACACATTTCTTTCCACTCCTTGTTCACTGGAAAGTCCACAACCTCATTAGCACAATGTAAAAAACTGTGTAATACCACATCCATAAACAAGCAAGGGTCCTTTATGTCGTTTAATAAGAATCATCCTCCAAGGTCCCTTTTTTCCACCTACAACCATTTAGTAGCATTATCAGAGTGACTCTCTGCAGGTACCAAAAAAAAAAAAAGGAGTCACTCTCTGCAAATAGCCCAACTGAAATGTATCCTCTAAAATTATAAGTGCTTACCTAATATCCATGACTTCCACATATTTGAATACCTAAGCGAACTAGAGACATCAACTTAATAGGACCCTTCTCATCAAATAATGCCCCCTGCTCTAGCTAGTTTCATTTCTCCCTAAGCAGCTCCACTGCTCCATCCAAAATTGAATTTAAACTAGATAAATGATGAAATCCACTTTGTCAATTTATTCTCCACCAGTTCAATGTAATATCAGCAAACTCCTTTCTTACAGCCATCCACATTCTAACTTTTACTTGAACAATTAGGCAAGCATCTAACAAGGACCCCTCTTTTCCTTTGAATGCTCCCACTCTCCTCCCTCATTTCTCTTTCCTGGAGTCAATCAAATGCCGCAACACCAATCTTCCACATGATTTTTGCTTCTTCTCTGCATGAATGCGGAGAGCACCAGAACCATACCACACGAAGAAATGACAGAGATACTGGATAAACAATTTACACAAAAGTTTACATTTTTCTACTTATTATATAAAAAAATGCCAACATCGAGATGATGATGATGAAATAGTAAAACTACAATATACCCTTTTTCATTAAATGGTCAATGCAACAGCCACAAATCAAAAACACCTTCACTTTCGGTAGAGCTGTCAGCTGAGCTTTGCCAAACCACAGATCAAAGGGGTATCAATTGGAGTGATGCCCTTCAGGAAATACTTAGTTGAACTTGAACCCAGCCTACCCAGTTAAACGATGGAGCTAAAATGCCATTGGTAATTTGATTCCAGTAAATGGTAGTAATACTTGATACTCAACTTCTCTAGCATTCCTATTAACACTCCCCAACTCAGACTCCATAAGATTTCGTATGAAAGTAACAATCCACAGTAACTTCACTCCTATAATAAATGGCTCACCAATTATTTTTTATTGACTACCACTCTATACAAGCCCAGCAATAAGGACTTCTCCTCCACGCCAAAACCATTCCAGAAAGGACTCCCTAGAACAAGCTTTAATCATACGCACTTGTTATAAAACTTTACTCAAATTAAGGGTCACCTTTGCACACGGTCATCCCACATGTTACATTGATGGCCCTCATTCAAGATTTGCCCATCATCTGTGAAACCTTCTTCCACTTGTTGCAAGGAAGATTATATTCCTGTTAGTATAAGGTAACCAAGGCAAGAATCCAAACCTAAATCTCTATTGCTGATGACATCATAAAGGGACCGTGCTTGAGATAAAATGGTGTCTTATGGAAGTATGAAGTCCACTCCACTGCCAGCTAAATTATAGAACCGTGCTTGAGATAAAATGGTGTCTTACGGAAGTATGAAGTCCACTCCACTGCCAGCTAAATTATAGAATACACAAGTTCTAGATGTTTCCTAATAATTCACATTTTTAGACATTTTTCCCCTTTTTTTGAAGTGAACATAAAATGACACAGGTACACCAGTTTATGACCAATATAGTAAATTATTATCAGTTTGCTCACCTAATTAGTATAGGGTCTAATATTGATATTTTGGCCGGCAAACCAACTAGTTGCTTCTGTTACAGGAACCATTTTAAGAGAAGATAAATAAATAAGCATTGCATTGAATTCCTTCAAGATATTTTCTGTTGGAAATCATTCTGCATCAACAACCTAAAGATTAAACCATTAACAAAGCATTGTGGCTAAAAGTAAAATAATATATATTTGCTGTAACTCCACCAGTTTACTGCCAGTCCCAAGCCCGGATAAAGGAAGAGGTTTGCATCAGGTTGACAATTGGCATAAAACTTTTTGTCACATCTACAACATGAATTTTGAGATGCAACATAGAATTCATGTAGCTAACCCCTACATAGTTTGGGACAAGGCTTTGATGGTCATGATAATGATTTGCTATAAAGTGGCATGCATGATCCACATTTGAACACCTAATTTCAGCTATTTGATGTGTAATGACGATTTTAAAACTTTCCCTTCAATAAGAAAATACTTAAATTAATGCATCTGTTTGGGCATTAATAGCCATGGCAATCTAAACAAGTTAAGCAACAAGTTCCATCATCGCATAGAATATGCAAATAACAATAACAGTAACAACCGCCAACACAAAGAATATGAAATCAACAATAGCAGTGTAACAACAATGGAAAAAAGTCAAGTTACCCTGAATGAAGGTTGGTATTCTGGTGGAGCGCCTCCCTTATCACCAAATTCACCTGGAGGCCCACGAGGCCCTCCGCGATATCCATCACGGTCCCCTCCAAATCGCGGGCGGTCACCTTCAAAGCGAGATGGACCTCTGAAATCCAAGTGATGGGAAACAACCAACAAATTAACACCCAAATAACAATAAAAAATAAAAAGGGAAAGATAAACTCAAATGCAAATATAATAAGATTCTGTTAGAATAGAAATGGCACAGTTTTAACACATAATCTGCTAGAGTAAGCAATTCATCAAAAGTAACCCATCATGACAAGCGTATGCACTAGTATCTCGTCCCACCAGGCAATGTTAGCATTCAAATGGTAGATGCCAATCAGTCACAAATCACAATATCACCAATATTTTGGAAATATTGTGGTAATATCGCAATGGCACTGATAAACATCCTATTCTTTTGAGATTTGGCAGTAATTTGAAGTAACTTTTTTCTCTTTCTTTGATTAGAAGAGATAACTAAGGGCCATTAGTAGTAAAAGTCAGTAATTACATAAAACGAAACCAAATACTCTCCCTTCGTCCCTCCTTGGTAAGATAAGTGATAAACAAGGAGATTTGAAAATATCAACAAAAGTTACTAATTATGAAGCATTAACTATCTATCTAATTCCAAAAACACTTAAATAACTTAAGCTTCACTATTTATTTGCATAATGATTTCCTATCTTCTTACTTCTTATTTTCTTAATTACCTTTTCAGCACACTTACCTCTTATTTTCTTAATTACCTTTCAGCACACTTACCCCATAATACACCAAAAAAATCCAAAATTGAAAACATCCTTATACTTCTTATCCTACAAATCCCAAAAGGAAGTTTTTGACAATGCATCCAATTAGAGAATATCAACCAATGACCCAAATGTAATGTTTTGAGAAATTGGTGAATTAGGATAATCTAGTACAGAAAAAAGAAACTAGGGTATGTATCCTCCAGTTCTAATAATGAATGTAGTACATTGCAGTGGATAGCAATACCACTACCAAAGATTGCATTTTTATACATTTACACAATGAAAGAGATCGTAGAAATACCGAGGCCGATCGCCGGGTGGGCCGCCCATGGGCCGGCCTGGGGGCCGGGCAGATTTCTTGAGCGTAGCAGGGACAATCTCAGAAGGGAGATTGAGGTAGGTACGGAGGAACTCAATCCCATCATTGGTGAGGTACCAGTAGTAATGCATCCAGGCGAAGGTTTCGCGCACGTACTCCTTGGATTTGAAGCTCTGCATCAGCTTAATCACCTGCAGATTAGGGACATCGATATCTGGGTGCTTTGCGAGGTTGTAGTCCTTCTTCGCATAGCAAACTCCTTCTGAGGAATTCCAACAAACAGATACAAGTCAATATCAAAATTGAAGGAAAGTAACAACTTTAAAGATGAAGATGCTCTCTGAGGAATTTTTACAAACAGATGGGGGGTTTAATGGCATTGAAAGAGAAAGGAAGTACCTTGGAAGAGGTATTTGGAGATCTCTTTGCGATTTTTCTCTGGGATGATCTGAAGAGAGAAGAGAAGACATCAAATACATATGAGATTTGAAGGGGGATTTGGGAAATGAAGAGAAGGGGATGGGGGGAAAGGAAAAAAAACCCTACCATGGTTGCAGTGAGGAAGGAGCAAAAGAGCTTCTCTTTTTGCCGTCTCAAGCTCTGTTTACGCCTTCGCTTTTGTCATGGGCTTATGGGAAGAGAGCTTAAAAACCCTAGATATGGTGTTTTTATTTTCCAGGGTTCTTTCACATAGGCCCTTCTTTTTAAAAAACCTTTTAGAATAAAGCCCCTGGAATAATTCTACTGGTCCAGGAGAAAAAGCCGTATAAAATTCTCATGTGGCCCTATTGTGGTAGTGCAATTTCAAACTCACAGTCTCCGAGTGCAAACCGTAGTCTTAGTCGAACTGAGCTACCCATCGGGGTCACAGAAGGCCCTTAAAATGAGGACTTTTTTATTATGAAAATGCCCATAAGCTGTGATTAGATGAATATTTGTAGGCCCTCGGGCTTGGACAATACTATGCCCGACTTGGCCCAACCCTTCTCTTCCCCGTTATTATATATATTATTGGTCTGTTTGGCAAATATATCTACATGAAATAGATCGATAAAAATAGATGTTTTATATTTACTCCGTTTGGTAAGACCGTTTTCAGTTTGAAATAGAAGCTTTAGGATCCTAGGATTCTATATATTTTTCATGAATCTCTCAAGATCTATAAGAAATTAAGGACTCAAATTTGGCTCCATGAATGCTCATGGAATTAGGAAGTGGATATGCAGTTCAGATTTTTAGATTTGAGCCCATAAAGTTCATAAATTTATATCATATGATTCACATTTTTTCACAAATATCTCAAGATTAACAAAGAATCAATGTTTCAAATTTCATACCATAATCATGCTTAAGATAATAAAGAGGGCAACAGTTTTGATTGAAGTTGAGAACCCCACAATTAAAAACAAGAGAAAAAGGTCAAATTGGGTTTTATAACGTGAAACCCGATTCATTAAAGGCACTGGCATCAACGGTCCCACATGTTTTTTTGACTTTCTCGAGATTCACAAGGGATCAAAGGCCGAAATTTGACCCTCCAACCGTTTTCAGGCTTCTAAAGAGGATAAACGGTTTTAATCTTGATAGAGGGTCCCACAGAAGGCCAGAAATGTAGATCCAATGATTTACAGTTTTTTTTTTTTTAAATCCCGAGATTTTTGCAACTTCAATGGTTCAAAGTTGACGTCATATTCGTTCTTGAGGTTATTAAGACATCCAACTGTTTGAACTTATGACTCTATGACTCTATGAGCTTATAATTTCAAAAAAATATAAAAAACACGTGCTACCTTAATTGAGCATTGTTGCATTGTATCTTCCCGCTTTTGACAATAACATTTGTCTCAAAAAGATTCGATTTTGGGTCTTCCTGTTTTAGACATAAAATGGCCTTTTTGTCTACTTGAAACTGACACCTACTTGCTCCATCCAAACAGTCTTTAATCTCTTCCAAAACTCATCAAGGGAAACAGAGGTGGGGATATAGACTTGCCAAACAGTTAATATCCCTTGGTTTTTATTTTTTATTATTTTATTATTTTTCTTATTTTGCGATCAAAGGGTTCCCAACCCTTTGGACTTGACTAATCCCTCCAGGTTCAGAGGGAAGCTGGTAGTGCATTTTCTAACATACAACCTCCGAGTACAATCCGTGGATATAAGCTAACTGAACTACCCTTAAAGTTATCAAGTTTTTAACTGACTGTGAACTTACTAACGGTCAAGCAAACATAGCATGCTACTATGTAACAAAACTTAAATGCTACTGACTTCCTAATCATCCCTTGTCTAACTGTTGGCTTGAGGATTGGAGACCTTTTGAAATTGAGCCCTTGTTTCAACATTGCATCTTTGGGACTTTCTTTATATATGTATAAAAAAATTATTTTCATGAAAATTGGAGTACAAATGCAATCATTTTACCCTAAATCATGATTTTATAAAACATATGCAATCGATAAACTGCACTTGGGAATTGGTCGACTTTAAATGGGAATCCACCTGACCTGCTCCTATTATGGGGGGATTTGGTAATGTTTTGGCTAGGTTTGGGTCAGGAATGATTTTCAGACTCAAACCCAAGTCAGGTCAAACCCAAGTGGGTTCGAGTTTCGGCTGTGCCTAACCGGCCTCCCCTTGTTTGTTTTCACTTTTATTGATAACTCCATTAGCATGGCCAAACAGTGATATTCTCCCGTTAAGAGGGTTTGCATGTGCTCTTGTAGGGATTAGTTATCGGCTGTTCAGAATTGAATGTTATTTGAGCTCAAGGCTAAAGACTTTTGGGCTGGGCTGGGCACAAGATATCCTAGATTATAAAATAATAATAATAATAATGTTTTCATATTTTTAAAATAGAAAATCAGCAATCTACTTATACTCTTATGGGGCGAGTTCGTATCACGGACAGGAAACTCTTCACTGGGGTTTTTTTTTTTTTTGCCATCGGAGGATTCTCAATCCTTTGGGATGGACTAATCCATCCGAGCCTAAAGGGAAACCGAGTAAAATCCCCTCAAGCCCCAGTGTGGTAGTGCAGTTTCGAACCTACAACCACCGAGTGCAAACCGTGGTCCTAAGCTAACTGAGCTACCCCTTGGGGTTAACTCTTCACTGGTTGAATGAGCACGAGCAGTACACATGCAATCCGGGTCAGCTTAAACCCAAAGCTAACTTGACTCGTTGCTATCCCCACAGTAAACCTTTGACTTAAGTCTTTTAAAAATTATAATGTTAATCCACAAATTCAACCATGATGTGTCTAGACCCATAGGTTTTGAATAGTATGGGATCTAAAAAAAAAACCATTGGTATTAGGAATAAAAAAATGAGGTGATATTCAAACAAATTCCATTATAATATATTATGCTGGAAGGTTTTGGATCTAATTTTGGCTTTACTTCTTAATTTTTATCAAAAGTTATTTTCGGTTTCTATAACTATTAGCAAGTTATTTTCGGTTTCTGCAACTACTAACATATTCCCCTTCCACTTTCCACTGATATACTTCCCCTACTAATAGACTCTTATCTTCTCCCTTTCTAATATGCATAGAATCCTATTGCTTCATGCATACCCGTGATTCGCACTAGTTTCGTGCTAGTAGATCATTATGTTACATAAACATCAGTGAAACGAGGTGGATATGATGTGCAGTGATGAATTATTGGGTTTGGACCAAATTAGACATGAAATAAAGATTTGTTTGCCTAAACTCTTCAAAATCATAAAACATCGCAGGAGTTTGATATGGAATATGGTTTATGAAATTTAAGGGTCATAAAACATGAATTCAATAGGGGGGCTCATTAGCAAAGTAGGTTTAGTTAGGCCCGTCCATTCATGGGTGAATCCAACTGATTTTGGGCCTAGTCCGAATGGAAATACCTTACATGCCAATATCCTCAGATTACTTTGTCTCCTCATCCAAACAGACCCTAAGAACTCATTTCCCTTGTAATTTTTCAACTCCCCTTGGGGCCAAGTTGTGAATCCCTCACCTCTTGATCATTAGAACTGAGTGAGTTCTAGAAAGATCATGTATTTGCTTATGTTCAATTCATTATCACACAGTAAACAGTATATTCTCAAAGGGTATATACACTACAGAAAGCTTGAGCCCAAGCTTCATGGGTTATAGTCCCAACAGCATAATCCTTCCATGTTGCTGTAGGGGTGAAGCAACAGCTTCTCTGAAAATGGTTCCTGTCCATTGTAGTAAAATAAATTCACTTCTAATTGCCTCTAAAAATTTAGGAAAAGGTTAATCAGTTCCTCATCAGAAGAACAACAGTGTGCGCTGCAATGCTTGGGTTTTCTCCAAGGCTATCAACCTTTTCATGTGTGGGTGAGACAAGTGGAACTCCATAGTAAAGATGAAGGCCATTGCCTTCGGTGGGCCCAATCGAAATTTAAGCTAATAGGAGTTGGTCCCACTTTAAGATTAAGCATATGTTACATCCCCAAGGGATTGACCGAGTGGTCAGGACCACGATTTCTCTCTCTTTCAGAGCTAGATGTCTTGGTATCGACCTCCGATTCCCCCTTCTTCAGGAATCGAATGTTGAGTCTACTAGTGCTACTATCTTGGGGCTACATGTGTGTTTACCCAGCTTCTCTCTGAGCCTAGAGGAATTAGTTCAGCCCAAAGGGTTAGGAACCCTCCGATAGCAGAAAAAAAAGAAAAAAAAAAAAGAAGGCATATGACATTCTTAATGATATGCTTGGTCTTATGGTGGTCCCAACTCTTAGGAGTAAAATTTAAGAAAAGCCAATATAAAGGGAGGGAGTTTATTTCAAGCGGTTTAGCTATTCAATGGGTAGGCCCCAAACTTGAGTTCCACACTCATCATAGACAGTGTGGAAAGTGTCAGTGAGGCACTCAAATGATTTGGACTCAACTTTGTATTATCACGTTATATATAATTTCAGAGTCATTTTTATAGCTTGGTGACTAGATTTATATGATGATCTCTCAACCATCCATATCTACCACAGAATCATGCCCCATCTAACAATCACAATTAACAATCAATGAATTTTCATTAAGTATAATGGGTGGATTAGGTTACACGTGATCAATTCAACATCAATTGTACTTAGATTAGAGTGAGATAAGTTCTCAATTCTAAAACAAAGAGAAAAAAATTATTTCGAGCCATTTGGATTTATTATAGTGAGCCCTATATATCATTTCCGTATTTTAACTATCCTTGCAAAGTTTTGAAAAACTCATGAAAAATGCTACGATATTTTCAAATTAAGGATTTTCATCAATTATCATATAAAAACTGAGAAATATATTTATTTCTAAATAATTAATAAATATAAAACACTATCAGTTGATGGTCGCTAACCCCAAAAGAATATCTTGGCTCCGCCACTGGATGGGGACCGTGCTTTAGAAATGTAGACCAGTTGGATAAACATGTTTAGTTCATGATGGACCCAAATCCAGACCCGTTTTAATTAGGTTTTGAAGACATGGACTGGACTAACCATAATCTGAAACTTGGGAAGGCAAGTCAGTTGGACTTGGAAAGCTAGTCGGCCTACTAGAGATTCAAGGACTCAACCGATCGATCCTTCACTGAGTCAAAACGTGAAAACTCGGTCCAAATATTTATTAAACAAAAGTTACTATTCTTCTGATTTTTGTCTGAATCTGAGTTGAGTCATATTGAGAGTCTGGCCAAAACTCCTAAAATTATATTACTTGCCTGATTGACATGGACCTGAATTTCAAACCAATTGTCAAACAAACCCAATAAACATCTGATCTTGAGTCATGCACCTAATACCAACTTGGGCATGCACCAAAATAAAGTGGGGTTGCGCTTCTATATAATCTGAACTGCTCAAAATAGAATATCTATTTTATATATTCATTCCATTTCGCTCTAAGCAGAGCAAACGTGGCATTAATCACATATAAAGTATGTGATTAAAAATGAAAAGCTAGAGGGAGCAAAATGCATGTAAATCATGTGCTCTACACAATCAATTTGGTGCACTGCTGCAATCAATGTCACTTTGTTTTGATTTTTAAAAGGATTGAATGATAGACAGTCATGCAAGAGTAAATAAAGGTGTCATGCACACTCATACTCTTCACTGGTTTCTTTAGAAAACATTCAGTATTGATGTTTAGATGATATTTAAAATCATTGCAGGAGTGAAGATAATGACCTTGGGCCGGCCTTGAATGAATAAATCTACTTTTATGAAGCACATAATTTAGAAATTTGTTTAATATCACCATCATTATCATTAGTGTTATTTTTATTATTTAGAGAGAATAGACAAGCATGTAATTAATAAATAAACTAGGATAATTGTTGCCGGCTTTGTGTTACATTTTGGAAACACTCCTCCTCATGGGCAGACTCGGGCCAACAGATGGGGCCCACCTTGCAGATGATCGGGTTTCAAGGCTCACCGAACGGTGGGGCCCATCTGTTTTTCTTTTTTTTTTTTGGGGTAGCACACAAGTGAAAATATATATGGGCCGGTAGGGTCCACCGGACCACCAATATGATGGACTAATGGTGACCCGTATATAAAAGAAGAATGACACTCTCTAGCCTTTGGCCCACCTAGAGCTACACCGCTCGGAGGGAGGTGGGGCATTGAAAGATCTGGATGAGACCGACCTACATGTATGCAAGGTTTTGATTCTATTAGATCAATATAATTCTTAGATTCATGTCTCTCAAGTTTAATGATTTCAAAATGTATGTGTTTTTAAAAATATTTCAATTTAACGGTGAATAACAGTTGGATCAATATCAAATTTGAGATTATGCCAATTCCTAAAGGGATAGTGAGAGGATTGAATTGGTTATGAATTTCTTCAATGGAACCCTAATTAACTTGCAGTTGAATAAGGGATATGAAGTCATGAACATGCACGGGCAGATAGAGAGAGATCATGAAAGAGACCCCATTACAAAATGTTCATTAGGATTTGGCAATTTATTGAATCCATCTTTTTTAATTAGAGAAAGGACTTGACATAAATTGACACGATGCGGATAATCATTTGAGAATCTCATGCCCATAGACAATCATAACAATCTACAGTGACATTGATTAGAAGGTTACTAAAGATGATAGACAAAAGCCAATGTACAGTTAGAATAAAAAGATTAAAGCTTGGGTCCCATCATTCATATTATTGTTAATCGTCCGACTCCTTCTAATACTTTGATCCAGTCATTTGAGAGTATTTCTGGATAGAATTAAGTATCAGTTGTGAGTTCTTAATTATCGCGGATTTAGTTTCAGTGATGATTTCATCCACTTCGAATTGTTGATATAAATTGTCATGCAGCTCACTAACGGCTTGAGCCTCTTGTGTTACCATATCATTAACACGGTATCAGAGCTAAACATTACAAACTTAAAACCTCTAGGAGCCATGTTACTTTTGTTGAATTACTTTTCCCAGTAGCAATCATGTTATATCCACCTTTCTCTCCTTCAAAGAAGTATTTAGAAAAAGAAATCCACAAAGTGTCCACATATTCACATAAAATCTTTTTCCTCTAATAAATACTCATGTATTCACATGTACATGATGCTCGAAGTCCCTTCTTATTTATTTGTATGGTGGAGTAAAATAAAGTAAATTTGAATGTCAAATCAAGAAAAAAAAGAGTAAAAGGGGTTGGGAGTAAAAACATCTTTTTGCCATTTTGTGCTTTTTAAGAATATATTTATTGTCAGTTTTTGCTTTTTTAGAGCATTCTTTTGTCAATTTGTACAATTAAAAGTAGTTTTTTTTTTAAACCTTTTGTATTTTTACAATCAACTCTTTCCACAATCTTTTCTCCTGATTTAATACTTTATTTCGCTTCAGTCTACACTACCCTACAAACAAAGAGGAAAAGGGTAGTCCGCCTTCTAGACATGGAATGAGAAAATAGATTTTACATATGCAAACGTTTCACATACAAATAATATGTAGGCAATGTTACACACATGAAACACATAACTAAGTTTATCACGGGCTTGGGTCAAGTGAGGATCTGGACTCTTCCATTCTCTGTATGCCAATAATGGAACATGGAAAAGTTTCCCCTTGGCCTTGACCTACCACTTTCTTTCCTTCACGTGAATTTGTAGTCCACTAGTGAAATGGGCCAGGAAATGGGGCACCCATATGCCCAGGGGCGGACCTACATGTAACCACGTGGATATGACCACACCTGCAAGGTTTGAAAATTTTCTTAATTAACACTTTAATCTTTTTTATTTTTGTATTTAACTTTTTTAGTTTTAACTATTGCCTGTACCACCCAAATAAAAATTCTGGATCCGCCATTCCTTTAACCTGTGGGCCATCTTGATTACAACCCAAAAGAAACGACAAGTTTGAACATAATTCCAAAAGAACAAAAATATTACTTGTTTTTACAATACAATTTCATGAGAAATGATGAAGATATATTGAGACACGTGATAGAGAGATCCCCACTATGGAGCCACTTTCGTCCACAAAACCATTGTACCACCCTCCGGACTCGAACCAAATTGTGCTACGTATTGGTCTCGAATTGGTACATCTCTTTATTTCATGTGGAAATGGAAATTAGAAATGTCTTAAAAATGTGAAAGTTCACAAATCTATGTTTTAGATAGCTTGGGCAATGTTTTAGCTATAAACAATATAGCATAATACAATCTAAAGATGGTCGTGATGACGAAGTTTCATTTGTAGTAAAGGACAGGTAGTGATTTTATAACCCTAAAGGTAGCTCAGTTGGCTTAAGACCACGGTTTGCAACTGGAGATTGTAGGTTCAAAACTGCAGTACTATACTGGAGCTACAGTGGAGTTTACCCTCATTCCCTTTGGGCCCAGAGGAATTAGTCTAGTAAATGGTTGGAAACCCTCATATAGCCATAAAAAAAGTTAGCGATTTTGTTTGTATAATGTTATGATTTCAGGAAGGTATAGAAAAGAGTTTCTGACCACTACCCCATAGGAAAGAATTTTCTGTAAATAAGCTTTTCATTAGAAATGATTTTTTGTAAAAACGAAAGCAAATTAGTTTAGTTTTTTTTTTTTTTCCTTTTCATGTAAAAAAGTGTGGTGAGTGACAAGCCACAAAAAGTTTGTGTTAAAAAAAAAGAAAAAATCTATATTATCATAGAATCATGGGCATTACAGAAAGCTGACTAGAGGCAGTAAGTGGCCATATTGAAAGTCAATACCTTTATTTAAATGCAAATTCTAAGAAGAAAACGTAGATTAGCTCACACACCAAACATATCAGTAATTCTGGCTAAAGGGTGGTATTATCTGAGATGAAAATAGGAAGATGATGGCTGCGTACACAAGTACAATAGTTGCTGAGCATACTCTAGAAGCAAAGTCACAAGAATTAGTAAAAGTTGTGGGGGTGAGTCAAATCTTGGGGCCCAAAAGCTTATAATTGAAGGTCACTGTTTAATCTTAATTAGTGGATCCTTAAAACGTCATGGGTATCTATCTTGGGACCTAATGATATTATGAAAAAAGTTAATTAGAATGCTTGCAAGTGTGCACTAGTGGAAAGCGCTATTTATTTATTTTTTTTTGGCTATCGGAGGCTGGACTAATCCCTCCGAGTCTAGAGGGAAGTCAGGTAAACTCTTATGTAATCCCAATATGTTGGTGCAGTTTTGAACCTACAACTTTCGGATACAAACCGTGGTTCTAAGCTAACTGAGCTACCCCTTGAGGTTAGTGGAAAGCTCATTTATGTAGAAGAGAAGTCAATAGAGTAGCAGAGGGCCTCTCAAAGTTGAAGTATTTGATTATGACCAACTTCAGGACTTATCTTCCCTCCTTCATCACTGATATCTACATGAGGAATTGGAGTATGCTAGAGCATACAATTTGGCCTTTTTTGCACCCCATTCTGCTAACAGCCTGGCGTTGCAGCCAGCGCAGATAAGGTAGTTGTTGAAGAGTTGTGTAATGTTACTGTTTCTTCATCTTAAGGACCTTCCTTGGGAAGGGATCTTTTGTAATTTAGTTTGGGCTTGTCCTGGGCTGAGTTTCTTTTGGTTTGTCCCTGTTTTGTTACTTTTGTTCATTCTCCCAAGATGAAAAAATGGAAAAGCAAAAAAGAAATACATATCTCCTATTGATTCAGCTCCTCAAAGGGCCCATTTGCTAGCAAGAAATTGAATTCTTAAAAATTCAAAGTAATGTCTTCTTATTGAAGTTGCTAAAATTGTAGAAATAAAGGTGAAGACGTTCAAATGGATAAATCAAAACATAGAAAAGTAATTGTCACGGCTACATATCCACCTTATATCATTCCCCCTTATTTCTTCAATATTCTTTCATTCAAATCAATTTTATCATGAATTATTCCTATGAATTCGAAGAAGATGATCAAGCACTAAATTATAAGATTTAGAGAATTTTCTATTGCAAAACCCATAAAGCTTTAAAACTTTTTGCATTATTTTCAAAGAGTAATAAAAGGTTACTTTTTGAAAGAGACATAAATGTCTAAACTTGATAGAATTGCCTATACTATTTTTTTTTGCTAACTCATAAATTAAAAGGTTTAAGTTATAGGGTCGAATTCAAATTGGGTGGGTGGTTGCCAATCCACTACAAGCATAGTGTGAGGCATTTTTCCATCCACAAAAACAACTAGGGTCAATTTCCTCACCCTGTTTGTTAGGGACTTGGTAATGGTGTATGTGTGGGATTGGGAGTATTTACCAAAGAAAATAAAAAGATTGGGTCGCTGATTTAAATGTAAGTGCAACATAAAAACCATTAAGGGCCTATTTGTTTGCATAGAATACACAAGAATTAAATATATATAGTAATGCGTGTTCAAATGAGCTCCAAAGAATGATTATTAAATAGGTGGGTGGGGCCGGCGGCAAAAGATCTAAGGTAGCGGAGATGCTTCAACCGCCACTTTCATAGGATGGTGGCGGGTATTCATCAACCCACCCCTGCTTAATTCATTTTTCACTGGGGGTAGATAAATTTGCTAGTTATTCTCGACATTTCATGTTTTATTCATTATATTTTTGTTAACTAGAGACTCAACTCTTGCAAGCTAACACAAACACCAATGTCCCTAACCACGTAAGCTATAACCATGAACCAATTTTTAAAATCCACAGTTGCTACTTTAGTTTTAATCATAAAGGTCTTACAATTTTTTTATATTCAATTACATGAAATAAACATTGCTCCAAGCAAAAAGGCCGAACAACCCTTAAATTACTAGGCCAAGTGCATTGAGTAAAATTATGAATTACCATCACTAAGAAAGACACATACCGAAAAACGTGTATTAATCCTCCAACATCTTCATCCAAAATATGCTCTTTTTTTTTTTTTTTTTTCCCCACTCAAAAGACCTTTTACGCACATTTTAAAAACAAAAAAATGACAATTTCTAGTTGGTACATTAAGTAAGATATAAGGGAGACAATTAAGAATCTAAATTAAGAGAAATCTAGCAAATCCAGCCTATAGCTTTAAACCTTAAATCCTCAAGAGTGCATTCGTGCAGCAAGAGGATTTCACTCTCTACGGATTTTAATTTCTATAATAGAGGTGGATTTTGCATTTTTACCCCTCAAATAGGAAATTGAGATCCTCTCTATAATATATATTAAAAAAAAAAAAAGGTTGGTTCATTCTTTTTCTTATTTGTAAGGAAAATGCATTCCACCAAACTATCAAAAAATGAGCTTCACAAAAAATCATAATAACTCTTCCCCTCTACTGCGGATTCTCTTGCACTGCATATGCATGTTAATTTAAACTTATTTGTGCAGGTGCCTTAGAAGCAAGAAAAAACTTAGGTGCACAGGGTTAAAATAGGCACAGAAAAATATGGTGCTAATCTCCTATTTTTCTTCAGATCTAGTGCCTCAAAATCCTCAAAAAGTCTAAAATTAACTGCATCTATGAGTTTTGGTTTTATGTATCCACAAAAAATCCTCTTCAAGCATAAAATCCGCACATACTTGAAAAACAAGAAACACAAGAAGAAAATCTCCATTTTTTTTAATAGAAAAAACCACACAAGAACGGATGACTTCTTTGATGGGAAGAATTTATATGTCCATGTCCCATGACTAACAAATCTTACATCTTTCTTGTAAAATAATCAAAATAGCTTTACATTTTGTACATAAAAATTTAATTAAAAAACAAAATAACGACAACACCACCACCAAAAAAAATCCACAAAACAACGAAAAGAAATGGAGTTATTTGTGCAGATGCTGTAGAAGCAGAAATCCCTTTTCCACTTCCGCGACACTTCAATTCCTATCCCCGACCTAAGAATTTCATACTCTCACTAGCATTGGAAAAATGACAACCTTTTACCCATCTTCATCGACAAACATATGATGCTCCACCTAACGCCTTTCTCCATTTCTATGCATAAACACGTTACAATTCCACCTTGCTTGTGCAAAATTCTTTCTTGCACAAATTCATCCTAAGGGTTCAAAATTTGACAACATCTCCCTTTTGCTTTTATGTATCCACTTAAAATCTTCATCAAACATCAAATGTTTATGTGCACATAATTATAAAAAAAAAAAAAAAAATCCATTTTGTTTTAAAATAACCACACAAAACACAAGCCTTCTTGGGTGGGTAGAATTTCCAAATGTCCATGTCCCACAACAACCATATCTAACAAATCTTACATCTTACTCTTTGTAAAAACAAATCAAATAAAAAAACACCTCTACATTTTGTACAAAAAAATTGACAAAAAAAAAAAAAAAAAAAAAAACAAACACAATTACCACAACACTAACACCAAGAGAGAGGAAAAAAAAAAAAAAAAACCAAAAAGAAAGAAATCACAAAATTACAAAACAACCCACCCTCATCTCTTCAGCTCCGTCAGTAACTCAGGGGCATTATCGTAATAACCCGAAAAAAGCTCGCTCCAGATCTCCTCAAACGCCCGCACGATAACCTCGTGATGCTCCTTCTCATTCAGCGCCAGAAACCGCCCGAGCAACTCCTTCAACTCCTCGGCTCCCACGATCTCCTTCTCCACGATCATCTGCAGCATCGACCGCCGGAAATCCGTCAGCGGATCGTCGGAATCCTTCACGACGGCGACGCTCTCCCCGACCCTCCCGCAGTCGCTCCCGTGCAGCTGCTGAGGGCGGGAGTTCCACGCGATGACGGACTGCTCGAGCTCGTTGAGCTGACGGAGGAGGCCGGAGAAGCTGGAGGAGCTGTCGCCGGAGACGGCGGAGCAGTTGTCGAAGGAGGAGGTTAGGGTTTCGGACGAGAAGATGGTGTCGGTTGTGGGCGTAACGGGTTTCGGTTCTGGGGGTTTTGAGGGGGTTTTCTCGGACACAGAGACGCTTTTGGAGTCCCTGCAGCCGCATCTGAGAGAGAAGAAGAGGGTTTTTCTCTGTGGTGAAGGAGGCATGATATCTCTCTTCCTCTCAGATGAGATTTTGAGGCTGGAGTGAGGCTTGAGAGAGAGAGAGAGAGAGAGTAAGAAAGAGAGAGGGAGTTGAATTTATATATGGGGGTCTGGAGTTGAAGAGAATTACGAGAAAGGGCTTTTGGGGTTTTCTGCTATATGTTTTTTACGTGATCCGATGAGTCTTGATTGTCTGCCACTTGCCAAATGCCAGCCACTGAATATTCTTCCATCGGATGACGAAAATGCCCCTCTGTTTTTATCGTTGGATCTGGATTATTGTCCACGTGGCTACAGCAGAGGGATTCTTAATCTTAATCTTAATCTTAATCTCCCCACAAGCTGATGAATGATGAATGATGAGTCCAATCCCAATCCAAAGTTTAAATGAGTAAAACTGCACATTGGGACTGACCTACTGAACTTTGAAAGATTTGAAGTTTTACTTAAATTTTATTTTAATAGGAGTTGGTAGGACTCCGCTTAAAATTAATTATACGATGAATACCTTAATTAAGGTAATTTTTAAATACGGTAGATCTTATATGATAAGGTTTTTATTGGGTTAAAATTTGGAGCATCCCATATATATTTTGTTTTGAGTAGTTTTGATTTTTGGTGATAGGAATGTCAAAGGGTTATATGGGGCTAGGGGAAAGAAAAGTAATTTCTATAGTTTCTTTTTTTTATACTACCACTAGGTAGAAAGGGTAAACTTGATGTTAACCCTCCTTGATTTAAGGTTGGGAGGTCAATGTTAAGCAACATGTAGCCTGGTGGTAGATAGAATATGCATTTTTAGTAGGATGATGGTTGGGCAGTTATTTACCATATCCAAGAGAAGACTATATGGTGTTGGTGGCTCTGGTTTTTTAACTTATCAATTTTAGGCCTTTGGTAGAATGCATTTGTCTGAATTCTCGCACATTAAATATTGAATTAATAAATTATTCATCAAAATACGAAAAAGAAATTGTCTTTTGATTTCTTTTATTGTATGCCATTTGGTTTTTGTAGCACTTTGTTTTCAAAAACTGGCTCATCCAAGAGGTAGATAATTGGTGTTGAATATTAATATAAGGCTAAACATTAAATCCAATTACTAACGAGAAATGATTTTATGCTACTGAGAACCTATATAAGAATCATCCTCAAATAATCGACATATGTGCTCAAATAAATCCACATACACAACAATGTGCAAAGATAAGCTATTGCAATAAATAGATAAATAAAAACAATATGAGAATTATCTGTGGCTTATTTACATAAAAATGATATACAAATCATATAAAAAGTTAATTAAAGAATCACACAAGAGGCCATATTTTATATATATATCTATATATATATTATTATATATATTAAAGCAAATGAAGAGGTGGGCTGTGGAAGGTGCCACATCAGCATTGAAGGAGTTCTCCTTTTAAATAAATACACATAAAAAACTTTGTGTAATTGAAGGAGCTATGTCATCACATTCAACTATTTTTTCTCCAAAAGTATCTATCCATATCTTCTATCTGCTAAGGTATCTCAATCAATATCCTCTAAAATTAAAGTGAATCTTGCAAAAATAACACAAAAGACTCTTCTAAGGGGGCCCACTATGCAGATCTTATGATCCAAAAATATCAATCTCTTTCACTTATGTGTTACCCCACAAAAGTTTTAGGGAATTTAATAAATCCAACCCATGCACCATTTTAGTGGGACCACCTCATAGAACTTATCAACCTGACTCAAATGTTAAATGGACTTGAGCCTTTGTTAAACTGAGGCCTTCAACGAGTTGTCATATATTTTCAGTACTTTTTTTATCGTGTGGTTTGAGTTGGGATGATCCTATGTGCACGCAGACTCAAACCTTAGTTTGACCCCGGCCTTTAAGGGGCAGTCTCAACCCATCCATATTTTTTGAGTAGGCAGGCTCGAACTTAATATCTAGGACCTGATATACACCTGAACTCAGGCCATTCAATCCCTATTGATAGTAGAAACTTATAGATCCCATCAATTCAGTCCAGAAACTGTCCCATTAAAATTCCTACAACATGCCGTTAATTTAATGGACTTCTAAATTATAAAACTTATTGCACATGCTTGCAATGAGGTTAGTTTTGATGCTTCAACATTCATGTAAAATCTAGAACCTCAACATTGATGAAAGCAATTAAATTGCTCTCTATTATTATCTTGCACCAGGTATAGATTCCATGCGAGAGACCTTTTTTCCGTGGATCTGTTTTTTTTTTTATTATTATTTTTATATTAAATAATTATAGGACATTGATGTAGAATAAAAGGATTCTAACGTCTCTCTCTCTCTTAAGTGTTCGGTTGGATGTGGATTTGATTTGTAGATTCAAGCAGGTGTATTCTAATGGTAAGTAGGCTCAAAATGAGTGGGTAGTGTTTTGGGGCATTGGTGTGGTACTCATCTTAGCCACACTCACACTGCATACGATATACCTAATAGACTGAGCCCCAGCCGAGTATTGATAGGAAAATGGACGCATTAGTTTTTTCTTTTCTCATTTTTTTCCTTCTTTGAATGACAACATTTTTTCTTTGTGTTTCCATATAGAGTTTTCTCTTTTTTAGTAGGGACTTTCAACCCATGCATTTTTTCAATTTACAAAGATTTTATAGATACGATATTACAAGATTCTCATTATTATTTTTCACGATAATTTCTTTCTTTTACCATAAAATCTTAAAATCTTTTTTTACTTTATTTTCTTCTAAAAATTTTTAAAAATAGTAATAGCGGATTCTTCTTTTATTGTTTTAATTATTATAATAATTTACTATATCTTTGTTTTGGCCCGGGTTCAACACGGGCGTTTGTTGCTAGTTATATATATATATATATTAAAGCAAGGCTGTGAGGGGTGCCACCTCATCCCTAAATCGTCTTTCCTTCCAAAGAAATATGCACAAAAAACCCACATTATTTTAATGTGTTATCTCACTTTGAGCTACTCTTTCTCTCCTAAAACCTCTCTCATAAGTGATTTTTATGAACGTTTGAATTTGAGTTCTATTTCCTGCCATTATCCAAATTATAAGCAAATCTTTACGCCACTTGATTTGTGTGGCAGTGGGTTCAACCAAAAGTCCAACAGTAGACCATGCAAACTGCAAGATGAGCCCTTCATATAGATGTAGGCCAAAGCTTTTCATGGGCCATGATGGTTTAAACATGACTCATGAGGCTTTAATTCAGACTTGAGCCTACATCGAGACATTTGGCCTGTTGCATCATCTGATGGTTCATAGCCATTAAGGTTTCATGGGCCATGATGGTTTAAACATGACTTGGGAGGCTTTAATTCAAACTTTAGCCTACATCGAAACTTCTGGCCCGTTACATCATCTGATGGTTCATAGCTGACGACACTAATTATTTTAGGTACAAGGATTGCACACTTGTACATGCTGATCACCTTTAAAAAATACAAGAGACCCACCTTTAAATACAACATGACACACCTTTAGGAATTAGAATATGAGGCCTACCTTTAAAATTTACATCATGTGAACCAACACCCCCCCCCCCCCCCCCCCCCCCCCCCAAAAGGCTCCCCAGAATGTCACGTTAGCAAGGGCCCACCATCTCACTGTCCAATTGGACACGCCTTTAGGATTTAGGATATGAGGCCCACCTTTAGATGTTACATCATGTGACCTGACTTAGGCACCTTGGAACGCCGGGCGGGCAAGGCCCACTATCCCACTAAACATTTAATCAAGTCCTATTAACCCCATTTAATTTAAGAATTCTCTTATATTACATCATTTTATATAATATATGTGTGTAAGTGTAGTTGTGCCCCGTGTCTCTATACTCTCATCATTTCTATTAAATAATAAGACAAATTTTGAAATTTTGATTCTTATTACAGGGCCCGGGCTAAGAACAGGCTTTTGTTGCTAGTTATATATATTAAAGCAAAGGGGGAGGTGGCCTGTGGGGGCTGCCACCTCACCCCTGAAAATTCTCTTCTTTCAGGGCATGTTTGTGTAACGCTTTTCCGCGGAAAAGTGGACGGTTTTTCGCGGAAAACCCATTTGTCCAGCGTTTGGTGCGGAATAATTCCGCGGAAATGCTTTCCTGCCCAGTCAGCATTTTTCTGGATAATTGTGGAAATGGATTTCCTATGGGGGGTATGGGAAATGGATTTCCTCAGAAAACTTCAACTACTTTTCCTCACTTTTGTCCATTTCAACCCAAAAACCCTACAAATCTTTCATTTTTTTTTATTTCTTTATATAAATTATTATTTAATATTGAATAAATAATATACATTAGCACCAAATAAGTATATCAACAAATAAGAAATTTTAATTTTCTATAAGGAATCCAAGGCCGCACCAAACAACATGAGCACCAATTCAACGAAGAAACTCTTTTTGCACCAAACATGAATTTCTAAATTCTATGGAAATCCTTTTCCGAGGTTTTTATTTCTATGGAATTTGCTTACGTGGCAGTTTCCCCTTTCCGCGGAAAGGGTGTGTACACAAACGTGCCCTCTCAGAGAAATACCCAAGAAAAAAAAAGAGTGAAAGAAGGAGGGATGGACTGATTTCACGTGAGAGTAGAGTCCACTAAAATTGGGAATGAGAGTCCCAGGTCCGATCAACTCTTCCCTCCAGCCCATCCACCGCATTGCAGCAACGGAAGCCTAATGTCAGGAACTCTCTGGACGTTTCAACACACATCGTCACCTACGTCACAGAAAGAATCCTGCACACCTGACCATCCCAGTCATCACCATCCCAGGCTCTCTTCCCAGGCATCTGAAACGTCCAGATCTCAACCTCACCATCCCAGGCATCATCGACCACCTCCGCGCGCCGCCGGACTCATACCCCTGCGCAGGTACCCTCTCTTCTCTTTTCCCCTGCTCCCTCTCTTCTCTACCCCACGCTCACCACTTCTCTTCCTCCTTCCTTCACTGCTGCACCCACGCCCCTGCCCCAGCACCCACCTGCACACACTGCTTCTCCCTCTCTCTTCCTCTCCTCTCTCTTTTTCTCTTCCCTCCTTTTCCTTCCTCTACGTCGTCACTGCCTTCACTAACACTCACCCGCGCACCACCCTCTCTTTCTTCTTCTTCATTTTCTCTTTCTTCCCTCCTTCTCTTCTTTCCTTTTCTTCTTCTTTCTCCCCTCACAGCACCTGCTTCTTTATCCCCTCACATCACCTGCACACCCATCCCTCTTTCTTCTTCTTCATTTTCTCTTGCTTCCCTCCTTTCTTCTTTCCTTTTCTTCTTCTTTCTCCCCTCACAGCACCTGCACACCCATCCTTCCTCTACCTCGTCACGACCTGAACTCACACTCACCTGTGCACCACCCTCTCTTTCTTCTTCTTCCTTTTCTCTTTCTTTCCTCCTTCTCTTCTTTCCTTTTCTTCTTCTTTCTCCCCTCACATTACCTGCACACCCATCTCCTCCCTCATTTTCTCCTTCTCTGCTCTCCCTCTCCCCTGCTTCCTCCTCTGTTCCACCGTGCGCCTTCTTCTTCATCCGCTCCCTGTCTCCCTCTGCCCAGAGCTCTCCCTGTTCCTTTCCTTCTCCACTGTTCCTTTCACCCTCTTCTTCCTCTATCTTTCCTCGCTCTCCTCTCCCCTGCGGATCTGCACCCACTGCACCTCTCCTTTTTTTTTTTTTCTTTCTTCTCTTCCTCTTCTTCCCCATCTTCTCCTTTCCCTTCTCCATCTCCTTGCTGCATATGCACAAACCCACTCCGCTGCACCACTGCTGCCATCATGTTGCTTAGATCAAGCAAACGCAGGTGGTTCAGTTTTCACACTGAGAGTCGATCATGTTGCCATCAGCCCCAGATCATCACCTATGAAAATTTAGTCACTTATATCGTCTTCAACAGTTCTGAACTCATTAAAGGGTCAAGGAAGGTTTGACCCTTCTCTCCCATCATATATATATACACACACACTTAAGGGCACATCTCATGTGGACCCCAACTGCCTTTATGGCTAATCATGTAAACGTAGGAAAACATGGGCCCAACTCTAGGTGACCAATTAAAAAATACATCTGAGTTATTTAAAATTATATGATGAAAAAATGAAATGTGAAATGTGACCACCTAAATTAGTTATTTAATCCATCATATTATTCCATCATATAATCCGAGTTATCGTGTGCCAGATCACAAGCTAATGGACCTTGGTGTTATGGTCCATTAGAAGAGTCAAGTTCCATGTAGTTGAACAATATGCATGCATTTGGGTCAAGCCGAAAAACCCAGTCTTGCTGCCTGCCGTGCAATAATGCAACCGAACTCATGGTCTTAATCAAGATTAAAGAAGCGGCTGCGCAAATTCATTGACAGTTAATTTATGTTCTTAATCTCTATCTATACTTTCTAACCTTATCTCACTCATAATGTAATAATTATTCTTATATATTAAGATATTTTATATCAAACTTACCAACGTCCCTATATCTCTTTAATTCAAACTTTATTTCATATGGTTTACTATCTACAAATGTAAGGTGCACAACAAATGATTCTCATGATTTAAAAGAAATCTTTTAAGAAAGTCTATTTTTTTTAAGTATTTAAAGAATTATTATTTTATGAATTTTATAATAAACTATTTAGTTTTTTTTTTTTTAATCGAGGCCCGAGCTAAGCACGGGCGTTTGTTGCTAGTATTACATTAAAGCAAACGGGGAGGAGGGTTGTAAGAGGTGCCACGTCAGCACCCATGAGTTCTCCTTCCAAAAAATCACTTAAAAAATCACAAAGAACTTTGTGTTTAATGTGGGCCACTACACTCCTCCCGAACAAGTCTCCTCCCTTAAAATCCCAACCTAAACAAATCTCCTCAAATCCCCTCCCTTAATCCTAGGAATAGTTATAATTTTGAATCTAATCCCTTAAATCTAGATCATACTATTATTTCTAGCAACAAAAATCCTTAGATTTATTCTTCCTAAAATCTCGATCACTCTCATTTTAAAGTAAACCTTATCTCATTTTTCTTATAAGATTAGAATCAACTCCATTTAATAGAGCTCTGCGGGGCCCACTTTCATGGTGTTGGCAGTCAGAGATAATGGGTAGGACTAAATTATCATGATATGAGACTAGATCAACCATCCACATGTATGAATAAAAACGGAGACAAATTCTTGCACTGAATATCATTTAATCAATATTACAAGAAAATCCCCTTTTTATTTTGGGGTAGATTACAATGCTCAAAACCAAAAATACAATATCCTAATTCGAGAAGTAACTTGCTTCTGGTCCTTGACTTGCTTCTTTCTTTACAAGTAAAATGAAAGGAACTCTATAAATGACTAATTTACATTATGACATATTATCTTTTATATTTCTTCAGTAGATTTCCCATCATTAGATTGATTATCCGTAGTGATCAATATGTACATTGGGCTCATAACCACATTTTAAGCCACCACGTAACCCACTGTCAAACATATAGCATTTCATGTGTTAGGCTTATAAAATTATAGCCCACATGTCAATTGGTCACATAAATGGCCTATAACAGCCCATATGTATGCTTATAACAGCCTACTATGCAAGACATTAATAACCCATATATAAGGCCAGTTTAGACCTATTTAGTGATATAATTTGGGCCAAATGTCTTTTCATGGATTCACTTTTATAAAATGGGCTAAGACCACAATTTATCTTAAAAAGGGTTAGGGAATTTCTTTAGACTCATTTACAACCCATACATAACCCATTTGAAAATTGCACCAGTGCCTATTTTCTGCATAAACATATTTTGAGACAAAGTCGGCCTACTTTAAACCCATTTACATCCCTCACATGCACTGAGTTAAGGTTCATTTGTAACTGTTATTTTCAGTCCCATTCCAAAGTTGTTTCCAACCCAATCCCAATTATGTTACAACATATTCGTAACCCGAAAATATGCTAAGTTATGGGCCCATTTTCTGACTAGATATAGACTTTGTGGTGCCTCACTTAGACCCGTTTTACAATCACTTTTACTCTAGTACATCAGTTAGATTATGACCGCTGTTTGGGACATAATCCAGCCCAATTTCAATCACTATTTGGGCTGAAATCTAGCCTAATTCAGCATGTATTTGGGTTAGACCCAATATTTTTGATCTAATTATAAGTTTGGATTGATTCTGGCTTGACTTGAATTTGTAATTTAGGCTACCATTCTGGCTTGAGTTAGAACCAAAATTCTGGCCTGACTTAGGCCCAAAATTTGTATTGGATTAGGTTCAATATTCTGGCCTGATTCGGACCCAAAACCTGACCTGATTTAGATCCAAAAATCTGACCTGAATTATACCCAAAATCTAGCCCTATTTAGGCCCAAAAGCTGGCCTTATTTAGGCCCAATATTCTGTCTTGAATTAGACTCAAAATCTGGCCTTATTTAGGCCCAAAATCTGGCCTGAATTAGACCAAGAATTCTATCCTAAGTCAGATCCAGAATTATGGCCTGAGTTAGGCTCAATATTCTGTCGTGAATTAGACCCAAAATCTGGCCTTATTTAGGCCCAAAATCTGGCCTTATTTAGGCCCAATATTCTATCTTGAATTAGACCCAAAATCTGGCCTTATTTAGGCCCAAAATCTGGGCTGAATTAGACCAAGAAGTCTATCCTAAGTCAGATCCAGAATTATGGCCTAAGTTAGGCTCAATATTCTGTCTTGAATAAGACTCAAGATCTGGTCTTATTTAGGCCCAAAAATCTTTCTTAAATTGGACCTAAAATCCGGCCTTATTTAGGCCCAAAATCTAGCCTGAATTAGACCAAAAATATGTCCTGGGTCATACCCAGAATTATGAAATGAGAGACTCTGGTAAATTTCAATCTCTTTTGAACTAATTCTTGAGCCCATCTATATAGGATTTGAAAATTTAGGCTGTTTGTTTGGAGGGATTCAAGATTTTTTTTTTTTTTTTTTGGTTTTTGCATGTGAATTTGGATGTAAGGTTTCTAGTTTCTTCAGCTGTTTGGATGTAAAGTTTAGCAGTATGGTGGGTTCTGGTATCACACATGCATAACTATGTGACTCTGTGGAAACTTCGGTTTCTAAGAGCCCATTTGCTATCATGTTTACAGACTATATGTTAGCACATTTATGCTAGTGACCCCACTGTTGTTTAGACTTTGCTCAAAATTATGTGGATTAGATAATATTTAAGACCATGTGGTAGCTGCAATTTTCTGGCAATGATCTACCAAGTTTAGAGGTGAAGACAAAGGATATTTCAGTAGGCCATTCAGCATCATTGAATTTCTATAATGGATCTTCCCTTTCTCATGGGAGGCACATGAAGAGTACGGAGGATCTTGCTATAGTAAATTCTGTATGAGACCCAATTCAACTCTGAAGTGGGTGTTGACACAGTGCCATTAAAAGGAGTCATGCCTGACATTTTAGTTCCTTGAATATTGTGTTCGCTACAGATACCATCACGACCACTTTCCAACCAGAGAGTATAGGCTGTGTTGTTGTATTGCTCACTAGTTTGTCAAAACCCACGACACAAACAATAATCACTCCGGATTTTGCAAAGCTTATTTACAAGGGTACTGTATATCAGGGTATGGCTTCTCCACCATTTTTTAAAAAAAGAAGTCTAAGGCCTTCTTCATCAACTCAGTTTTGCAGAGACCATTGGCCTTCATTTCTTTTCTAGCGCATTATCAACTTTTCTCATTTTGCAAAGGCATGTATGACAGTCTTGTATGGACGTCACTTTTGCCATCAAACATGAGCACCATTGTATTGTAAATTTCTGTGACAAGTGAACCTTTTGGATACCATGAATACATATTAGAAGTGTCTTAAGAAACCCATTTGCAACATGGTCGCAACAGCATAGCCTTTCCATCAACGATATTATCTTTGATACACTCTTCGCTATACTTGTTTGCAATAAACTTGTGTAGTGTATATCCTACCAATAAGAGTTTGGCGGAGGACAAAAACTTATGAAATAAGGTTCTGAGTCTCCAAAGAGTTTGTAGGAGAGCGGAGACCTTTTTAAGTAGGGCTCTGAAATCTGAATCTCCATTTTAATGGAAATGAAGTAGTGGGAAATATGAAGATGGAATGGGTACCCATTTGGAAGGAGGGCGGAAACTTTCTTTAAGAATCCGAATCTTCATTTTAATGGGAGGAAAGTTGCAGCATATGAGGAAGACGAGTATATTAGGAAGATGGGGTGGAATGAAATGATGGAGATGGAATGAAAGTGATGTAGTGGCTGGAGGGCAGAATCCTTTTAAAGAGGACTCTGAATCTCCAATACACGGTAGTGACGAAGATGGTGAAATGGGTGAACTACATGGAAAAGATGATATGAGAAGATGGAGTGGGGATATGGTAAAGATAAAAAAGACAGCAGCTTCATTACCTTCTTCTTCTTCTCTCTTTCTCTTCTCTTTCTTTTGTTCTTCTCCTCTCTCAACCAGCCAGAAAAACGAATTCCTCTCTTTACTTATCCTCCTTTCATTTCCTCTATTTGAGAAGTTACAAACATGATGAGATCGTGAGAATGAGTGCTAAAAATATTTTTTTAACAAGGATTTACTTCATCTTGATATATTCTCATGGCTCATAGGTGAAGCCTTGATATTTTCGCTTGTCAATAGGATTTGGGTCCAATTTGTGCATAAGCGAGCTCACATGTATTATTGGGTTCGAGCCTATTTGATCATGACTCGAACTGAGTTCATATAGAATAGAACTTTGGCCATATTTTTTTTTATATGCCAACACCACATAAAATAGAAACAATAGATGGATTTGTGGGGACCACTTTGATATCTCGATCGATGGACACCTTCAAAAGGCACCACCATCTAGCTTGGCCCATCAAACCAATGGCACGGATGATGGAACACCTAACAAAAGGGACCAACCAATATGGAGTTGTATCAAGACCATTAGTTTCATAATCTAGACCGTTAATTACAAGGTGGAATCCAATGTACAACGAACAAAAAATAATGGACTTTGATGATCAATTATATTTGTTATTAAAATGCATATTAAGAATACATTTCATTTCTAATTATATATACATGAAATAGTATAAGGGTTGATATGAGACCTGCTATTAATAATTGTTGTAGATGAGGCCACCTTTAAATACATCATGATGCGCTTTAATGAATTAGGATAAGAGGCCCACTTTTAAATATTATATCATGTGACCCCACCAATGCCCCTTGGAACACCACTTCAACAAGGGCTTACTATATATCCAAATGTTCAATTGGACACACATTTAGATATTTGGATATAGGCCTATCTTTAGATGTTACATCATGTGACCCCACTAACGATCCTCGGAATGACACATCAGCAAGGTCCCACTGTCCAATTGGACACACCTTAAAGGAATTAGGATACGAGGCCCACCGTTAGATGTCACATCATGTGATCCCACCAAGTTATTTTTTCTTTTTTATTAAAGTTATATATATATATATATAATAAATATAAACTACTTATTTATTTCTATAAAATCTGTTCTTTTCCAATAATATCTTAGAAAAAAATCACATATTTCATTATATTTTTTTAGCCCAGCCACCATACCTCTCCATTTAATTTTCTAAGCTTATGCTTGTGGGGCACACCCTTGGTCCATCAAAATGGACCAAACACACGACCTCCCTAAATTGCACATGTCCACTATCTTTTGGTTAGATCCAGATTTACTGGACCGTTGGATTGACTGTGTACCGATCTAAATAGATTGTTGACCATTAAACTTTTGAGGTTAGATGGAGATGGTAGAAACCACGATTGAGACTAATTCTTTGCAAAGAGAAGGGTCCCATGGAGTCCTTTAAATCCCCCCCCTCACCACCCCCATGTAGGTCTCTAGGTGGGCCCCATCACAAACTTGAGCTTACCTTAACATAAGCTTTAGCTTAGGAGAGCTACCCCTATATATACCCCTATATAGACACACATTCATATTTGTGTAATGGTCAATGCCTTTAAATTCAAGAGGTCGTTATGTTATATAAGTTTACTTCATTTTATATTTATTTTCATTACATGTTAAAAGATTATAATATCAAAAATAATAAATTTCTTTCTTTTAGACTTGTTTTATCTTAATAATATTTTAAAATAATTCTTAAAATTTTAATATATTTTTATTTTTGGCCCGGGTTTAGCACCGGCGTTTGTTGCTAGTATATATATTAAAGCAATAGGACAACTGCCTTCTTAAAAGGTACCGCATCAGCAATATGAGAGTTCTTCTTTCAAAAAAAAAAAAAAAAAAAAAAAAAAATAAATAAATCATTGCATTGATGTGCCACACTACTTTCTGCCATAAAGATGAGAGAAACTCTCCTAAAATCGCTCTAATTGATAGGATCTAATCCATCCTTCAATAAAATTGAATCCAATTCAAACCGATCTACATTCCAATTACTTTTTATGGAACTAATCTTAATTGGGATCTCCTTGATATCTCTAAAATAACATGGGCCCACAACTCTCGAGCAGAGAAGCATTTCTATGGGTTCATATGATATTTAACCTTAATAATCATTTGACGACATTGATTACATGATTTGATTTGATTAATTGATGTTAGTGATCACCTTCCTTGATTATAAGATTTCTATATGACAGTGCTTTATTGATTGGGCAGAATCAATGTATCACCGGGGTGAACAATCCATATCATATTGGTGGTACCTTATCAGCCATCTTTGTTTTAGCTGTCTATTATGGGCGGATCAATTTTTAATGGAGGATTTTACCAAAAAAATAACTTTACGTGGCCAGTGCACCGAACATGGAACTTTAACATAACTCACATAAAGCAAGGGAATCCGTAAAGAAAACCAACTTTTTTTTTTTATCATTTTTTTGGTGGTCGACGTCGAATTTCATTTTCTGTATTTAGGGTTGTCGTCAACCATAAGCAGATATAAACTCTTCATCTTCTTCCTTCTTCCTCCCTCTCAAACCTAGTTCAATGATGGAGAAAAACTGCCTAAGCACTTAGATAATCCCTCTCCTCTCCTCTCTCAAAAAAGCTCCACTAGCATCATCAGAGAAGAAAAACCGCCCAAGAACTTATCTCTTTCCTTTCTCTCTTTATTCTATCTTTTCCTCTTTCCTCATTGTCGAGTTGAAGTTTCACCCGAGTGATAGTGGATAAATTCCACTTGTGTTTGAGGGGTTACAGATGGGACTTACATTTACAAGGGTTTCACAAAGTTTCTTCCTACCTCAAATTGTTGTTACTTTCTTAGTCCTCTTACAGCTTTGAGTATTGTTCATCTCAAAGACTATCAGAAGCAGAAACACCAAAACAAAGCCTTAAACATGAAAAAAAAAAAAAGAAGAAAAAAGAGTAAGCTAAACATGAATACCATAATTAAACATGCATAAAAAATTTATATTTGCAGGGACCTTCCATCAGGTCCCTTTCGTCCTTGCAAATAGCACCTAAATCAAGAGCCATCATTGTTCCCACGGATTGCGAACCGAAGCAAATACCTCAGGTCCCTGGCCAAAGCACCACCACACATCATCGCCCTTCACCAAACACACTTGAATGAAACACCAATCTCCTTTCGTCCCCAACTTTACCATAACCCGAGACCCTCACACCTTTCCATCATTTTTTATCTCAAAAACCCCACTCACACCATCTTTCTGGCATCGTTATCATCCACCGACCCCATCCCCAATACAACTCTGCTCAATCCGATTTCTCCATCATTGATTTGGGTTTAAGGAAAAGAGGAAGAAGGAGAAAGATGAAGAGTTTATGCTTGATCAAGGTCGACGGCGACCTTCACTCGTCGAACCTCAACACAGAACATGAAGGTTGATGTCGACCACACAAAAAAAAAAAAGTTAAAAAAAGTTGGTTTTTCTGTACTGCTTTCCTATTTGGTGTAAATTAGGTTAAAGTTCCATTTTTGGTGCACCGGTTATATAAAGTTATTTTTTTTTTTGTAGAATCCTCTTTTTATTAAGTACTGAAATGGGTTTTTTTTCTCTTTAATGAGGGTCTATCTATGATTTAGTGATCAGAGTCTTAATTATTCAATTCAATCTATTTTACACCATTTTCTTTCTTTTATAATAATGGTTCCGCAATGACATATGGTACACCCATCTCATAACATCGATTCAAGATTTTTCAAAAATCAAAACTTTTCATACAAATCTAGATAGGCTTCAAGGAAAGGAGAGGATGCAGATGCCTTAGATTTATGGGATAGGGATTGATGATTAGTGGTTAGGAAAGGACGCAGATGCATTATATTTATGGGATAGGGATTAATGATAAGTGGTTAGGAATTAGAAATTAGTAATTATATCTTATCTCAACACATTTATTTGAGATTTTTTCTTTCCTTAAGTATCCTCTTTCTTTAAGAACTCTAACAAACTTTCTTAGAGCAGGGTCCTTACAATAAAGGTAGAGACTTAAAAGCAATACCATGCATAAATACAAATTACACTCCATGAGACTTTCAATTAATGCAGTAATAAGGTTCAATGTATATATATGAAAGAGACTGAGTTTAATTGCCAATTGATTTTGACCACTCAACTTTTAATTTTCGAAACTGATTTTAATTGAAATATGAGATCAAATTTCAGCCACTGGTCCATCACTAATCTTGAGATATGTCAAAAAAAAAAAAAAAAAAAAAGATTCATTGAAAATAATTTTTTGAAACTGTAGGCCCCAAAAAACAAAATCCAAACAGTTAGATCTTTTTGGAAAGCCAAACACGGCTATGTGGTCAATTTTCAAGGCTTGATACATTGTGGATCTTGATATATTTTTAAAACAATATCAACCATTGATGCATCATACACGATTTTGGATTTGTCCATAAGCAATAATGTTTTTTTTTTTTTTTTTTTCTGTTATATTTGGGATTAGTAAATCCAAACCATTGAAATTGTTCTTAAGATCAAGTTCATCTATGAAACCAAATTTCAGCCATTACATCATCCCCAAAATCGAGATATGAGCAAAAAAAATATGAACTATTTAATAATATTTTTTTTGGATTACGTGAGCCCTAAACACGGGATCCAAACCGTTAGATCTCTTTTGAAGGCTGAACACGGCCATGGGATCAATTTCTAAGGTTTGATACCTTTTAAGTCTCAAGAAACTTGTGGAAAACTTTCAGGTATTGATATAAAAAAGTCTATTTAACATAGATCCTTGTATTATCAAACACTCCTTTTGATTGTAGCAACTTTTTTTATGGCTCTTTTTTTATGGCTTTATTTTGAAGGGTTTATAAAAAAAAGAGTAGAGATATCAAACAAAGCCTTACAATTATATTATATTAAATTAAAGAGGATAGTTTTGGACTCAATTTTTTATTGTTGGTTATAATTTTGATCCATTATATTGTTTTTTATTTTCAAAATCTTGCATGTTCACTCCCACTTATATCTCATGCAACTACCTACTTTATTTCTTTATCAAAACCACTCATCTACTCTCCACTTTTTTTTCCTTTTCTTTCTTCTTTAGTAAAGACTTTGTTTTCATCCAAACTACACCATCTCCTTTCTACTCCAGCTAATTCCTTTCTACTCCAATTCTCATATTTCCTTTCTACCCCACTAGCTCTCGGATAACATAAATAGGTACTCATAACCTCTTTTTTTCTTTTGTCTTCTTTCTAAAAACTATAATTTTTTAATGCATTAATATTTAGATTGCAATGTTGGCTATATCCATGCTAAGCACAGGTTGTTATGCTAGTTATAATTTATTAAAGCCAAGGGTTTTGACTTTAATTTTAAATGTTAGTTGCAATTTTGACCAGAAGTTGTGTTTTTTTTTTTTTTTTTTCAAATACTCCACATTCTCACCCCGCTACTTCCCTTATGCTACTATCTATTTTTATCTCATGAAACCACTCACTTCCACTCTCCACTTTCCAATATTCCACTTTTTCTTTTCTAAAAAACTCTCTTTATATCTCACCTCTTCTATTATATTTCTACCACAATTCTTCTATTCTCATTATATGCCACTTAGCTCTCCTAAATTTAAGAATAAGACTAGCCCGTGATGATTATTTGGAAGTTCTCGTTAGAAGATATTGAATCTATGAGTTAATTTTTTTTATTTTTATGTCCCCTTTATGTTATTTGATTTTCTTTGCAATCGTTTAGTCTTTTTATATTTGAATATCTTGTTTGCAATGGTTGGACCTACCTGTGCTCGCACGGGGTATTGTGCTAGTCTCTGCATTAGACTCAAAGGACCTCAAATCAGAAGAGTCTGTGTGATTAAAAAAATTAAATGTACAGGTCAATTCAAATTTGTGATGCGAGAGGTTTTTTGGGATCCAAATGGAAATTTAATAAACCTAAACAGCCAAAAAACAATTGTCTTGTCTTATTTTAGCACCTGGCCAATCACAGTGGATTTCACAGCCAAACTTATCATCTGTAAAACAACCTGATTAGTAAAACAAAGAAGACAGAAGAAACTGACTCACAGTCCATTGTTCAAAATTATGGCCTAAGCCCAGGCCCACGCCCAAAATTCTAAACCCCGATTTAACTTTTATGTGAGGGGGTGAGATGCAAGTCGCATCATATCTGTCAAAATCATATTCATTGTAGATGGATTTAAGCCCCAAAACAATACTAATCAGATAATACTTGTGTTTAACATTGTATTCTAAATCTTAAGGGCCGCAGCTTAGTTGGTTTAGGATCCCGGATTGCACCCGGCGGTTGAGGTTTCGAAACTGCACTACCACACGGGGACTATTAGAAATTTATCTAGCTTCCCCTGGGCCAGTAGGGATTATTCTGGCCCAAAGGGTAGAGACACCCTCCGTTATAAATTAAAAAAAAAACTTTGTGTTCTAGGATTCCTAAGGCTGGTCCCTTCTTAATAATTGTCCATCTTATTGATAGCAATCGAATCACTAGGATCAGCAGATCATGATCATGATTGTCATCTGACCCATGATGAGGCCCAGTGTTAGGATTAGGAAAGTCTGGATTCACTTCTTTTTTAATTCCTAAAAATGTATGTGGTACAAGTTGGCAAGCAGTTTTAATGGTGATTAGAGACGTCAGAATAGGTGTTTAAATAAAGGAGAATACGTCACAAAGCTGCATTTGGTTGTGCCGACTGGGGTCCATGAAAGCAACCATCCCATTCCTTGTGATCTCATCCTCTACGTCACTCTTACAGTCTACTTTTAAAGACTCTCCAACTCAGGCTTTCAACAGGCAGAGAGACGATAAAGGGATTTTGATTGTAAGGGATATCTCAGTTGGCCTAGGATCATAGTTTGCATCCGAACGTTGTAGGTTCGAAACTGCATTATCAAATTGAGGTTACGGCTTTCCTCTGGGCCCAGACGAATTAGTCTAGGCCAAAAGGTTGAGAACCCTCTGATCGCACAAAAAAATAAAAATAAAAATAAAAAAAGAGACAGCTAGGGTCGGCTTGGCTTGCCTCTCTCATTTGGACTGTGCGTGGATCAGATAAAAAATTTTGGTATTTTTCTAGTACGGCTGTTCTAAGACCTGACATTTTTTCATCAATCGTTGAAGTTTAAAACAAATTCTATACCACCGTTCGTATGTTATTATCCTATATCTAGAAGATATTTCACAGTTTTCCTTCATTTCTTATCTTTTTAACCCCCTTCTTTTTACAAATAGATCTACGAATCTTTTTCAAACTTCAATGGTTGACGGATAAATGATAGGTCTTAGGGCAGCCATACAGTCAAAATTTCTAAATTCTTTAGCTCATAGCAGAGCAAAACTTAACCCAATCAACTTATGCGAATCTGGGGCCTAGCCGAAGCTCAGTGATTTCATGATAGAACTCGAGCTTAATAAATTCAAGACAAGTGAAGATATGATGGACCTTAATTAAATAACCGCCCCATTTGAATCTATAAATGTGAACTCTGTAGCCAATTCTTTTCTCCGGTCAGCCGAAATCCCCCGAGTCATGAGGGAAAAACCACAGGCCTTCTAGTAATGGTGGGCATGTAATTCCACACATGGCCTGGCCTACATGAAAAAATTGCCCTATAAAATATCTGTACTAACATTGCCTGGCCCTGGCCGGATGACCCATACAAGAGACCCACCTAGACCCCACTTGATCAATCCGGTCCTTTTATTCCTAGTCCTCTCCCTTTCAATCCTTACGTCATGAAACGGGTCTATGTTTCTAAAGGTTGGCCGGTCCTGAAAATGGGTTCGGTTGGGCCATGAACACCCCTACTGCCTACAACAGGTCTTAATAACTGGAACTTAAAATAGAAGCCACTCAAAAACACTGTGCTTTTTGTGTTGTTCTAATCCATATCTAATTCGACTGGAACTTAAGATTGATCATCCATAACTCATGGAATCACACTTTAGATTTTTTTTTTCTTTTTTTTTTACCATGATTTACATGTAATTAATCTGATTGTGAGCCCAACTCTATTGAAGTAGAATTTCACCTAGTGTAAATGTAAACAATAACAATTATTTAGTGCAGTTTGCATTTCAGAGGCGGGCCTAGTGATGGACTTAAAAGCATGGGCACAAATGAATTAGTTCATCAAACTTGTCAAAGTCAAACTTCAAATTAAATGAATTAAAAGACAATCAATCAGATGAACCTACTCTATCGAATTTATTAATCAAGCTAACTCGAGAATAACAAGTTGCAACCTCGAATGCAAATTCATTGAATTGCGAAGTAGGTAACTATGATGATTCAAATCAAGTTATAATATCATCATCTATGTGGAGAATCCGGATTTTCACAGCAAGATTGCAATGAGAAGACCTATAACTCAGTGGTCTTTTGGACGACGAGAAGATGGATAGGAGTAGTGACAAGAGTCCCCTACCTCTCTGACTTATAGAAATCTTGAAATAGTTTGAGTGGAACTCCACAGTGAAGCCAACGCATTGCAATCCGTGGCCATCAAAAGAATTGTCTTCACAGTGATTGGGGTATTCCCTCATTTTATTTCAACAAGAGTTGGTCCCATCTAAAGATTGATGGTTTAGTTAATGTATAACCAACCCAATCTTATGTATATTTACTAATCACGTTTTTTATCCAATGGTCAATCTTTCGGTGGGACCGACTTCTATGGGGATAAAATTTAGGGATACCACATACACTAAAAGCGTTTAGTTTCAATATGTAAGTCCGGTTAAGAGCTCCACTTCTTTAACTTAGCTCCTGTTTGACATCACTATTTTTTCTCTCTATTTTTCTAAATCTCCAGAGCGGGTAGAGATGTTGTGAATAGAGAGGCATTTGACAGTGTATTACAGCGATATTAGGCCACAACGCCCTAGTCCGATTTTTTTTTACTATAAATCTAAAAGTGTAAATCAAGATCTAAACCATTGAAAATGTTCATGAGACCAAACACGGGTATGAGACCAAATTTCAGCCACTGGTCCATCACCAATCTCAAGATATGTGCAAAAAAAAAAAAAAAAAAAGATTCAATGAAAATAATTTTTTGAAATTTGTAGGCCCCAAACACAAGATCCAACCAGTTAAATTTCTTTGGAAAGCCGAACACGGCTATGTGGTCAATTTTCAAGGCTTGATACATTGTGGATCTTTTTTTTTTTTTTTTAAAAACAATATCAACCATTGATGTATCATGTACAATTTTGGATTTGTCCATAAGCAATAATGTTTTTTTTTATTTTTCTATTATATTTGGGATTAGTAAATCCAAACCGTTGAAATTGTTCTTAAGATCAAGTTCATCTATGGAACCAAATTTCAGCCATTACATAATCCCCAAAATCGAGATATGAGCAAAAAAATATGAACTACTTAATAATAATTTTTTTGGATTACGTGAGCCCCAAACACGGGATCCAAACCGTTAGATCTCTTTTGAAGGCCGTACACGGCCATGGGATCAATTTCCAAGGCTTGATACCTTTTAAATCTCAAGAAACTTGTGAAAAACTTTCAGTTATTGATATAAAAAAAAGTCTATTTAACATAGATTCTTGTATTATCAAACACTCCTTTTGATTGTAGCAGCTTTTTTTATGGCTCTATTTTGATGGGTCTATAAAGAAAAGAGTAGAGATATCAAACAAGGCCTTACATTAATAATATATTATATTAAAGAGGATGGTTTTGGACTCAATTTTTTATTGTTGGTTATAATTTTGATAGGAATTAGTTATATTGTTTTTTATTTTCAAAATCTTGCATGTTCTCTCCCACTTCTATCTCATGCAACTACCTAGTTTATTTCTTTATCAAAACCACTTATCTACTCTCCACTTTTTTTCTCCTTTTCTCTCTTCTTTAGTAAAAACTTTGTTTTCATCCAAACTATGCCATCCCCTTTCTACTCCAGCTAATTCCTTTCTACTCCAATTCTCATATTCCCTTTTTACCCACTAGCTCTCGGATTACATAAATAGGTACTCATAACCTCTTTTTTTCTTTTGTCTTCTTTCTAAAAACTATAATGCATGAATATTTAGATTGCAATGTTGGCTATATACATGCTGAGCAAATGTTATTATGCTAGTTATAATTTATTAAAGCCAAGGGTTTTGACTTTAAATTTAAATGTTAGGTGCAATTTTGACCGGAAGTTATCCTTTTTTTTTTTTTTTTTCAAATACTCTACATTCTCACCCCACTAGTTCCCTTATGCAACTATCTATTTTTATCTCATGAAACCGCTCACTTCCACTCTCCACTTTCCAATATTCCACTTTTTCCTTTCTAAAAAACTCTCTTTATATCTTACCTCTTCTATTATATTTCTACTACAATTCTTCTATTCTCATTCTATACCACTTAGCTCTCCTAAATTTAGGAATAAGACTATCCTGTGATGATTATTTGGAAGTTCTCATTCGAAGATATTGAATCTCTGAGGTTTTTTTTTTTTTTTTTTTTTTTTTTTTTTTTTTTTTTTTTTTTTTTTTTTTTTTTTTTTTATGTCCCCTTTATGTTATTTGATTTTCTTTGCAATCCTTTAGTCTCTTTATATTTGAATATCTTATTTGCAATGTTTGGACCTACTTGTGCTCGCACGGGTTATTGTGCAAGTCTCTGCGTTAGACTCAAAGGACCTCAAATCAGAAGAGTCTGTCTGATTAAAAAAATTAAATGTACAGGTCAATTCAAATTTGTGATGCGAGAGGTTTTTTGCGATCCAAATGGAAATTTAATAAACGTAAACAGCCAAAAAACAATTGTCTTGTCTTATTTTAGCACCTGGCCAATCACAGTGGATTTCACAGTCAAACTTATCATCTGTAAAACAACCTGATTAGTAAAACAAAGAAGACACAAGAAACTGACTCACACTCCATTGTTCAAAATTATGGCCTAAGCCCAGGCCCACGCCCAAAAATCTAAACCCCAATTTAACTTTCAAAAAGTCTACACACCCTGGGACAGACCCCGGGGTGGAGCACGGCTGTTTAACTTTTATGTGATGGGGTGAGATGCAAGTCGCATCATAGCTGTCAAAATCATATTAATTGTAGATGGATGTAAGCCCAAAAACAATACTAATCAAATAATACTTGTGTTTAACATTGTGTTCTAAACCCTGAGTTTGGCAACTCAACTAATAGTCAAGCAAAGTACAGTTGATTTTGAAAAAAGAATAAAATATAAGTGGGTTATGATGGTATTTTATTTTTAGTTGTTTGTTATGAGATTCTTATGACTTTTGTATGAAAAATTGAATTTTTTTAATTTTATTTTAGTGAATAGAGGTGGTTGCTTTTTTACTTTAAAAAAAAAAAGATGAATGGAGTTTTGAATTAAAGTATTTTTTATGGGACATTTTGTTTGGAAAATGGTGGCTTTACTTGACTTTTACTATATTAGGAAAGTGCCAAACTAGCTCTAGGTAACTCAGTTGGCCTAGGACCCCGGATTGCAACAGGAGGTTGAGGTTTCAAAACTGCACTACCACATCGGGGCTACAGCATTCTACAAGAGATTTACCCAGCTCCTCCTGGGCCCGTAAGGATTATTCTTGCCCAAAGGGTAGGAACACCCTCTGTTATAAATTTAAAAAAAAAAAAAAAAAAAAAAAAAAAAAAAAAAAAACATTGTGCCCTAGGATTCCTAAGGCTGGTCCCTTCTTAATAATTGTCCATCTTATTGACAGCAATCGAATCACTTGAATCAGCTGATCATGATCATGATTGTCATCTGACCCATGATGAGGCCCAGTGTTAGGATTAGAAAAGTCTGGATTCACTTCTTTTTTAATCCCTAAAAATGAATGTGGTACAAGTTGGCAAGCAGTTTTGATGGTGATTAGAGACATCAGAATAGGTGTTTAAATAAAGAAGAATACGTCACAAAGCTGCATTTGGTTGTGCCGACTGGGGTCCATGAAAGCAACCATTCCATTCCTTGTGATCTCATCCTCTACGTCACACTTACAGTCTACTTTTAAAGACTCTCCAACTCAGGCTTTCAACACGCAGAGAGACGATAAAGGGGTTTTGATTTCAAGGGGTATCTCAGTTGGTCTAGATTATAGTTTGCATACATCTGAAAGTTGTAGGTTTGAAACTGTATTATCAAACTGAGGCTACGGCTTTCCTCTAGGCCCAGAGGAATTAGTCTAGGCCAAAGGGTTGAGAACTCTCCGATCGCACAAAAAAATAAAAATAAAAATAAAAAAAGAGACTGCTAGGCTCGGCTTGGCTTGCCTCTCTCATCTGGATTGTGTGTGGATCAAATAAATTTTTTTGGTATTTTTCTAGTACGACTGTTCTAAGACCTGACATTTTTTCATCAACCGTTGAAGTTTAAAACAAATTCTAGGGCACCGTTCGTATGATATTATCCTACGTCTGTAAGGTATTTCACAGTTTTCCTTCATTTCCTATCTTTTTAACCCCCTTCTTTTACAAAATAGATCTACGAATCTTTTTCAGACTTCAATAGTTGACGGCTAAATGTCAGGTCTTAAGGTAGTCATACAGTCAAAATTCTTACATTCTTTAGCTCATGGGCCAGAGCCAAAACTTAACCCAATCAACTTATGCGAATCTGGGGCCTAGCCAAAGCTCAGCGATTTCATGATAGAACTCGAGCTTAATAAATTCAAGACAAGTGAAGATATGATGGACCTTAATTAAATAACCGCCCCATTTGAATCTATAAATATGAACTCTGTAGCCAATTTTCTTCTCCGGTCAGCCGAAATCCGTATGCCGAGTCATGAGGGAAAAACCACAGGCCTTCTAGTAAAGGTGGGCATGTAATTCCACACACGGCCTGGCCCACATGAAAAACAATTGCCCTATGAAAAATATGTACTAACATTGAATGGCCCTGGCCGGATGACCCATGCAAGACAACCCAAGAGGCCCATCTAGACACCACTTAATCAATCCGGTCCCTTTATTCCTAGTCCTCTCCCTTCAATCCATATGTCACGGATTTAATTCGTTTATCTGATTCGAATGGACCAGACCATTAGATTAAATTAAAATTAAAATAGTGCAGGCAAGCACTGTAAAATCGAAGGGATTAAGTTGATGCATGACTGACAATGCAGTTAATGCATGTGGCCAAATTATGATAAGAATGTGCCGATTCTTTCATTAATAATGTGGTCAATCTTACGGTGGGACCAACTCCTATTAAAGTGAAATTTCACGATGAGACACTTGAAAGGATGCCACTCATTTTGAACAGTCTGGATTAAGGGATTTTTTTTTTTTTTTTTTTTTTTTTTTTTTTTTTTTTTTTTGTGTGTGTGGTGGTTTGGTTTTGGCTTGGAGGTGGCGTGGTGGGGCAGCGTGGGGATCCGGAATTCACATTTTAAAACCAGCTCACTATTGTGGCAGACGCGATCTGTTGACTTGTTGACTACGTAGGTCTTCGTTGGAGAAGACGCGGAAAGGGTCAAAAAAGCAACCAATTGCATCTTCCTCCTTCCTTCTTAAATCCAGCCATCTCCGGTTCCTTCTTCGATATCTCCTCCTCCTCTCGCTCCTTTGTTTAAATTCATCAGCAGCTCCTCCTTTTCCCTTCAAACTCTCACTTCTGCTTCTTCTTCTTCTTCATCATCGTCAGCATCATCTTCTTATTCTTTCTATCAAGTTTGGGAAGAAATGAAGGTACGATTTCTTTCATACTATAGCTTTTGATGGGTGTTTTCTTCCTTTTTTAGCCTTTACAATAGCATAATTCTTGTTGGGTCTTTTCCCTACCTCTTGCTTTTGGGTCTTTTCAATCTAAATCTCATCTACTTGCACTTCTGGGGGCTTTTTAATTTTGAATTTCTATCTGGGTTTCTTTTTTTCTTATGATTCTGATGGTGTCTGATGTCTGATTCTTGTTGGGTTATTGCAGAAAATAGTATTGAAGTTGAATATACATGATGACAGAGATAAACAGAAAGCCATGAAGGCTGTCTCAAGCCTTGAAGGTAGCCTTTATTGAGAATTCGGAATTCATTTCTTCCTGAAGTGGGTGATTTATTCTGAAGATCACTGATTGTTGAATGTTTCTTTTGCTTTTCTGATTTTGTAGGGCTTGAATCGATCTCCATTGACATGAAGGAGAAGAAATTGACAGTAACTGGAGATTTGGATCCGGTCATCATTGTGGGCAAACTTCGCAAGCTCTGCCGCCCGGAAATCGTCTCTGTGGGACCTGCTAAGGAAGAGAAGAAGAAGGAAGAGCCTAAGAAAGAGGAACCCAAGAAGGAGGAACCGAAAAAGGATGATAAGAAGAAAGAAAGTGACCAGATTGCAGAGCTTGTCAAGGCCTACCAGGCATATAATCCCCACTACACCACACATTACTATGTGCATAGCGCAGAGGAGAATCCAAACGCTTGTGTCATATGCTAATGAGGTGAATTGGGAGGTTAATGAAGGATGATTTAATCATCCTTCATGGCTTTGGATCCTCATAAAACTCATTGCAGGCACCACAAGAACAGAGATTCAGCTCATGAAGTGGCTTCTATCCTCCATGGTGTATAGCGATGATAAGTTTATAGCTCTGGGATGTATTTGTATTTTTGTAGGTGTTTGTTAGATTATCTTTATTAGGATTGAATTTTTTGGATATGGGGTGTTCTTGTTAGATCATAAATGAGATGGTTCATGACCATGGAATTATAGAAGAATTTGGGCTTGAAGTGTTTACTTTAGCAGAGAAGCTGCTCTTGTACAATTTATGGGTGGGTTTGTATTCTGTATACGCCGTTTGTTGGAATGAAGTTACAGAGATTTTGAGCCTATACTTCTTTTGTGTTTGTTGTAGAAATTTTTTACATGATTTGATTGAAGAAAATAATTTTTTGGTAGATTAAAAGTAAGATAGTTCATGAAACCATGAAACTGGAAAAGAAGATGAGCTCATCTGTTTAGTTAACAGAGAATTTCCTCTGTAAGCTTGATGGGGTGTATTTCCATTCTATTCATGTTGTCTGTTGCAGGGGATGTATAGACAGAATAAGTCTATATCTCTTGGATATGAGTACTTTTGTTGGAATTGTTACATGTTCTGATTGGCTCTGAGAAAAAAAAATTGATAATGTTAGATTAAAGATTGAGAAGATTCACGACTCATGAAACCATTGAGTAGGAAAAGAATTGTGATGGAGGTGTCTAATTGCAAAAGGGTAGATGTAGTTTCAGTGGTGGGAAATGGGCGATGGCTATTTTCTTTCACTTTACATCATTCTTTCCAGTTCTGCCTCATTATTTAATTAGTATTGCAAACCTTTGAGTAATTTTAAATCGGTTCCTGATGAAAACACAGAGATAGCTGTGGCCAAGGACTCTCCGCCTCGGGAAGCGGGGCGGTCTTCTGTTCTAGTTCAACACCTACCTCTCTTGGCCCGTGGATTTAGCCTGTGCATATATTTACCTCTGATGGCCACTTTTTATAGTTTTACTCACTACATGTGGAGTGGGTCAACCTCCCATAGTTTTACCTAACGATATAAATGTGTCCTCAATTCTTCGATTATCTAGAGGTTTCGATTCGTTAAAAATGGAGTCTGAGTCTTTATTTAGGCCTCGATAATTAAATGGTTCATGGTCCTCTTCCACCTTGGTTCGGATCCGTGGACTCTAGACCCGACATATTATCTTAGTTTTCGAAAATTTCTCCTAAAAATCATATATATTTAATATCATTTTCTACCTAAATCCGAACTAAGATGTAGACCCTTCCCATATATGGTTTTGGTTCTGGTTTCTAAACCAAGAAACCGATTCCGAAACAATTCTTGGTCCAGATTTGGTTCCATCTTCTCCTTAACGGTTTCGGTTCGGATCCACCATGGACTCAGACCAAAATCAACCCGTTTACAATCCTAATTTTACTTTTATCTAATGCATGTAAATATGAGGGTTTGCATATGCCGAGTTAAGGCCAAAGGCTTTTAGGTTGGGCTCGGCAGAGTCGAGAGATACCCTGGCTTGTCAGATAATAAAGAAAAGAAGAGATGAGTGTTCAGTCACCCTCAGCCGCACAAAGTCGATTATTTGAACTAAAGAAAACAAACAGGGAGAGTCAAAATGAGGAAATCAGGTGGTGCCGTGGGGGGCAAGCTTGTGATCAGTTGAATTTCGTCTGTCTGCCTCTCAAAATATCTTCTTATTTTATGGCCTGCGTTGGGCCAGGCTGAGGCAGACCTAGGCCCTGGCCAACTTTAGAAACACAAGCCCTTATTGGGTCCAAGTCTGACACAGGCCATAAGTGGCTGGCCCAATGAAACATGTGTGGCCCAGTCTGGCCCAATTGGGTTAATCAATCCGAGCTCTATCATTTATTCAGGCAAGCAAGTCACTAAACTACAAGCACTACTTGTTCAGGTCAGGTCCAGCCTGAATACTAAAGCATAAGGTTCAAACCTGGTCCAAAGTGGACTGAGCCTAGATCGGGCCTGGGCGGACCCGACCCATGACCACTTTGGATGAGTTGTAGCACAGTTATCTGGCTTGCAGTCCGACTAATTTGCATTCAAGTATGCAATTCATAGTTCAAGATTTAGCTTGACCAGGACTTTCTATGTAGTGGGTTCATATGATTCGCTATTCAATGTGTTTCATTTGGAGTTTTAGTTTGACTAATTTGATGAACTAATTCGTCTAGAAAACCATCATTGGAATCCACATCTGAAAATCAAACCACTCAAGATAAGTGTTCCCCCTTACATTAACTTTGTCCCAAGCTTTACTCAAATTAAATTGGGCCCACCATTAGATCGATTACCTGTAAAACACATGATCGGAATAAATAAAAAGGATAAAATTTGATGCAAGTGGTCAATCATAAGGCGGGGCCAGCTCTAATTGGAGTTGGATATGACTAATGTTGATACATAGGGCTGCATGGCTTTTGTGCAGCTTGGATTTCTTAGGTTAGATGGATGTATACGACTAGAGAGAAATTTACGTATTCCAACCTAACTGCAAAATTCTTCAAAATAATCATTTAGCAATTCAAAGACCTCATTGGCTAACTAAATGACAAAGACTGGTTTTCTTGTCTTTCTATTAGAAAATGAAATAAAACCAATTCACACAAGTGAAGCTTCTGAAACAGCCATTGAAAAAAAGAAAGCTAAAGTGGCACGATAATAGCTTTTGAAAGATCCTGGAACCTTCCCATTGAAGAGTTTGGTGGTCGTATTTCAAAGTAATACATCAGTGGCTGAATGTCCACTAACAAGATGGACTGGCAAGGTAAGTTCTCAGAAGGGGTAGATGTTGAACTTATTTTTGATGTCCACTTTAATTCTCCCCACACTGATAACAAAAAGTTTGTCCAAATAGCATCACTCCACTGATAAACATCTACCTGCCTCTAAGTTTCTTTTCTAGTTAGAAGTCTAAGAGATCACTGTGTTAGCATCTGTACTCAACCTCAATCAATTGAGACTACCCATGAAACAGACTCTCGGATAACTTCCAGGCTCCAATGTGTAAGATAGAGGATAAGAGGCTCCTCAATGTTATCCACTTTGTAAAGATCAGTCTTATCATGCCATACTGATCTTATCTGTATTCTGTACAATACAGTGATAGATGGCAAATCAATACAATAGTGATTTTCCAACCAAAAAATAAATAAATTACAATAGTGATTTTATATAATAACTCTAGACAATGGAGGTTCTAAAAAAAATGCAGAAATTAAATTATAGATGTTTCTTTCACCTTTTAAGATTGAATTGATTTGGATTTGCTACAAGAGAAAAATAATCATTTAAATGCCGTTGTATCAACAGGAGAGTTAGTAATTCGTTAAATGAAGGTGGTGATGTTTATTTAGTGTACATTTGGATGTACCCCAAATCTTAATTGGTTCAAATACTGCAAAGGAATGAATAGATATCCATTAGAAACTATATTCAGTAGCTACTGTCCTTTTCTGAATCTTCCACCCAATATCAAGATTAGTGCTGATGGTACTAGCCAAAAATCAAAAATAAAAAATAGATTAGTGCTGATAATGATCTGTGGAAAATTTTAGTTAACCCAGCCCCCTTTGGTTGGGTTAAAAAAAAAAACTTCTTTTGAACTTAAAAAAAAAAAAAAAAAAGATAATATATAGATGTAGTGGGACAACTTGTATCTAAGCTAAGTGCATGTCCACCAATCATTCAAAAATAGTATCCGCCTAGCATTTGGGTTGTTTAGGGCAACCCACACCTGCATGTGGTTTGTATGATCTTTCTTTTTCATTGAAATTTAAGAATAGTCTTATCAACATTTAAGGCATGATTGTACCTGATAGTTTGCTACAGCTTTCATTAGTTACATAAAAATTTCAATTACTGCAATAAAAAAAAATAAAGAAATATTTTTTGTACATTTTCAGTTACAATTGCTTGGTGAGCTAAACATTTTCCATATAGGCTAGCCATTTTCCATGGTGTTTACTTCTTGTGTGATAGTGTATAAAAAAATGGTTTTCTATTTTTTGGGCCACTAATTTACTTTAGAAAATAATACAAAAAACTCTTTCAATTTTTTTTTTTTTGGTACCACAGATGAGGGGCTGGGACCCAAGAGTAGCCCACTCAAGTGGGAAGCAGGCCATACAAGTAAGAAAAAAGCCCACGCGAGTGGGAAGAGTGACAGCTATGTAAGAACTGACGCTCCTTACCACTTGAATAAGAAGCCGTTCTTGAACTCTTTGGCTTCAAAATTGAAAATTGATTAGCAGTAGCAGTGACAACAACAGTTAAGAGTAAATAATGACATTGAGTTGACTATTAGTCGTTACTATGTTCTTCCTCACACTCCTCCCTGTGTAAAGTCATTTTCCCTTGTTTGATGTTAGACAGAGATAAGAGAGAGATTAGAAAAGTCTAAATTTTTAATATTTGATGTGTTTTCTTCTACAGTAGAAGTTTTCCTCAGTAAAGCTATGGTGAGGATCTCAAAATTTAATTATCTTAGAAAGTTTTCACTATGCATAGATTGAGCTTTTTACATGATCTAATTAGCGGCCTTTAACGTAATAGTTTGTTACATATCAGTTACTGTAGTTACCTTTTTACCATTATTTGGTAAAAAATGTTTTTACTAAAAACATCATCTAAATTCTATTTTCAGTTCGCCTGTCATGGACCCAGTAAACATGGTGAAATACAAGATAATGGGACCTACTGACCTCATAAAATACAAGAGATGATGAACGGTAATTGCATATAGTTTGGATTCTTAAGGTGTGTTCATGCGAAAAAAGAATTTTTCACTCCACGAATTTTCATTTCTATGATAGAGAGAAATTCTGCATTCCTATCTCTCTCATAGGAAATCAAAATCCTTTATTCTGTCAATGAAAATTAGTTTATTTTTTTTTTAATCTTTTTCGACCCTAAGAAGTGTCTCACCAAATGTAAGAAGAGACCCATACCCGAAAGAAATTTAAGATTTTTAAGAACCCTTTACAAATTTTGGATATGTATTTATTTATTTATTTACATTTGCCCCTTCCCCTAATATTTCTTCTAGGTAAAGCCCTCAAATTCAATTTTCTTTGTCCGCACATGAAGAAAGGTGGGCTGCATAAAAAATCAAGACAGATTCCGTCTCCAGTGTCAGACTAAGGATTTTCGTTTGAGGGGTGCAAACCTTAATAGACAATTTGGTTTTGGGGGCAAATCGATGATGTTCACGTGGATTTTGGGGGTGGATCCACAAATTTTATTTGTTTTTTTTAAGTGCACTGTGGTTTAACAAGTAACCACACCCGTGTGGTTATGCCTAGATCCGCCTCAGTCCGTCTCTATCATTAAAGTTTCTCATCTTACAAACATATCCCATGTGCCAAACTTTTCTGTTTTAGCAACAAAATGCAGAGTCCAAAAATTAGATGAGGAGTTCATCAAACCAGCTAAAGAATCAAAGAAAAACCACATACTTAGCTGTCAAGCGTGCTATGTTCTAGGATTGTGACAAAAATCAATGCAACCAAAGTCGGTCTCAATGTCCGAACATCATGACGACTCTGTTAAAACCTTTTGCCAAGTCAAGTCAAAGTTAGTGTGTTCTTGATGGCACACTCTTTGGCTTCCTTGAACAAAACGGGTCTTGTTCATTTGGAAGATCCTCCACCCAAGAAACACATCTTCATAAGACAAAGCTAAAGCAAAAGTAGCTTCCCCACCTAAAAAAGTTTGAGTAGCACTTCCATAGACGTTTTCTACCAAGACCATGAGTTTTGGAAGTGCCTTATCAAGGGAGGAGGGTCCTTTGGAGGATGCAGCAGATTTTAGTCTATATCCAACAATTATGATGACTTGAGATGGGTTCATAGTATTTCCCTTCAACAAGAAATTGTTTTGGTCTTTCTAAATGGCCCATCATATCTCAAAAAATGCTTTAGTTTTTTTTTTTTTTTTTTAATTATTTTTTATTATCTTTTTTTTTAAGAAAGGGAGATCTCATTAAAAAAAGAAAGCCAACAAACAAGTTACAACACACAAAAAAACTCAAGACACTAACAAGAAAACAAACAGAGGTCATATAAAGTTTATCCCAGATTGTCTACATTTAGGAAGATAGTGTGGTAACCATATTTAAATCTATTGGAATGAAAACCGTCTCAAAAGACCCAAAATACTTCAAACACTTCAAAATATCTCCTATAAGAGGCTGAATAGACCAATCATTGCTTCCCTTAATACTTCTTATAACTTCTAGAGCATCTATATGAACTCCAACTCTCGAGAATCTGTAATCCTTGATAGCATTTAATTCAAAGAGTAGTGCTCTCGTTTCGGCATCTCTTAGCGGAAATGACTATTAGGTCCTTTGGAAGCCCCTACAGCCACAAGCGATCCATTAAAAAGCAAAGCAAAACTGAAAGCCGATTGACCTGTATGACCATCAAATGCCGCATCGCTAAAGAGAAAGGCAATTTGCTCAAGATCTCCTTTTTTAATTATCGGGGAGTAAGAAATGAGGTCTGAGATGCTTGGGGGCATTCAGGTTTATTAAGCAAGTTCATACGGTAAGCAATAGTTAAAATCTGTTTTGGTGTTAAAATATGCTCTTTGACACTCCATTCATTTCTTGCTCACCAAATTCCCCACCACAAGGTAAGAAATTGGGCATGAGAGACATGATCTGAAAGCTGTGAATATATTGAGTTCCTTTGATTTGTCACAGAATTCTATCAATCTAATACATAATTGGTGGATGGATTGAGATCCTTAACCCCATGCTTTGGTTAAGGATTGGGAGATCCGGTCGAGCAAACTCAAACCATCTATTCTACCGTTTCAAAATATTCTTAACATGATGGGATAACTACCACACCGAGGCTACGAGGAATTTATCCGGCTCCCCTTGACTCGAAGAGATTAATCTGGCCCAAAAGGCTGCGACACCCTCGGTTACTGTGAAAAATATATATATACATGATGCGATTAGTGTCCATGTTTGAGCCAAACCAAATGGCTCAGACAAAGTTACGATGGGACAGAGTATGTGCACAATCGTTTCTACATGAGAGTTGCATTTGTGGGCAAGCTGCAAGGATGACTGGATATCCTCCAAATGAGAGTTATCATGTTGGGATCTGTGATGGGGCCCACGAGTTAGCACATGTGGGTGGGCCTCAATACATAGATAAGCACCCCACCAATTAGTCTCAACATTGCCAACAAAAGGATGTGTCAATCCCTTTCATAATGACTAGGATAAGTATCATTTGAACCACAAGTTTCATCCCTCATATCTCTCTAACTTTGATTAAAATCCAGGTTCTTATCAAAGATGGGTACCTTACGAGAGAGAAAAAGAAGAGTTTGACTTGTTTGTTCCATTTAACAGAAGCTAACATCCATTTCTTCTTCCATGTCTAGGGAGTCCATGGTAGATCTCAAATCATGAAGAGTGATTAGCATTCTCTAGTAGACAGTCATTGATCTTTACCATTAATGTCAGAACTAAATCGACACTAGTGGCCATATCTTCACACACATGTACTTCAATCGTGGCCAGCACCTGACAGATCTTACCAGTATGGCCCTTTTAAAGTATTTTCATGCAAAGAAGAGGACATGTTGAGGAAGAAGTAATTTTCATATATACAAGTAATTTTTTTTTTTTTTGGTAATTCAGCCAAGGGGCCTGGGACTGAGCCCCCACACACGCGGGAAGATAGCTCGCACAAAGAAAAAAAAGTCCGCACGAGCGGAAAGAAAACCCACATAAGTGGGAAGATACGGCGTACTTAAGGTTCAAACCCTCGAGGCAAAACTGCCGCCACTTACTAGTGATGCGAATGGCCGCTCTCAATACATATAGGAGTAGTTAAGTTTGTCCGATTTTAATAACAAATGGCACTCCCCTCTTTTATGGCATGGCATTGAATTCCTAGTGAGTGAGTTATAAAGAATGTCTTCCTGTACTTAAGTGGCTAGAATGGAAGGAAAAATGTGAAGACCTACAAATAGCCATTGAGGACACACAAAGGTGGTTGGATTTTCTCTTTTGTGATAATGGGTCATTGATGCTTTCTAGGAAAAGGGGGTCATTTTTATCCTCCTTTTGCGATGAAAGCGCATTGCACCAAACAATCAAAAGAGATGCGAAAATGAAAATTGCTGCTACTTTCCTTTCTGCTTTTGCAAAAAATCAGTTGTACAAATGCTTCTTATATGAATACCTCTATAGTGGAAAATGATTTTCCAGCCATCACTGTAGTAAATTATATCTTAAAAAGATGCACCCATCTATATTTCCTCCTTATATCCTTCAGTGAATGCAATTTACCATAAATTTATAAAACTCGATATCATAAATCAAATGGGCTCATAACTTTTACTTTTTTTTTTATAATTAGGAGTCTATCTCTTAGACGTATCCTCTACCAACAAATGAATGTGATTAAACTAAAATAAATGTTATCATAGTAATAAATGCAAGATCATACAAAATGGATACATGCAATTTATTTTGCTCTAAATTTCACGATACAAGTACTCATAGGTGGCCACTCGTGACCCAACCCGTTAACCAACCTGAACCAAGTGCTTGGGGATTCAGGTTGGTTATTATTACTTATGAGATTGGTTTATGGTTGACCGAGATAACCTAATTAATAAACAAGCACAATAATCCGTACTTTGCACGGCTACATCCATACATTTCAAAATTTAATATCCATACATTAATACATTGCAAATTAACGTATACTTATAGAAATATATATATATATATATAATTTAAAGAAATGATTATAGAAGATTAAAAGGAGAAAAGACTATAAAAGTACATATTTTTGCAAACCGGGAAGAAGTGCAGTCCAAAGAAAATAAGAGAAGTGGGTTAGAAAGGCAATAGGAGAATAGGGAGAAAATGAGTTGTTGGTTAGAAAGGCAATAGGAGAATATGGAGAAAAGGAGTACTTGCATAACAAAAACAAGAAAAGTGGTAATATAAGTGAGCACTGCTTATTAAAAGTTAAGTAGTTGAGAGCTATGATAATTGAGGAGTTATAAAGGATAAATGAAGGAAGTTGCATAAAATGTGGGGATAATGGTGAAATGGTTTGAGATAGTGGGAACAACTGCAGTAAAAATGAGGAAGTTATGGTCAAAATCCAATCCAAAATCCCTCTCTTTAATACATTATAATGGGTTACGTCTGGATTAGTCTATTCTTGCTATTCAATATGGCAATCCAACCCAATCCAAATAATTGCCCTATGATTTGGTAAACATGAAACCGACTTTTATCAAATAAGGGTTTTGAATTTCGATGACCCTTCTAATATTCAAACTACACTAGCAAAGCATGCCCACACTTAGCACGGGCAAAATAATTTATAATTTAAAAAGTAATAAGATTTTAAAATAATATTTAGTCTAAATTATATTTGAGATTGCAAAAATTACAATCAAAACTCAAACCTATAATAAAAAAAAAAATAGTTGATTAATTTTAAAGGGATGGAATGTTCTGATGACATACTCTTTAATATAGTATCAAATAAGATTTACTTACCTATGGCATTTGATAAGAAAGTTCTAAATATGTATTGATTGATTAAAGACTATACTAGATTAGACTCTTTAAAAAGGAAACTCCTTTTAAATTATTCTCTTTACTTAGATGACTAAAATCAAAGATTTCTCTCAAATCCTAAAATCACTCCCTCAAAATAAAATTTGAAATTGAGCTCCAATTTCTCAATCAATTGCAAAATTGAAGCTCAATTTTAAAATTGAATCCTATCACTTTCATATATAATAATTCGGCTAGTATTTTTGAGTTGATTAACAAATAAATCAGGTTTGGTTGAGCCTATGTATGTTATCAACTATCCCCCATCTAACCTAAAGCCAACCCATTGCCACCTCTGAGGTCTTTTAAGAGTTTGGATCCTCTTAAGGGCATGATTGTGTATATGCTTTTCGGCATAAAAGACATGGAAATTAGTGAAAAACATTTTCTGTGGTATAGTAAAAATTGCATTTGTACCGCCACTTTTCCCCTTCAAGTAAGGTAGAAACAGTAACTAAGCTTTCCACAATTCTATGAAAGATTGTTTCGTATGGTGAGGTTCGTTTTTAGCAAAATGTAGAAATCCTTCTTCGCAGATCTAGGATTTTCATAGCTGTACAAAGATGTTCCCGTAGGGCTCATTTGTGCGATAAGAGAACTTCATGATCGAAAGGGAAATTATTATGATTTTTCATGAGACCCACTATTTCATTAATTGGTATGAAACTTTTTTATTATGGAATAAGAAAAATTAAATATATTTTCTTTGATAAATTTTTTTTTTTCGATTTTCCTATGGGAGATGTTAAAATGCATGATTCCTTTTCCCGTGGAAACACAAATCCATGAAGCATGAAATCCTCTTATTGTACTAATGTCATGCTCATGCTTTTCTTGCATGGAAGTAGCAAATCTTTATTGTAAACCCCCACTTTTGAAAATCCTAACCGCATAAACAACTTCTTCTACAATGGAATATTCCTAAATTTTACTCTTATAGGTGTTAGCTCCATTGTAAGACTGAAAATATGATTCACAAACTAACTAATATAATCTTATGCATTATAAATTACCTGCATCAATCACAATAGTGATCATACGCTCAATTTTATAGTATGAACAAGTCTGATTAGAATTAAATTTAGTGGGTTAGAAATTTAAATGGTGGCCCTAGAATGCAGCTCGACTCCCCTCACTTTAGAGGAAAGTGTGAGGGAGACAGAGGATCTTGACTTCACGTGGAACAAAGGACAAGATCGAACAGTAAGTCTAGTGGTCATCATCAATATGAGTCGAGGTATAGACATAAGGGGATATTAATATGAGTCAAGGTCGTCCATCAGGGAATCCGTTTCCACTAGTTTATACATACTCGCTATCAAAATAATCCACTCTCTTGCAACTTTTCCAATGCAGTTTACAAAGCACAAAGTCCTTACAACCAGACTAATCTTGCTCAGCTCATTTATTCATGTGTTGATTTTCCATCAACCTTAATTTTCTGACTCATCTACACCTTCGAAATTTTATGTTCAAACTAATGTTCATTTCAAAATTTTTTTTTTTATATAAATAGATTTTCATTAAGAAAATGCATGACAATGGTTCCCAAAGAGTGGGTTCTTATGGGATTATTTATTTGTATGGAATTCATTTCCTAATTTCCTATGAATTTATAGTAATATACGTTTCGACAAATGATCATTAAAGTGATGAGCATAAAGGATGAGATGTTGATGGGATACTCTACTTTGCTACGATTTGATTTATTAGAGTAATAGTTGGCTATCCATCTCCCATCTTCCGTTGCTACATAATCAATGGGTTTCAATTTTCTTGAGTGTTTTTTGAGAGAGGAGCATGCTTGGTTCAATTTTGATTGGAGATGAAAATGGCTAGATATGAATAAGATAGGGTTCGGTCTTTAAAAAACTAAAAAAAAAAAAAACCTACTTTGGAGGGGCGTTTAATTCTGATGACTAATTTGTGGTAAGGGAAGAATGGAACATGATGTGTCAAGTAATGTTAATGATATCATCTAATGGAGCATGGGCAGCCACATTGTTTGCATGGTATTAAAAATCCAGGAACTAATGTTAAAATGGGTTCAAACAAATGAATATTAAAAAGGGGAGAGGCGAAAAGATTTAAAGTGGAAATATAGAAGGGAATGACTTTACTACATTTTAATTTGCAAGGGTGATAATGGGGTAGTCGTTTTTTTTTTTTGGTAAAAAGAGATTATTTGATGGGCAACTATACATATTCACTTGTGTTTATTCAATTTAGCTACTTTAATAAAAATACATTCTTAGAATTCTTGGAGATTTCATATAAAAAAGGGGGCCTTACAGTAGATATAGTGAAAAAAAAAAACCCTGACATCTTGAGAGTTCCAATTTGAAAATTCACACCATGAATTTAACCACTTCACGGCAAGTTGAAGCAATGAGGTCTTTTGACTGTGACTTCTAAACTTTAGAGATTACTTTACTATATAAAATTAATAGAACCCCCTTTCTATTATATACTATAATATTTGTTTCCATTCAGATTGACTTTAGTAGTTTTATACTAGCTAAGCTAACCCTAACATCCACCAGATGTTTCTGCAAAATCTATATATATACTGCATGGGCCCAACAAACTCAAAAGCCACTTTCAGACTGCTTTATTGGGAAAATGATGCACCATCAAATGAAAAGACCGGTAGCATACACCGTGATAGCACATTTGTAATATGCTCCAATGTAATGTGTGGCATTAAATAAATTGAAATTGAACTGGGGTGATTGGCTGCAACAAGGTTGCAAATCATATTGAGATGCAATTGTTGAATCTAGGCCGGCTTTTCATGTTTTTGCAACTTTTTTATCTTAATGGGATTTTTTTTTTTTTAATATATAATGCACGGTTCCAGTCTTTTGGGCCAGAATAACCCCTGCGGGCCTAAGAGAGGAATCAGATAAAATTCTCCTGTGACCCCAGTGTAGCAGTGCAGTTTCTGACCCACAACCTCTAAATGTGAACCATAGTCTTAAACCAATTAAACTACCGCTCGAGATTAATGTGTTTAGCTTGACTCTCATGTTATGTAAGCCTTCCAAAAGCTCGACTCCGACAACTCCACTAATTCTTAATTTTAAAGTCACTGAAGAAAGCTAAACAACTGTATGGGTGCATGATCTCCCTATTTATTCTCATTCATTGGATGATGGGACCGCCGGTTTTTTTTTTTTTTTTTTTCTTCATTGTGATAGGGAGAAAAGACAATGGTGCACAATAAAGCTAAGGATGGGTCACAATAAAGCTGAGGATGGGTTAAATCAATTGTTTGAACCATTAGTTCAAGGGTTGAGACATAGCACCAGTGAAGAATCCGGAGCCCCTATCGCAACTATTACACGATAATATATTACACATGTTAAAATTCTACTGTGGGCACGTAAAAAGGTGATTTGGATCGTTCAAGATGAATCTCATCTAGTTTGGTGAAAAAAATTTATATTTCACATTCAAATGAATTGTTTTCGCCGTATGATTAAGCATGTGATTGAAAACACGATTGGTGAACTAATGTGGAATTAATCATGTTTCATATGGGGGGATCCACCCACTTCTATTGGACTGAAATATGAGGATATATGTCTATAAATGATGAAATTCATATAAATGATCTGGATTATCTATATATAGGTTTCAAAATGGAGTTCTCATTATGTGTTACATAACATTGATATAATAGCTGCGGCAGAAGACCCGGACTCCACTTTATTTTGTTCTACATTTGAATTTTGGATTATTTTAAGTTCTATGTCAGATTGCATGAGTATCATGCAATGCACCATTTAATGAGCCTCCCAATTTGAGGTGTTAATATGGTAAAAATATTCAAAGGAGAATCATCTGCACCAGCACGACTCACACGTTTGGCCCAATCATAATATTTAGGTCGTCGGGTCCCTTTTATTTTAAAAAAGGGTTTCAACGGAAAAAACCCTCATACATGAGCATGGTATTGATTTGGGCCCAATAAAAATGAGCAGATAGAAAGGGGCATGATTTTACATTTCTATATATATATATATATATATATTTATTTTTTTTGTCTTTTAGCGCATAGTTGATATCAACGCCACTGCCCTCTCCTGCAAAAACGGCTGAATTGCAAATAATAAAAAAATTTATATATTTTAAAATTATTAAATTTGAGAGCTATAAATCAAGTTGTTAAGATGATCCAGTGAGACTAATTTTTTGCACACTACTGAGTTTCATTGAGATCTATCTCACACAGTTCTCATTATTGACATGACCTCAAGTGGGGATGATTCTCATCAAGATAGAATATGCTAATATAGTATACAAGATAATTTGCCGCCAAGTATTACTCTATGAAGGTCCTAACAGAGGCATAACTATCTATTGTACCCAGATACTTGTACAAGCCCGACATATCTATGTGACACTGATGTACCACTTAGTCCGTATTTGATACCACACCCATATTTTTAGAGTACAAGTTAATCATATCCTACTTCTCGAGTCCATTATTTTGCATGACCCTTTTAATTTTCTTACTTCTCAATATGAAAAATATTAGAAAGAAATGTAAATACTAACAATGAAAATTTTATTAATTCAAAAGTTAGCTGCCCATATCTGTATCCTACATTTTCAAACATGGCTAGAGATATCACATATCCTTGTATCTTTGTTGGTAGTGGTATTCATTGTTAGAAACGTATAGAAACCATGATCTCTAGACATTGCGTACAAATTACTGTGGAAATAACTTTGAACTAATATGATTAAATCATACCTACGAGATCTCTCTGATTTGATCTCGGTCTTACAGCAACCCGAAAACCTCAAGATCTTCTACTGTATTCCTATATGCTCGAACTCGCACAAAGGAGTGAGCCTCTTCTGCGAATTTTCCTCTGCTCTCAAAAAATCGAGATTTCTTTCTTACTTTTTCTTGTTATTAACCTAGAGAGCAGTAGCGCATATTTATAGGCTACAATAGAGATCTTAAGAAGGAAATAAGGATAGGCTCATTATGTAAACATGAAACCCTAATTCGACCCAAATTAGAATCTTAGTTCATAAATTATAATTCAGTTCACTAAAGAATTATAATTGTACTCATGTCCTTATTCTCAAAATAATATTTCTAATTTCTTGTTATTAAATGCTTATCAATCTCCCCACGTTAAGATTTCAGATATCTATCAATTAAATAATTACTGACATCTATATTTAATTGATATCTTTATAATTCATTGAGACTTTACACTTAACTTATTTGATATGTCGGACACAAAGTCCACCTGCAGGGTTTGACATAATCAAAACTTAAAAACTTCATCAAGGGGATATTATCAATCTCTATTACGGGACGTGGATTCTGTCAATAAACTAATATCCACCATATATGTAGTGTAGTTATCCAATTTACTGAGATTATTGACCCATAAAAGAAACCACTCCTTCATAAATCAAAATGACAAACACTAAATGTATGTGTCTATTATTTATATCAGGATTAAGAGTACAAGCACTTATAATAACCATTTGGGTGCACTCATAATAATCATTTGGGTGTCCATCATCTTATATAGTCAGTATAAAGACAATAAACTCAAAAACACGATCCTGTTCAATATACACATAGTGTATTAGCATAATGAGTCGAAATTATATCGTTTCCCGTAGTCAAGACAAGCCTACTGAAACATCATGCTACAATTGTACTGATGGTGTGTCTAAATCCATCTAGAATATGAACAATAACTTATATTCTTTAAAAACCGACAAATAAGTCTTCTCTGTATAAGTAAAACTTTACACACCAACTTGTCTACTTTATAGATTAAAAGACACTCGCATGCATAATAATGCAACCATTTGCCATACAAAATCTCAGTTAGATGAGAAGAAAAAATATATTAAAAAATAAATCAGTCAAAGACAAATACATAATGTAATTTTTTTAGTATAAATTTCCAACACCCATATCCTATGTGAATCATACATATATATATATATTTATATGAGGCATCCTTTTCTTAGTTTTTTGGAATTGGATCCCCTGTTTGGATGAATCGGGGGTGACACGCGGGGGTAGAGGAAAGAGAAAGAATTTGCCCCCTCGCATAATCCGCCCCCTCGCATGTCGCCCCCTGATTCGTCCAAATACGAAACAGGGGATCTGGATCCATTTTTTCTTGTCTGCAATACTAATGCATTCACCCATCTACTTGTCCTTCCCTACCCAGGCTACATCAAGAGAGAGATGCCTCACCAAACTTTCAGTAAATTAGGCATCTTTAGATTCTGTTTTAGAAATTTGATAGCGATTATACATCTAAGATAAATTAAGCTTTTGTATCTCGTTTTTTTCTTGTGCATCTTTCCACTAAACTTTCTTTTCATTATGTCTTGTCTACGTCTTCCGGCTAAAAGAAGATGAGGAACTTGGAAGAAGTCGAAGGAGATCTTGTTGCAAGAGAGATAATTAATAATGAAAAGGTGATATGACATTTTTAAAAATTTCTAAAAATTCATCTCACTACCGAGCATTAAATTCAGGAAAACATTATTTTTTATCATCCCTAAAAATTCTTAATCACACTTGAATTTGTTTCTTTGCAAGCATTTCTAACTAGAAACTTAGAATTCTTGGTAGAAGTAGGGAATTTTATAGATGCTCAAAATGAGGCATTTCCAAGTCCCAACCGAGCCACTGACATTTTAGAATTTCAGAATTTCGGTGTCTTAAACTCTCATATTTTAAAGGTAGGTCTCACATTGTAATTTTTTAAGGTGGATATCATTTAATTTTTAAAAAGAAGGTCATAGATAACACAACTTTAAAAGGTGGGTCAAGTTTGAAATCTCCAAAAGGTGGGTCCAACTGCATAATTTCTAAAGATAGGCCCACATGCGACAAATTGTAAGTCAATATTCTAATTCCAAGGTAAGTCTCATGTTGCAATTTCTAAAGATGGAGCCCACGTAAAACAATTCTGATAGTGGACCATATGTACAACAATTCTTATTAGGTGGATTCACATTATAATTTCTAAAGAGGGCTGCACGTATAATTTCTAAAGGTGGGCCCATGGTGAGATTCTTGAATGCAAATAGATCCCGTGTTGTAATTTCTAAAGGCCCCACATAAATTTTTTAAAGATGGACCAAATTGTAATTTCTAAAGAAGAGTCTCATGTTCATAATCACAAAAGATTGGTACATTATTCTAATACCTAATACTAACACAGGCCCGGCTTAAATAAAAGTATATTTAATTTTAATATTTTTTAAATATTATTGATAATATATATAATTAGAAAAATTGCTTGGACCGTCAGTACGTATTTAGGAAAAAAGTAATGGAGAAATGAATAGAGAAAATCTTCTTTTAATAAGCCAATGTAATGTGTAACATGAACCGATAAAAAATAAAAATAATAATAAATAACATATATTATTCATCATATAAAGAAAGCAAGCACTTGAGCAAATAACTCACCTGCACATTTAATGAGTTTGAATCACTAAAGATCAATATATGAATATGAAGAAAACACAATGGCAAATGCATCAAGAAAAATTAGTATCTTGAGTTATATATATATATATATATATATATTATTTTTATACATGAAAAACTCTTTCAAAAGAAGAGAGAGTTCTTTCAATCTTCTTATTTTATGGGAAAGCAAACATAGTTGATGAAGTTTTTGCCAATAAACACTAATGATTACCGATGACATTTGGAATTTCTTTGATTAAATAGGCTATCTTGCTTGGTTTTGATGATGGCTCTGAGAGGATTATCCACTATAAAGCTTGTTGGATTATGCAGATGGAGAGTTTGAGGAAGAGGACCATGTAATGGTATTTTGAGAAGGGTATCTTGAGGGGATTGAGGAACTCGTATATTGATGGGCTTATCTTATCACCTCCGATCTCTTCAAGATTAATATTAAAAATCGTAATGATAAGATGATTGGTTAGATAGATTTTAGGATGGATTGAGATTAGAGAGTGATTTGAGAATTAAAATAGGAAGATAAAGAGTTCGGATCCTTGTTTTTGTAGAAATAGGGAGATACCGTTTCATCCAATTCAAATTCACATCTCATGCCAACTAATGCGCTATTTCAATTGCTTCTTTTGAATGGGAAAATTAAGAAATAGATTTACATAGTTGACAAATTTGGATTGGGTGAAACATAGGGCTGTCAATGGGACGGGATGAAATGGGTAAAAAGCCCGGCCCGGCCCGGCCCATGCCCTAAAATACAGGGCTTTTAAAAGAAATTTGAGCCCAGTGGGCTGGGTTTGGACAATACATTTTAAAGCCCGACCAAAATGGGACTGAGACTGGGCAGAGGATGCACAGCCCGTTCAGGCCCGGCCCGGCCCAAGCCCTAAAATACAGGGCTTTTAAAAAAATTTAAGCCCAGTGAGCTAGGTTTGGACAATACATTTCTGTTCATTTCTTTTTTAAATTACTTGACCCATATAGGAAAATAGGATATTCATTCTCATTCATTTTATTGATTTTTTTATTTTCTACTTTCACCGTTTAAAAAAAAAAAAAAGAAGTTTTTAACTGATCCTACATTACTTTAACTTGATTCATATATTATACTCATTCATTTCTTGACCCATATAGCCTATAGGATACTCATTCATTTCTATTAATTTTCTGATTTCTACTGTCACTGGCCGAAAAAAAAAAAGTTTTTAACTCCGTCATGTTGCTTGTTGCATTACATTGCTGGTCCCAAGCCGAAAAAAAAAGGAGGGTTTAAAGTCTGGTTCATACCGAGTGTCTGGTAACAGTAGGAATAATTAGAAAATGTTTTGCTTCTGTCTAGGATCGGGCTAAGCCCAGGCTCGGCCCTGTCCCAGCCCGAGCCCGTACAGGACGGGATTTGATGTAGGCCCGTTCAATTTAGGGCCGGGATTGGACAACACCTGGCGGGCCCGTCCTATTTTTGGGACGGGATTGGACAACCTAAGCCTAGGCCCAGCCCGTCCCATTGACAGGCCTAGTGAAACAGTATCTCCATGTTTCTATGAAATAGGGGATCCAACTCGAAGATAAAATAAAACAGTTAGGAAAAGAGAGATTTGAGGGGAACTTAGATGGATTTTAGAAATATAGGTTTATGGAAATCATAATCTAAATTTAAATAAAGAGATTTAGGGAGGAGATTTAAGAGTGGTAGTGGCCCACATCAAAGCCAAAGTTGTATATATTTTTTGTAAGTATTTCTTTGAAAGGAGAACTCCGTGGGTGTTGATGTGGCACCCTCTACAGCCTCCCTCCCTATTGCTTTAATATATATAATAATTAAGATAAATTGACATATAAATGTACTTATGCATTAAGCTTTTTAAGCTTTCTGCATATAGCCCCCTAAGGTTTCTATGATTTGTAAACAGGCCCCTATGGTTCTAATATTTTTCAATAAGCCCCTGTTTTTTTCATTTTAATACCTTTGTGTCTCCCAACTCAGTAGCCTTTCAACTACCAAAACTTTTTAGAGTGAAATAACACTTTTGTCCATCCCTTTATCCTTGTATGCATAAATTGAAAAGCTTGGACCCAAGTTTTTCTAAAGCTTGTAACGTTAATAATTACATTTAGTGGGAGAGAATAATTGTACGTAAATCTATTTTTATCAATATAGAACCTATTTCATTAAATCCAAATCAATCATAATGACAATTAACACCTGTATTTTTAATTGATTATAACTAATTCAATCCATGCACAACCTACTGTTAAATTGATGAAAGTTTCAAAATATGTAATTAGTCTTCATATGCGTTAAAGAGTCATTGAAAGAGACCGTTGGGACTTGGGATAAAATAATATTATGTTTGTAAATAATAATATACTTATTTTTGTTTAATGGATGTAAGGGTAAAATTGTCATTTTTATAAAAGTCCGACACAAATCTCATAATGTTTACCCATTCTTGTTAGGAATTTTGATTTTGGGACACGGAAGGTATTGGAAAAAAAAAAAAAAAAAAACATAGGAGCCTATCTACAAATACCAAAATCACGTAGTCCTATTCACAAAATCATAGTAATCATTGCACTCGGTCACATTGACATCATGTTAACCATTTTCCACGCATAAAAGCAAAAGACAATCCTTCCTCTCTATCTCTCTCATTACTAGGCCTGTCAATGGGACGCATTGAAACGGGTACCCGGCCCGGCCTGGCCCGTCCTAAGCCCAAAAATACAGGGCTTTTAAAAAATTTGAACATAGCGGGCTGGGCTTGGACAATATTTTTAAAGCTCGGCCAAAATGGGTCTGGGTTTGGGCAGAAACAACACAGCACGTTTAGGCTTGGCCCGGCCCGCTGCAAGATCATTATGCTAATTATTTTATAGATGACTAATATGGTTTTAGAGAGATAGAGTGAGACTTTACCCTTTTGTTAATTGGCTAGGCCCAAGGCCTGTCTTTCCCATGCATTCTGTTCTTTGTGATTTATGCTATTTGTTGAATGCATTGTGAGCTGTTTCTTCTATTTGTGGGCATGTTTCTAAACTCTTGAAGTTGAAATTGCTTCTTTAGTGATTTGCGCTTGCCTACTTCGAAAGAGGAGAAATATCGCCTTTGTGAATATAGGGATGTTTGGGATGATTCTCACTTTGGTCAACAAAATAATAATTGTTTTGACAAATAAAATTGGAACAAGAGAATAATTTTGCTACAAACCATCCGTAACTTTGTAATCTTGAATGTGGGGGCACATGTGGGATACATACAAGTGAGCTGGCTACGGGGCGATTGAAAATGGAGCACATGTTATTTTGTTAATATGATTTCCTGCAACACCTTAGTTTTTTCTTTTGATATTTCAGTGAATATGAGTATATTATTTGTATTTTTTGCTTCCATTAATTTGTGATTTCTTTCTTACATTACTTAACCCATATAAGATACTCATTCTCATTCATTTCTATTGATTTTATGATTTTTTATTATCACCGACATAAAAAAAAAAAAAAGGAAAAAAGTTTTTAACCAATCATACATTACTTGACCCATATAGAATACTCATTCTCATTCATTTCTATTGATTTTATACTGTCAACGGTAAAAAAAGAATTATTTTTTTTTTTTTACTTCGCAATGTTGCTTGTTGCATTGCAATATTGCCGGTCCCAAGCCTGAAAAAAGGAGGGCTTAAAGTCCGGTTCACACTGGGTGTCTGGTAACAGTAAGAATAATTAGAGAATGTTTTGTTTATGTCAAGGATCGGGCTAAGCCCAGGCCTGACCCTATCCCAACCCGAGCTCATATGGGACGGGATTTGATGTAAGCCCGTTCAATGTAGAGCCGGGACTGGACAACCCCCTGCATTCCAGTTCAATTTACGAGACGGGTTTTAACAACCAAGGTCCAGGCCCGGCCCATCCCATTGACATGCCTCTCATTACCTGCTTGACAAACCGAGGCCTCTGCTTCCTCTGACAGCTCACTTACAGAAGTAGAAGCAGAATCAGAATGGAAGCAGACATAGCTTCTGAGGGAGAGGAGGAATGCGGGACCCTGAAACTCCGATCTCGGAACGGCAAAACCAGAAATCCTCCACCCCACGAAGCTGCAGCAGAAACGGAGACAGGAGGAGAGCTGGAAAGCTTCGTTTACTTGGACAGAGATGAAGGTATAAAACATCTTTTCAGCACTTCACCTGCTACTGCACTTTTCTCTTTTTGCCTTTCTTTCCCTTCGTTTCCGCGTGAAATGACTGTTTTCCTCCTCCCCACCACTTTATATAAATACCTTCTTGAAATGGATGGGAAATCGGAAATCGCGTTGGGAATTTTGGAGCTTTGGTTGAATTTCATTCACAAGTTTTGATTACAATAAAAGGTTTGATCTTTTTTCTTTCTCAGTCCTAAATGCAGAGCAAGAAGAACGATACCCCACTTCTGAATTTCATTGCATTGGCGACTGTTAGGCTCGGATGTTGCTGATAGATGTTGTAGATTTTAGTTTTACATGTGGCATTGAAGTATTGAATATGGATACAATAATGGGTTCTTTTTTTTTTACGATTTGGGTATCGAAATCTTGCTAAAGAAGAGGTTGTTTGGAGGATTTTTATGTATTAAGTATTTAAGTAGGATTTGGCTCTCTTCCTATTGTAGTATTAATTTGTTGAGATGGTTGGAAACTGAAAAGAAGGAATTTGGTTATGGTTTTGAAAATTGGCTGATAGGTAGAAGTTTGGGGTACTCTATGTTTTGATACAAAAGTCCAATTTTTTCCGCCGTTGTAACATACTGTAATGTTTTATGTAAGACACCCTTGGACCATTCCTTGAAGTGCTTATTGATGGCAGTTTCCTAACCCTTTTTAATAGGTCACCTGATAGGTGGTACGTAGGATATTCCACTCATGGATACTTTTTGGTTCTGATCATGGTTTCATTCAATGCGGGATATTGCTGATTATCCTTGTATGCTATAGATGTAAGAAACCCACGTGAACTGATACCGTGTAAGAAACCATATACCAACCCAAAAGCTTAAGTTGATAGGTGGAAGACTCAAACAGGTTTATGAAGCCCTATCAAACCCATTACTTGGGCGATGTGGAATGTGAGACTTTCCCAACAAAAGATACCTGTGGATGAAGACTCAAATAATTCCTTCTGGCTAGAATAGTTAGATGATTTGCATCCCCATCCCATTGAATCAATTTTCCATTGTGTGTCAGGAATTCAACAGCATCATCTTTGTTTCTGGGTTTTCTTTTAAATTGCAAGAGGAAGAGACACTTTCAGATTGTTTTATGGCTTTTGGAAATCACTACTTAAGGCATTTTGATAAATAGAGCTTGATTGTGACATTTCTGTCATTCTGTGTCTGGCAAACAAACAATTACATTTGGATTTGTTTGACTGATGGATTATGGAAGTGTCGACACTGCATTTGGACCCACCGAATGGGAAGTCCTGGCATTGATCATTTTCAAACTCATGAAGGGTGTTCCGACGGGGTGATGAATGCCAAAACATCATCTCATCAGGGATTATATTTTGGTTTACAAATTAAAGGTCAGTAGATACTGAATATTTCGAACCTGATGACCACAGTTTCAAATTATTTATGGTCATGTGGTCTTACTATTTGACTAAAATGTATGCAGTAAATACTAGAGGCTTTTTTCAAATTACAATCTTGAACAAGTGAACATTATCTTGTGGATTGTCTTAGGCTGTATATCAGCTGGTTAAGGACACAGAGGTCGAAAGTGCTTGAGTCTTCCCAAGCATAAAAAAATAAAATAAAAATAAATACATGGATTGCACTTTCTCATTGAACTTTCAAGACCCTTTATTCTTAATTCTTATATTACCATTTGCTTTGATGCCGATATTTTGAATGAAACAATATACACACATTGGAAAATAAATAAATAAATAGTTATGCTAGTTTTATGTGATAATTAGTTCTGGCATATTTTAAGTCCTTTACATGCATTCAAGTAGTTTAATCCCTTTTTTTCCTTTTTTTTTTTGTAAGTGTATGTAACATATGCAAGAAATGAAATGGTTATCTGATGCATTGTTGCAGATACCAAATCTACAGGTGAAATTACAGTGACAAAATCCAGTGCTGGCAGCTTGTTCATTGGGGAGGAAAAACTTGGAAATAATGAAATGGATTTTGAATCAAAGAGTCGTGAAAATCAGAATGCTGGCAACTACAGCAGTCCCAAGCATGCAAAAGCCAAAAGCCAAAAGCATGCAAAAGGGCAATGTGAAAATGGGTCAGCAGAGTCTGATCCTGCTATGGACATGAGTGGTGCTGTTGTAAATGGTGGGCTAGTCAATTTGAACAAAACGGTAGTGGAAATGGATGTTGAGAAAGTGTTGGAGGAGCAGGATACACATGATTTATACTGTCCTAACTGTAATTCATGCATTACAAAGAGAGTTATTTTACGTAAAAGAAAACGGACCCTCCAAGACCCTCAAGTTGATTCTAAGCGTGAAAAAACTCAACCGTTGCTTCATCCTGATATGGAGGCTAGTCCTGATACTACTGTGGCCAATGATCCAAGCCATGAAACCGAGCCTGATGTATTCAGATGTTTATCATGCTTCAATTTTTTCATCCCTACAGGTAAAATTTTATCACATACACATTTAACAAGTGCAATATTTATGTCTTGTTGGTCTGTGATACTTATTTAGCTGCTTCTTAAGGCTATCTAAATTTCTTGCTGGAGATAGTATAACCATTTGCAGTATATGATGTTCTTTATGATTGAGTAGTTCTCAAATTCAAGTCTGGAGATTAATGCTTGCTTATGCAATTTCACTTTTGAGTTGAATGAGATGACATTTCAAACTCTATTAGTATAAAGATAGCATCTTTGTTTTTTCATGCCCAATTAGTACCATCTTGATCAAAAGTATTTGTGATCATGCAATTATTTTCTGTTCTTCTCTTCATCATGTGAACTTTAGAACTTATTAATCATGATCATTGCATTCATAGAGACAAAAAAAATTCTTTTCTGCCTGCCTATTATCTGTACTTCATAAAACTTTTAAAATGAAAGAGATAACAAAAAAGTTTTGGAGATTCTATTAATCATAATCATGACTGCTAATTTTAATCGCATTCATTAACTTAAATTGATATGGGCAGATTCAGATAATTAAGTATTTTGAACTTTGAATAATAGATGCCCATAGAAAGTCTTAGGTTGTCTCAAAGACCTCTCACTAGAAAGTGTGCATGTATTACCTAATGTCTATTTTTAACTATTTTATTGATGGTTTTTTCCATATCTATTGCAAATCTGAACAAAGAAACTAATGTTACTGAGTCTTGATTTGGTTGCTGTACACCAAGCTTAGTGAAGAAGAAAACAACTTTTTTTTTTTACTAGTCTGCCTAGTGGCCAGGAGAGGTGGAATAAACCTGCCCACCCAGGGATTGATCCCTGGGTGGAACTATGGGAGCAAGTTTGCTTAACCACAGCGACACTCTGTGATTCCCAAAGAAAAAGGAAACAACTTACTGCTTACAAGTTACCGCAACAATTAACTTTTGGGCATTTTGGTGGGAATGGAGAGACAGTATTAAAATCCATTCTGCTTAAAAGTATGTTTTATATGACCAAATAACCATCTTTGGCCAAGTTTTTTTAATGGCAATCTGTTTTATAATATTGAAAAGTATTTCCATTGCCTTCACTAATGCCTTGAGGTTTTGATAGGATTGCTTAGTGGAGGAAATTTAATATGGTATTAGAGCCAACCGGTTGTGAGTTTGAATCCCAGGAGGAACGATTCAGCGCTAAAATGTACATGTCACAATGTGCCTTGACTAGGTTGAAAAGTATTTCTGTTACCTCTACTAATGCCTCAAGGTTTTGGTGGGATTGTTTAATGGAAGAAATTCAATATAGTAGAGGGCGTTACTAGAGGCAGTGAAAGTACTTTTCAACACTGCCCCCCCCCTTGGGTAGAACCCGGTTGGCACACATTTCAGCGCCGAGCCATTCTTTCATGGATTCGAACTTGTGACCCATTGACTTTGATACCATATTAAGTTTCCTCTGCTAACTGATCCTACCAAAACCTCGAGTCATTAGTAGAGAGGCAGCATAAATACTTTTCAACAAAAAATTGCTATTTGTTATACTCAAAAACAAAGAAATGCAGCAATGGTTCATAATCAAGTCAAGGACAAAGATTGTATAGAAACTTTCACTGCAGGCTAGTTCTATTTTATGGTTGCAGAGGATTCTAATTGTGAACCTTTTGTACCAAGCATGCATCATACCTCTGTTTCTTTAGTTTAACTCAACTAGTATGCCTTTTTATACAGCATATATTGTAGTTGGGCATGTTTCAGAGTTATGTGGAAGACAAAGATGTAGATTGGGCATTCTTTGTCTCCTGCCACTTATAATAGATTAGACATTCTGGTTATGGATTTGACTCGATATTGGGTTTTAACTATTCTATTGCACAATACAGCCACTGGCTTTAAATTATTCCCTACTTTTGGAAGAAACAATGAGGGTGAAACCTTGCAAAGTTCACTTCGAGTGCCTGTGAAGAACTTGAGTTGCATCTCATCGATCCTTGAATTGTTTACGGGAAAAATAACTGGAAATGAGCCAGGTAATTAGTGTTTTCTTATCTTCTTTTATTCTGCTCATTTGGACAGGTGAACTTGATGCATGTTCCACATTATTTTGCTGATGCATGTAAACTTTTGACACCATTGACCTCCTTGTCTCTATAGGTGGACATTTCTGCTGCTCTTTGTTAAAAACAGAGAAAGGCATCCATAACAGCGGCCTATTTTTTGCCTAGGGAAGGACCAAGATCTATCTTTGCAATTTATCTCTTGACTGATGACTCTTTCTTCACCTTCTGGGCTAAATTTAAAATATGCTCAGAGGATCATGGACTCAATTTTTTTGTTTTCCTTTTGATTTTAGCCAAAAAATCATTGTTGCTTTTGACTCCTTGCATAATGAGCTTGTTAACAACTTAACATATCTAACAAGAGCACACATTATAGCAAATCTGATCCAGTTCATTGATCTCATCAAGTCAGCTGCCCGTATTGCACAGTAGCTTTATTTCTACTATAAACTAACCTACTGTGATTATTCTTCCTTGGCCCCATGGAGGTTTCATTTCTTTTTCAATGAGATCAAGGCCTTGGCCTCTTCACTTCATGTGGTGTTTAGGCATGTCGGGAGGTCAGCGAATTCTCTTGTGGACTCTTTGGCTAAACTAGAGCTAGGGGTGGACAGAACCTTGCCTTTCGTTGTAGTTCCCATGTAATATATATATATATATATATATATATATTTTGTATCTGGTATAAAGCTTTTATACCTTAGAGGGCCAATCTTTCTATTTGTCCTTCCTTTTATTTTATTTATATTTATATTTTATAACGGAGGGTGTCCGAGCCTTTTTATTTGTTTTTTAATGAAATCGTTATGTTACCTTTCAAAAAGAAGAAAAAAAAAAACTTCTAGTGCCGACAGTTATATATTTCAAATAGCAGCAGCACTGCTCTCTCTCTCTCTCTCTCTCTCTCTCTCTCTCTTCCCCACCCTCCTCCTATTCATGTGCATCCTTCAGGGAACGATACAATCCATTCTGACAAAGAAGAAATTGAACAACATTTGATCCAATCACAACATTTGGATGAAAGTGAAGCTTTACTTAATCAGACCGCTAGGACTGCATCAATGAAAGGGTTCCACCTTCCTGGTAGATTGTCTCTTGTTGGGGATCGCATAGATGATGCTACAAAGAACAGTTTGCCGGATAAACAGAGTAGTCTGGTTTTGTTGACGCCTGGATCTTCACTGCTTCAAGAGGCACAAATTGGCAATGGAGACAAACTGGTTAATGAAGTTGAACAGACTAATTCAGGTATGAACCAAAACTATTGTGCAAAACAGCAGTATAAGATGAACCAGAATTTGTTGTTTATGTTGTAAAACCCATTGCATTAACTTTTCATGTTACTGTCTTGAGTGACTATGATAGTGAACTTTATTTATAGAAAAATGAGCTACTTGTTGCACAATGTAATCTGTATTCATTGTTATAATTTTGTGGAAAAACAGAAAATTTCAAAAATTCTGAAAACAATAAAGAAAATTGAAAATGTTTTTTTTTTTTTTTGGGTGGTGGTGGTGGTGGGGGGGGGGGGGGGGGGTGTCCTACCTATGGTTGGGCAACCACTTCTATGTATTTATAGTATTAAGATTTTAAAAATGATGACATAAAAGTAATGTTTTGTTAAGATATTAGATTGTCTGGCTTGTTATGGGAGGATAATCCAGAATAATCTAGACTAGGATCTTGAGGATCCCTGATAAGGTTGTGTTAAAGAGATTAGGGTATTTTGTGAATGGCAGATGCTAGCAGAGCAGCTTGTGTAGGGAGGGCTGATTAGGAAAGAAGGTAGATGGGATGTCCCTTGATCAAGAGCCGATCAAGGGGCTGAGATCTAATGGTGATTAACTCTCAATTTGAGCTATGGTCCAGATCATTAATTTTTGGCTCTCATACCATGTTAGGTTTAGAGAAACACATAAACTTGATGCATATTTCATTCAGTGGAATGAACACAAGATTATATAATGCAATGACTGCATTAAGATAAACAATGAAGGAAACTATCCTCATCTAATGGACTCGAATATTATCAGGGACTCTTAATATCCTAGTCTAGATTATTCAGTATTATCCTACCATAACAAGCCTATAAATCTAATGTCTTAACAGTTCTATCTATCCGTTAGTTTCACTGCCCAGAAAATCTCATTCTAGCAGTGAACAAGTGTATCTTCCAGTAATGATGCCTTGGAAAGAAGATAAAGACTTTTCTGACTACTTCCACTAATAATCTGTTCTGCTTAGACGTATCATGGCATTTGAGTGACTGGATAGTTGAACGATGAACAAGGAAGACATGAGATAAATTTTTCATGAAGTCATTTGGGATTTTGGGTGCAAATTGACAAGCACTGATACTGTTCAACTTTGATTTTATCAAAATCTTAGGCAAACACATGCTCAATCATATTGTTTACTCATAAGAAAGAAACTTCATATCTGGTATTTACTATAATATGCTGGCATGTCCTCTCTACATGTGGGCTGTTTTGTAACAAGGATAGTCCATTTTTCTTTCCATGTTCGACATTAGTGTCTCCGTCACAATCATACACATGCTGATCTTCATATAGGAAAGAAAATGTTAAGTTATATTTTACTGACGTGATACATTTCTTATATACCTCTAATCTATTTCTGTTCTTTTAAATACACTTTTATGGTGAATTAGTAAGTACATGGCTCATTGCATTACAAGTTGTGTTACAGTAAAGAGACCTGTATTGCTAGCCCACCCACAATTTATCAGGGTAGACTGTTGGATTAAAACCCCTCCACCTTTTAAGCATCAACTGGCCCAAAGATCCTTCATAATGGAGTAATATTCTCCACTGGATCATTTTGACCTTCCTAACAAGGAAATTTCAAATTATATCTTGGAGAATCTCACATCACTTTAATCTAATGTTGAATATTACTGTGGTCTGAATTGTGAGCCTTAGAGGCAGGTTGTTCGACTTCTGGATCTTAATAGACTTACGAACTAAAATTTGTGCAGGAAATGTTTAATCTAAACACATGCATCCCATATATGAAAGATAATCTCATTAGTTTTCTATTTCCGTAAAAGACATGTCAATTCACCATCCATTCAGAAGCATGTGGATATTTCAAAGAATCCATAATTTATGGTTTCATAGTCATTACTCTCTCTCTCTCTCTCTTTCTCTCAATGTGTGTATTCAGTCCTCCTTTTGTATGTTCACAGCAGATTCAACTACATTTTGTTTTGGTCATTTGTCTATTGCTCATATAGTGCTTTCGATGATATTCTCAACAATTAGTCTTTTATGGCTTCTCATGTTAATGTAGGGAAAAGTACAGCACAGGATACTGAAGGGGAGAAGGTTAACTTGTTGAACCCATCACTATATTTGTATGAAACTTATCAATATGATAAAAATGATGAAATCTCATTAATTCCAACTGGTCAGGCCCCTAAAAATATTCATGTTGATGGTGGAAAACAAGTGAGGGAGGATATAGAACATATACCTCCGAAAGATGAGGCAAATGCTCTGATTATGTCAAAACCAGAAGGTTTGCTGATTGCAGATGGTCAACTGGGCATTGGAGGAAATTTTATGTGTGAACCTAAAGAGCATGTTGCAGGTATGAAACAAGATCCTGGAAAGACTACGAGAATATGGTCCAAAAGTTCTTGCAAGTGTTTGAAGAACACACGCATCTGTCCTCTTTCATTAACTGGATCACCCTAGCAGGTGCAATTCTTTGCAACTGGGTTACATCTTTTTTGGTTTTAGGTGTTGATGCAGGGAATAATGGAACACAAATTGAAAGTAATGAGGTTAACTCCACTTATCTGGGTAGCACTTTCTCAGACGAGAACGGTACCGCTTCCTTAATTCCAAGTGCCCAGCTTCATCAAAATCTTAAGATCAACAGTGGTAGTGAAGTGAAGGATCCAGAAAATAAGCCATTAGAAGATGACAAAAATATTGTGATCTTAACAAATCCAGAAGCTTTCCAGCATGCAGATGCTCAAGTTGACTCTGGAGAAAATTTGGTGGAAGCACCTAAAAGGGTTGTTTCAGGTATACAAAACAAGTTTCTGAATAGCTTAAAATAATGGAACTTCATTAATTGCAACTTGTCTTGACTGTAGAGCTTTGATTTCAAAATAAGTTAAAGAAAAAACCAAAAAACTGATGCAGTGGTGACATTGACAGAGAAACTGAAGTTATTTCATAATCAAAGCCTTGTCCCAACTTCATGTTTTTCCAATATGGGACTCTTTCATAATAGAGTTCTAAGGGGTTTTAGAAAAAACACAACACTAACTTCATTACCTTCACTTGTATGGAAACTAAAGCAATCTCTATTCCACAAATGGTATCATGACTGGCATGGAATCTGTCATCTTAACATCTTTGAGGTTAAAACTATCACTCCACAATAAGATCGGTGGAATTTTTATGAATATTCATTGTTCCTTATACTCTTAATTTGTCTCTCTAAAATGGATGTCAATGTCATTTGTTTATAACCAGTACCATCAGCATTTGTTCTGTTTAGGTGGTCAACCTAGTGCTTAATGGGTTCTGGTATTCAATGTTTAGAAGATATGCTGATTTGTTAAATGTGTTTTGACAGTACTTGCTTATCCAGGTAGTGAGACAATGCAAAGTGATGAAAATAATGGTCTTAGCTTGTTGCCCCCTTTGCCACACCCAGGGGAAATTTGGCCAGATGAAAGAAATGGTGCGTATTCAACAGATCAAATTGGTCACCTCCTAGAAAAACCTCGTGTCGCTGGTGGAAAGCTAATGGATGATCCAGAAGCAAAACCTTTGGAAGATGAGAACACTAATCTGATCTTATCAAAACCCGAAGCCTTGGTGAGTGGAGAAAGAAAATTTGACGCTGGAGAAATATTAGAGGAAGCTACTAACAATAATCTTGCAGGTAGACGTCGAGTCTACTTGAGTCATAGAATGCAATAGGACATTTGACATTTCCAAGATGAATATTATGGTTGAAACCTAAAATGTTTATGTTTATTTAATTGCAATTCTTTTGATACTAATAGCAGTGATATCCGATTCGAGTTATGTGGAAGAAAGTAGGCTCAAAACTGAGGCTATATTAAGCTCGTAACATGGTCGTAGCACACCCTTTGGGATGTGTATGTAACAATATACAGTGACTGAACACATGCACGTATGCACGCTTAAAATATGCGAATTTGGACAGTAACAACATCCTTGTTTTCTGAATTGTCAAAGGAGTTGGTTTCTTTTCCATTACCTGCAGTTTCCTTTCTCTTTTCAAAAAATTGTCATGGGTTTTATTTCTAAGAGTATGAAACATATTTTCCTTATTATGGATTCCATTTTATATTTCTCATTTGGTGTTAATGATACAAATCATATAATGCATGTTTAGAAAGAATTCAAGCTGGCTGCCTCTATCTGAAGGAGCTTATAGATTCTTCTGTTTGGTCTAATGGATGGTTGTATTTTGTCTTGATCTCTGTTAGGGACAACTCAAATAGTAATGAAATCCTTTTGTTGATAATCTTGCTCATAAATATTTTGCTGATAAGGAAATATTTTTTTTTCAGTGAAGTATTCAAAAGGAATCTAAATAGTAATACTCGTTGAATTTCGAAATGCTCTAAAGACAAAAAGTTTATGATGATGGTGATATAATAATAATAATCATAATAATAATAAAGTTATTAGTATGCCATGAAACTTTTCAAATAAGATTCATAGTATCACATATGGATAGCATATTGTGGATCAGATACCTGCATTTGTTTCAGTCTGGATTTAGAAAAATGCGAAATTGTATATTCTCTGCTGCCATTACCTGTGTCTGGCACTATATGTAGTATGTTTTCTTTACATTTTGTAGATTATTGGGTGCTAAATAAACATATATGCATTACTTATGCATATTTCTTGGTTCCTCTTAAATGATCATCCTCTGCCAAATAAAAAAAAAAGATCGAATGACTTCTAAGCGAGAGACATGGTTCAAAATAGGAGCCCACAGAGTGTATTGGCTGCATTATCGGGCATTCAAATGCGTTATTCAAAATTTGGCGCCACTCACTACTGTAGCAGTCCATAGCTGCCGCTACGTAGTGGATTCTCATCAAAATTTCTTTTTGTTTCTCCATGAAACATTTGAAAAATGGCTTCTGACGTGTAGATCTATGTTTTCAATAAATCAATCCCAAATGGTTGGAGGGTTTTTTTTTTTTTTTTTTTTTTTTTTTTTTTTTTTGTGTTGTTCATTTTCGCATTAGGGGATTTTAAAATTTTTTTCCCTCAAAGTGGGCCAACCAAATCACTTCTTAATGAATTATAACTTATAGATCTATGTCTACCATAGATCAATCCCAAATGGTTTGAGGTTTTTAAAATTTTTTTCCTTTTTTTTTTTTTTTTTATTTTTGGGGGTTTTTCAAAAAATAATTTTTTTTTCCTCAAAAGTGGATAACCAAATCACACCCAAATACATTCTAGCTTGTAGAGCTGTGTTTTCCATGTCTGAACAATAATACAATGTTCCATTGATGAAAGATGTTTTCTCATTTGTTTTATAAATTTCAAACTTCATATATCTTGTAGTCTGCGCAGCTAATGCTAAATTGCTTATTTGAATTTAGAAATGGATAGCAGTTATGAAATTTTGATTATTAGAATTTTGTTAGTTGCTAACTTAATAACTGACCAACATGAATCTATGTGGACAAATTGAATAGTATCGTTATTTTATAATCATACAGCAATATAGGACCTCCATGTAATGAGGGATCCGCACACACCAACCCTATTTTAGTTACTAATGAAAAAAACAATAAATCTAATATTTTTCAATATTCTGGATGTTTTGGATATTTTTTTCTCATTTTCTATTCACACCACTATGCTGATACATATCACTGTAGCCACTACATATATTCTTGGCTGCCGGCCAGTACGCCCGCTGCAATTGCTATTTTAAACTTTGGTGAGCAATGCATTCAACCATTTTGCCTTTTTTTTTTTTTTTTTTATGTCTTTTCCTTCGTTTGAACATTCTGTTCAAGTATAGAGCTTATGTCATATTTATCATTGATGCTGCCTCCTATTTCTCTAGCTTATAATTTCCCTGAAATATTCTGAATCACCAGAATGTTCTTTCTTGATTTTATTGTTCAGTGGCTGACATTATACAACCTGTTAAAGGCACAGTTAAACCAGAAACGCTGGTTTCATCTCAAAGCAAGGAAAATGTCCCTGCTATGGCAACGCCAGGACTTTTACTGGAGACTTGCATTGATATTGGTAAACAAAGAGTGGATGGAGCTATAGCTCGTGAGTGGGATATTTTGAAAAGCATTGTATATGGGGGATTGATTGAATCAATTTTAAGCCTTGGTTTGGTTTCATCTGCAGCTGGTGCTGATGCTACCACATGTACGTCTTTCTATAGGTTTTCTCATTACCTTTGTTTCCTCTAATAATAGAACAAAGCAGAGGGAGTAAAGCCCATATCCCATTAAAATTCCCAAAGCTGCCTTAAGTTTGTTTATGGAATTGTATTGAAAAGATATCGTTTACCTTATAATTACTATAAAATGTGTTTCAACCCAGCAATACATATGTTTCTTACTCACTCTCAGATTAATTTAATGATTTTGGGGACTTCTACAGAGGATGTTAGTATGAAGTTAGTGATGTTGTGTTCTGAATGTTTGTTTTTGTACAAGTTTTTTCTATTAAAGTTCAAGTTACTGGTAACCAAGGGTGAAAGGATATGGTTTTTTACCACATTAGAAATCCAAAAAAACAGGGATACAGATTACTATGACTCCAGTCAGAAGGTAATACTATATAGATTCAGATCATCACTTGGAAATACCTTGAGCTTTCCTAATTAGAATAGACATATACAAGTTATTCCCAGAGGTGGTATGTGAAGTGCATTTTGTGCACAATCCTGATGCAGCTGTGGTTTCAGATATATGAGAAAAAGTATTCTTAATGTGAGACCGTAATTTGGGAGAATGGTGCATTTGATATGTACGTGGCCACTCTCTAATAATGAGATGAGTCTTTCTTTAACAATTAATGTTGTGACATTTTGAGGCTGTTTTGTATAACTGGGATCCTGAAGGAAGTGGCAGTATATTGCCTGACATGCTGTCTCCTATGTCGCAAGATATGGGAAACAACTTTTCTCTGGACTTACTAACACAAAAATAAGGGGAATAATTGCCTTGAGTGTTTGGCAATCTATGGTATCCTGCATTATCATTCGAAATAAATGGCATACCCAAAAGAAGATTCCAAAGGGCTGCTATACAGAAGTATAACATGAAAACCAGAGAGCCTATTAAAGTTTTAGTGGGCAATTATACTCCAAAAGTGCATGCAAGCCATGCCTAAAAATACCTGAATGATGTTACACCATGCCTTTATCCTTTGAGTGTAGATGGTGAACTGCCTCAATTGATCTCTTCCCCATAGACTCTACTGGATATTGTTAGAGATTATTATCCAAGGATACGATTGGATTGGGTTGGTTTTGATTATGAGAGATAAAAGAGAGCTGTTAGAGATTTTAGGATTGAGTTTGAATTTGAATAACTCTTGTTACTGCCTTGTATAAATTGAGAGGATTTCCTCTTCTCATGCTTACGGTGATGTTATAGGAAAGAGTGATTCTTATAATTCTTTAGATATATAGAATTCATAATCATCTGATTCTTTTCCTGTATGTAATATGCCATGATATTTATTCAAATTTAGAAATTCTAGTCATGTACTACTATTACTTTGTTTGGATGATGGAGTCACTTGATGTTCTCACATTAGTTTAAATGATTTGAGTTTGTTGTATCTTATTCTAGCTTAATTGAAAATTTTCTTAATTTTCTTTCTATGGCTTTGCAGTGAAAATTGTGGGTTTGGGAGTGGCGAATCTCATTAGTGGATTATTTGTGATTGTTCATAATGTGAGTAACTTTCCCTATCCTTCTCATTTATTTTATAATGTCGTGTAGTTTATGACTATGCTACATGCACGCGCGAGGAGGGAGGGAGGCCTCTATCTGTAACTTTGAGGCCCTTGATACCTCTTAGGCACTATATGTGAGGTCCTACATTTGTAACTTTGAGGCCCTTATCAAGGTTTACAATGATCTGATAGGGCATATATTCACAACCATAGCACATTCCTAGACCTTTCTGTACCCTCTTCTTTCACAATTGGCATGCATCAAACCCACAATGATTGCCCCAGTAAAAACTGTCCGATGTTCTCACTAAACAGAATTTTATACCTATCTCATTCATCTGGTAGTATCTTGACCTAGATTAGTGTCAAATAAAGCTTCCCTAGTTGGTTACTGGTGACAGAGTTTTGTACACGTGGTAAGCATGTATGGGGTCCAGACTCCAGATAAATCAGCTAGTACTTGGTAGGTCCTACCTTATATTTTCCACCTAAACCATGATATGATAGGGCAATCCGCACTGTTTTTTAGAGAATTTTTAAGGGAAGTAATTGATGTTAAAAAAAAATCAGCCAAAGCTCTGTTGCCATCCTTCTTGCTTTTCTAAAAAAGCTCAAGATGAAGGTTAGATTTGTTGCGGTGGATTTTAGGACATGGCCTGCTTGTGACTTCCATAGAATGAATGGTTCAGTTTACTCTTGGTTGGTGTTTGATGAGGAAAAGTGGAGGTTTGGAAGTTGGAAAATTGTGCTTCTTGCATTATTTGGTGGCGTTTTCCCCCAGCAAGCGCAAAAAAGAAAAAAAAACCTGTGCCAAGTTCTCCTTGTCCCAACAGAAACTCTATGAGAAATACAGAGAAAAGAGGATTCTCTTTACCTTTTTTTTTTTCTTTACAAGAGACTTGAACTCACACTCCCACACACTACATGACATCCCTAACCAGCTGAGCAACCGCCAGGATGCCTCATATGCTGGTATTCGTATTGGTGCAGGTCTCATGGATTTACTTGTTAGAATGCTTGATATATTATTTTATTTCCTTCTATGAAATCTCAATCTTTCTCTAATGGAAATTGAAGATTCTTTTGCAAAATCTTGTAACTAATTTACATGTACTTACAGCTCAGAGAGCTGAAAAATGATCCACACAGTTCCATGGATCAAGGTGGAAAACTTGATCGATACCAGGCAACATTGGGGCGAAAGGAGAGCTTCCGGTTACATGCGACTGTTGCAGTGTTATCATATATTCTATTTGGGTTATTGCCGCCTGTTATTTATGGATTCTCGTTCCGGAAGAGCGACAATAAAGAATACAAGCTCATAGCTGTTGCTGCTGCCTCTCTTCTTTGCATCACTCTACTTGCTGTTGGAAAAGCTCATGTTCGAGAGGCATCAAAAAGATATATGAAAACTGTACTATATTACGTCGGCATCGGGCTGATGGCATCAGGTCTCTCCTATGTAGCAGGCGAGCTGCTCAAGAGCCTCTTGGATAAGCTTGGTTGGTTTGATTCAAGAACAGCAGCACCTGTGTCTTCTAACTTCGGATTTCTAGAAATGGAGGCCATGAAGTCTAAATGGGCATTTCATTGATGAAAGCAGACCAGCTTGAGAGTGGTATAAATTACCAGTCCAAGAATGATGAAGTTCAGATTGATTATGATCTCAAGGTTGCAACTGAAATTACTACCTGTATGTGCTGCAGGCTTAATGCCCACACCAGGCCTTTTGCCGAGACAATTATTAATGGAGGCTGTCATTTTGTAGTGACTCCAACAGCTTTCCTTGCCCTCGTATAGGAAGAAACAGTCCAAAAAATTTATGTTATTGAGTTGTTTCCACCTGAATGTAATGACGAATATACTTTGCAGACCCAAATCCAGCAGGTTTGCTTCCCTTCCACATTTAAATAATTGTACTTAAAGAACACCCAGATTCTCCTACATTCAAATAACTGTAGTTCAAGGACAACCGCATTCCACATATCATGTCCTTTGCAACTTCCCTTGTATTGCCAAATGTGACCAAATAAATTCCAATTTTGTTCCCGAAATACAAACACTCTAGTCCCACATGACAAATGACATTTTGATGAGGTGGAGCTCATTAGGTAGATTGGGCAGCTGTCATAAGCACATAGCGCATACAACATTATGTGTGGTCTATCTGTCTATGTACTTACTAGCAAACCGCATGCGCTCTTTATAGTGAATGCAGGATGTACTGTTGATGACAGAAAAGCAAGCTAAAGTAATTGTTTGTGAAAGTCCAGGGACACCACTACAGCTTCTCAACCAGCTTTCCTAGTTCTGCAGAACTCTATTTCTGATTCGCTCCATCTGGTATCATGATTTTGGCAGGGTTGAGGAGGGAGACGTGTTGGCTGTACCAGGTTGCTTTCTAGTTTCTACCCCTGCAATAATCGCAGGTGAGGGCTTTCATTGCAGAGAAGAATCATTTACTTTATTTTGCACTCCTTTCCCCGGGAAACCCCAAATTTGAAAATACTTTGATACTTTCCCTCGAAGACTGATATTTGTGATGTTGACCAATGCCAACCATCATCATTGTCATTATTGATCTTGTGAATCATCAAACGGGGTGCACTTTTTAAGTTATCCACACCTTACGTTTGGTGGAGCTGATTCATATGCTGATATTTTTTCCCCCAAGACTGATATCTAGCTACATTCACTTGAATTGATATAGCTGCATTCACTTGAATTTGTCATCAGTTGATGTTTCGGGTTCATTGAATGGGTTTCATGGTCTTGACCAATTGATTGGTCTTCTTCAAGAAGAATCTAATGAAACCCGATAGTCCCATTCTACTTTTGAGAGAGAGAGAGAGAGAGAGAGAGAGAGAGAGAGAGAGATTTGTCTAATCAATGTGATTTTGGAACGTGGCTATCCATGATGAGGCCCACTAAATGAATGAATGAGATCACCCAACACAACCAAACGAGCTTCATCTGATAACAAATAAATGAGAAATGGTAGTTCATCCCTCGAACAAAGCTTGAAAAGTCAGCCTACAGCATCATCATAATCATCAAAGCCTTGCCCCAACATAGCAGCATGAGTTCTGTTTCACCATTCCACTCTATTGTGGACAAATCCCTGGATTGGCTGTACCGTTTCAGATATATTTTTATGACATTCATCCATGCCCCTCCGTTAGAAACTTTGCCTCATCGACACCGTTGTTGGTTTGTTTTAAACATATCCAAACCATCTTAAATGAGTCTTTTAATTTATCATCTATGGATAAATCCCTATATGCTCTCTAATGCACTTATTTCCGGTCTATCTTTCTTAGTTTTATCATCCATTCATCTCAACATTCTCATACTATACTCATTTTTAGATGTGTTGTTTTTTGATTGTTCAATATTTTTCTTCACAAGTCATAGCTAGTTTAATCACTATCTTTAAATTTCTTACTTCAATCTTTGTTGGTACGTGTCAATCGCAAAGCACTTCAGAAGAAAAATCTCCATTTCATCCTTCTAGCTCATATTTGACATTCTCCTTAATCTCTCCGTCCTTAATAATTGTAGAGCTAAAGTATCATAATGACTCTTCATGGTATCTCTTAAGCTTTAATTCTCACATAAGTTACATCTATTTGTACATCCCAATTAAAGTTGCAATTCATATATTAATTCTTTGTACTACTTATTTTAAACCCCTTGGATTCTAAAGCTTCATGCTCTCTCTCAAATTTCACGTTCATGCCATCTCTAAATTCATCTACTAATATATCATCTACAAATAAAATGCATACCAAGGCACCTCCTCTTGAATATGAGCAGATAACTCATTCATAATAAGTACAAAGATAAGTGTTAAAAACTTACCCTTCATGAAAATCTAAGGTCACTAGAAACTCACGTGTCTCTCCATATCACGATTATATTTCAAAAATTCATGGTTTAGAAGATGTGATAAGTTTTACGCAGTTGTCAACTTGAGCAACTACCCTCCTTTTATCCTGTATAAAATTCAGGCTAGATCTACCCCGCGTATTGGGCCCAACACAAGTTGTGATTACTGAAGAAAACGCTGACAATTAATAATTATGACCATACATTTTAAGGTCTTTGCTCATCTTGTGCTGATTAAGATAGAAAGTTTGGTGCACATACTCATCGAGATGGCATGTTCAGGGAATGGGACACATTTTAAGATTTGGTTACTGCCTGTAAATCCTATGATCAATTGATCTTAACTTGTCCATGAGCCTCCATGCTAACCGCTAGACACTGTTGAATGATCAAGAACTCATGACCATGGGTCATTGTAATCAACTGGTGGTACACTTATCAACTGGATGCTCCAAAGATTAGAGTACACACTAATTTTGGTGTATGGTAGGGCTATAAATATGTCAACATGATAACAATTGTGTTTTTTTTTTTTAATCATTAAGGACTTTAAATGAAGTGGGGTAAAAAACACAGATTCCACTGTGAAGTTGCATAAAAACAAAATATGCTGTAAATAAGGTTGAGTATGACCTCAAATAGATGGGATTAAGGCTTTGCTGCTGCTGCTGCTGCTGATGATGATGATATTTGAGAATTTTCCCACGTTGATGAGGTCAAAAGATATTATCTGTGATCCCCGGGCATAAGCACATTTTTAACTGTTAATGAGGAAACAAGATAATTATGTGTCCTAGTAGGCCAGGACTATGCATACATATTAGGGTTGCAAACGGGTCGGTTCGGTCCTCGTCCATGGTGGACCCAAAACTGGAACCGTCAGGAGAAGGTGGAACCGGATTCGGACTTGGAACCGTTTCGGATCCGGTTTGTTGGCTCCGGAACCAAAACCATAACCATATATGGGATGTGTCTAGATCCGGGTCCGGGTCTAGGTAGAGAATGATATTAAAAAAAGAACGTGATTTTTAGGAGAGATTTTCGAAAATTGAGCTAATATGTCGGGTCCACGGGTCCGAACCAAGGATGAATTGGACCAGGACCCATTTACTTCTTGGGGCCTAAATAAGGACTCAAACCTGGTTTTTAACGGGTTGGAACCTTCGAGTAATCGAAGAATCGGGGATCCATTTACATCCCTATACATATGTTTAAGATGGGCCGGGCTTGGCACAGATTCAACAAAACCCCGCCCGTTGGGCCTAGTTGGGGTGGCTTAAATCTAACCAATGATTGCCCTCGAATAGGGTCCACCAGTGACCGAAACCAGCAACATTAGATTTGGACTGCCCAAGTAGCCATTGGACTTGGCCCCAAACTAAGCCGATGGTTCAAAAACCTTATTGGGCTTTTAAGGGAATGGTTCAAGGCTCGTTGGGTTTTTAATATGAGTTATTATGATGGCATAATCGCATTAGGCCTTTATATGGTTATTGTGTTAAGGTTTGATACGATTCTTAGAACATTGAGCTGAAATCAACACTTGGGCCTAAATTGAGCTTATGTGCTTATCATACTTGGCCCTTTATTGAACTCCAGCTCCTTGTACCCTTTGTTAGACAGGCTGAGCTCCAGATCCAGGTTTCATTGTCTGCCTTAAACCTGGAGCAGACAAAACCCATGTTCCTATTTGAGCTCAGACCCAGGCTCATATCAATCTGTTCTAAATTTGGCCCATTGGTAGCATTACCCTCTCGGATTGAACATGAACAGACACAGGTTCCAAAACCTTGTTTATACAGAGACATCCCCACTCCCCCATTAGGAAATGTTCATAAAGTGGGGTAAGATAGTGAGGCCGGCTTTATGATCCATCTAAATCATCAACACACATAGTACCCTTTGAATTACATTGGATCCATTGAGTTTTCACCAATCAGAATGGATCGGACCGTTGGATCGAGGGTCAGATTTTTCTTTAATATAAAGTTGTTAATCTTATAGGCAACAGACGACGGGGTTAGAGGCATGTGATTGACCCCAAACTCGATTTCTAGGCTCATCCAAAATGTCTTTTTCCATCTCTCTTCCCCGTCCCTCCCCACTCCCATTATCAATAGGGCTCTAGGTGGGTCCCTTCAAGTCGTCCAACACCATAATATCGGGAAAGACGGATGCATATGAATAATTCTCATATATATATATATTTATTTATTTGAATGGTGGCATTAATTATCAATAGTTCTAGTAACTTTTTTTATGTGTTCATAATTAAAGGAGAGACTTCCTTGCTGAACTAGATGAAATTTGGAAAAGATTTCCATTAAGAAGATTTATGGGTGAAAATGACACTATACACCATACAAAGATCCAAACAACTTTACATTTTGCATGTGCCAAAAGTAGTCAAAAGTCGAATTGTACAAATATGAGGTGTGGGTTTATTGTTTATCTGGGCCACTGAGTGGCTGGGTCCCACTCGCATTCTACCTCTCTCTAAGTTGATCTGAACAACTGAATGAAGGAAAAAACAAAAAAAACAAAAAGATGAAGACTTGGGGTTTAAGTACTACAACAAAAGTAGCAGTTAACCTTCCTCAGTTTCTTGTATGTGTTTTTACACCAGAACTAACCCGCTTTAAATTAGTTCTCCCCTAGTATCTTCTTTTTTCCTCATATGATGAATGTGATAGGATGGAATGTCACCTCTCACTGAATGAAATGAAAATGAAAACTGTAATGATATTTTGTTGTGTAGTAGTAGAAGAAGAAGAAGAAGAAGAAAATCTACACCATGTTTTTGGTGCCTTTGTGAGACGGTTGCAACAACCTCTTCATGCAAGCTTACACAATCCATGTGCTCCTCATAGCTTTAAGGAGTATATATTATTTCCCTTTTGGATTCTTCTTTATTTTATTTTTATTATAGATGATCATCTTCATTATACAAGATTATCTATTTTGCTAATGTGAGATTTAAATAAAGAAGTTAAAAAAAATATGACATATTGGCTGTTTCTATGTGATTTTAAGTTGTAAAGTCTAATGACTTTAATTTTGCCATTAATTATGATATTTCGTAAATGAACTCAATATTTGGAAATAATACAAAATATTTGTCTATGAAGGTATTGGATTAATTATATGTTGATCTATATACATGTTAAAACATAAGTAAACTAGGATGCATTTTGTTTTTGTTTTGTTTTGTTTTCTTTATAGATTGGGTAAGTGGAACAATACTCTTGTGATACCTACTCGCTTAGAGATCAACTTGTGGGAGGCCGTTTAAGATGAGATGCCTTTTTCTCATATTTTAGTGCCTTTTATTTACATAAATACATATATATCAGACATAAACATAGGAATTCATAATGAAATGAGCTCTTCCGAAGGATTATTAAAGAAATATGAAAGGTGAAGGATATAAGGTTGAGATGTAGATGTGACCTTGATTTTCCTAGATATTGAATTACCACGTGATGACAACTTATTAATTTCCTATCTGCCTTCAATTCAATCTCCATTAAAGGGTGATTATTTGATGGTAATTTTCTTTGGATATTTACTTTTGGCTTTTCATTTTTAACAATTATTAAAGGTAAATAATCCCAGGTATTTGATTATATGAAGCAGATAATTATAAAAATATAATTCTATGTATTCGATTTCTATTAAAGGTGAGGTTATCAATCAACCACGAAAGAAGACTTTCGAAAAAATGAGCCGACCTTTCTCTTTCTTGTGGGCTTCAAAGTGAGAAATGGTAAACATCATAAGGTGGGCCCCACCATGATCGTTATCCAAAGCCCAAAGCCAATCAATCAAAATTTCAAAATCAGATTGGTGATTTTAATCATTTTACAGTAGAAAAACTATGCCTAAAACTGCCTGTCATTTTCTTATGACAACCTTCTCCATAAATGTTGAAGAAGAATTATATGAAAAGTGGGGGTCCGCTGTCTCCCCCTCCTATTTTATTACATGAGTAAAGTAATCCTGAACCTTGAATTGTGGCTCCTCAATTGCTTAGATGATCTTAACCATTCAATGTAGATCTTTTTTTCCTGTCTCCATTGAATGTGAACAGTTGAACTTGACCCATTTGCAAGCAACCTTATCGTAGTTGTGATCTAGGGCGTACGAGAAAAGATCAAATGCGCACAAGAGAACACAGAGATTTATGTGGTTCGATCGGCTTTTGGCATACGTCCACGGGGAAGATGGGAGAATTCACTATGTAATCAGAGGTGTGCCTCTATTTCTAATATCAGCCCCAAAACCCTGTTACACCAAAACACTACTTCTAATCACCATAGACCTAAATCATAGTAGAACATGGACAATCCAGGGGCTCGGTTAACCAAAACTTATTAACTTCTATTGAGCCATACAACCTAACAGTAGTCATCCTGTCCATTCGGCCAATATTTCATTTTATGGTAGGGCTGGGATTTAAAACAATAATAACCGTCAATGTAGTGGGACCAACTCCTATTGGAATAAATAATAGAAATATCCTGTTATATATCAAAAAAATTATTCATTTTGAGCTACTCAAATTTGCAATTGGTATGCATTGGTATGGGGTTCCACTACCTTAACTCAAGGCCTCAGGTGATCCAAACTCTATTGCCCTCATCAGCTTATGGTGTCCCTTGGTTTGCTGCCAAGTACTCAGCCACTCTGCTTGGTGCTGGCTAGATTTTGATTCTTACCCAAAAGGTGAGAAAGGTCTGGAGGGTTTTGAATCATGGGAGTGTCTTTGCAGAGGTTTTGACAAGGCAACTTCCCTTTGGATTTCCTTAATTTAGTATACTGTAGGCCTGTAGCATAATTAGATTTTTAGTTGGCCCAAGTTGGTTGCAGATCTGGTCACATCCATCAGAGTCAATTTTGAGTCGAAGAGTCCAAAATTAATCAAGATTAGATCCACCAGGTCATATAATATAGTCAATCTATAAAAAGATTTTGATTAATTAGCTACCTTTAAATTGGAAATCTGTGCCATCCATCATATGCATAGATTTTGAACAATTTGTACATTTATATTTCACTTTCATTTGAAAAGTGTTGCATAGCTAACATGCACAAAGGCTTTTGACATTGTCGGGCTAACTTTTTATTGATGGCTGATTTATCATGTACATGTCACATCTCCTTTATTCACCCTGTCATCAAGGATAAGATAACACAGTCATAAAAATAGAAAAACAAGATCTCGATGGCCAATGATTTTGCACGCTTCCTGTTTGGACGAATCAGGGGGTCACGCGGAAGGGGGTGGATTCTGTTTGGACGAAATAAGGGATCTGGATCCATTATATTAACATCTTTTTCAAATAGGAAGGGATTAAAATTGCTTTTTAACTTTATACGAAAACAGATTTTTGAAAGAAGATGGAATCTGCATCACACAAATTAATCGGATACATTTGTGTAGCATTTGTTGAAGACTGATTACTCAACCCTTCCCCGAAACGCTTTTCTATTGAATATTAGAAAAGCATCCGTATCAAATATGAAAATATTCCTACTGCATAAAAGCTACAAAATTTTTCCTCATTTGTTTCTTCAGAACATTGGTGAACAGGCATGCCCTATGTGTGAAGCAAATTCCTATCACAAATGGAATCAGATTCCTCACAAGTTTCCAAAAGGACTAAAAGCTACACAAGGCTCTTCCTCTTGATTTAGAATCTTAGGTGAAATTTATGAAAATTGTTTCAATGTATCTGGAAATAACACGAATGACTAAATACTAATTTCTCAGTGACATGTTCCTGCATTGAGATGCCCAGATAAGTTATCAATGCATCTGCCAAACACCCAATTAACATCAATCAATAACATGGCAAAAACCACTCCACCTGCGCAGAAACCCATTCATACCATCCAAAAGAGTTTTGGCTGCTAACTATAGATATACAGACCGAAATTCGTCACAAGTCATCAAGTACATAGAGGTCAATCACACATGAAGATGCTTTATGGCTTGTCTGCAATGAGGCATTAGTTTACATGGAACTTTTAATGCCAATAATCAGAAGTGGTATCACTGTATCAGAAAGCTGGGTCCTTAGATTTGACCCTGATTAAAAGAAAAACAATGCAAGTAAAGAGATTTTTTCTGAAAAATTAATATCACATTGAAAGAAGAAATGTGAGAGTAGTGTTTCTCCGGGGGTATAAGGAAAATAAGGGTCGGGTCAAGACTCAGGACTTAAGAGCTAAGGCGGCTATATTTTCTAAAATTCCAAACGTCATTTGAAACCATTCAAAAGTGGTTAGTAGTTTGAAATGTTTGTGAAAAAATACGGTATTTATAGATATTAGGGGATAATAAATTCTTGGCAGAAATTCTAGCTAGTATAGAAATAGGCTCCAGATTTTTTCCCAAGGGACGATCATATGTGAGGCTCTGATCCGTTCATTAAAGATGATGGGCCCTTCAAAATATGGAAATCTCTTGAATTTCAGAGCACCCATCATAATAATGTGGACATCTACATGTGGGAACGTTCATAGGAGAAAATCCACAAAGATAATTATGCCGTGAATAATTTTACAGTACCTTCTTATTATATGAAACATTCTGCCATGAATGGGCTGGGCCAAATTTGATGCTGCATGAAAAATGCAACTTATACAAAGGGTTTCCTCCTTAAACATACGTACTCCCTGGAGGCCATGTTTGAGTTAAAAAAGGTTTGAAATTCTTTTGTACGCTCTGATTATAGATTAAGGGAGCCAAATGATGATGATATTAACATATCACATGACCTTTGGCTTGGGCTGGGATTTTAAACTCAAAACTCTGGTCAAGCATTGCAATCTGGGTTCATCTAGGCTCCAGTTGAATTGCTTGCGTACTTGCAATTTCGGTTGGGCTCTCAGACTAGCTCAATAACCGTTGCTCTCCTGGTGGATGATGATCTGGTTCAAACCAGTTCCAACATCAGGTATAACATAGTACAATATATTAATAGTTGTTTAATTTGTTGGAAAGTCCCATGTCACCTGAGTACGTAATAGGCTTGACATGTCTTAATATACCTGTATAGGCCTTTCACATATTAGCTTAAGCTTTTGGGTTGATATATGGTTCCAACGTGTGGGGGAGTGTTGATATCTGTATGGGCTTTCCACCTATTAATTTAAGCTTTTTGGATTGGTATATGATTTATAACCTAATTTAATTTGTTATATACTAAAAATAGTATAAACAATCTTTTATCTATAAGTTTGTATGATAAACTTATTTTAAAATCTAAAAGATAGGTATATGAAGATGAGATATTGTGAGAGCGTGCATATGGGTTCAATGCGGAGAGAGAGATGTTTTTGTTTGGTAATGGTTTGCCTTGTGAATATCTTCTTCTTCTTTTTTAATAGATTATGAAGGTAGGCTTTTGGAGATTGTGAAGATAGATTCTATTTGGAAAAAAAATGGGTTTTTCATCTTCACCTTTCTTCATCTTCCCTCACCTTCATCTTTATGATGAATCATAGGTAGGACTCCAAGTGATATTGCGACTAAGGGTATTTTTGTCAAAAATAAAATTGACATAATATAGAAGCACCCTACAAATGGTTTTTAATATTTCTTTAACTGCATATTTTCTAAGAGGTTAAAGGCCTGTTGGTTTGGAAGAATTATGAGAATTCTTAGAATTTTAAATGCTGCCCCCAAAAGTAGAATTTCAAATGCTCAACCCCCATTTAGCATTTGGAATGTTGGGATTATGTGAATTCATAAATATAAAAGTGTCTTTTCATGTGGGCTAGAATTTTGAATTTTTATATAAAAAAAAGTAGTTGGAATGCTTGGGGGACAAAAGGTAAAGACATGTCAAAAATCCCCAATAAGCTCAATTTCTTGTTAGAAATTCCGTTAAGCAATCAGGCCCTAAGCTTAGTTTTCTGTGAAACTCCTAAAAGAAAAAAAAACTCAGAAATTGTCTTGTTGCTTTAGACATTATTGTTACTTTTTGAAAAAGAAAAAAAGTTATCCTAATTTTCTTTATTTGGTTGGCTGGGACTCAACAAAGCCCACACAAGCACACACCATGGGAAGGATAACCCGTACAAGTAGAAAGAGTGACATACCTAAAGATCATTCATTGGGCATTCGGTTGACATGCAGGGTTGCCAACCAATTAAGCAAACCCTTGTTATTAGAAAAAAAAAAGATTTTAATGCTTAATTCAAGCAAAGAATAATATATTTTTTTACCAAAATATTATTTTTATCATCTTCATCAGCATGGTTTTTTTTTTTTTTTTTTTTTTTTTTTTTTTTTTTTTTTTTTTACTATTAATGGTAGAGGAGGGATAGTTAGTTTGAGGACCCATACATGAACTATTTGGTATCAACTATTTGGTATACGTGAGAAATTAAGGTGCCAGCACCACTCAACGACATGAATGGCTTATCAAAATATTATTTTTCTGAATCATTTTTAAATAAAATAGATTTCCTAACCTCACCTAAAATCTTTAATGCATGATCTAGCACTGAATTTTAAGAGGAATGGTGGAGAAGGATACAATAAAAGATTATCATCAGCAATTACAACAGAGAGATGGGGGAGTGGGGGGACCTTTTGTACTACTAAATCAAATGCTGTTGTCGTTTTTCTAACATTAGGACACAGAGCCCACATGGAATAGGTCCCACTATCGCCGCTAGATTGAGAATTATAAGATGCTCCGCGAGAGTACGTTGTTTAAATTCTCATGCATGCATTGCATGCACACACACAACTGACACAAGCACGATAATTCGCACAAGAATCAAAACGGGTGCCCAAACCTATTAATTGATGAGGCAGTTGAGCCTTTTAATTAACTTCTAACTCAGGTTTAGTATGACCCAATTAGCAAGTGGGTTAGATATGTTTTAGCTTTTTATATATCTTACCTACAACCGCTCATCCACATTCAAACTTGATCTGTCCCCATCACCAAAATCTAAATTCAATATCACTAAAAGTAAAACCATTTGAGGCTTCAATTATATATATATATATATATATATATAGAAGTGCTCCTATGAGAGACACTCTCACTAAGTTTATGAGAGATGGGTGGGAGCCCTCACTTCCATATCCACCATCACTAACTTAAATGTAAGGACCCCCAACTTAAATGTGAGGGCCCCCACCCATCTTTCACCAACTTGGTGAGAGTGTCTCGCTAGAGCATCTCCCATATATATATATATATATATATATATGAGCGAAGTGAATTTAATTAAGAAATTAAGTACTTCGCTCTAATTAATTTTGACTCATCTAATTTAATTTAGTTTGACTTAGCAAACGGGTCGGGTCGGGCCTTGTATTTTTAATGATGTGATAAAAATTAATCATGTTATATGCCAAGACTCGAACTCAGGACAATATGGATTTCAAAGGGGCAACTCTAGCACTACACCATAGAGCATCTTTTTGTTAATAGATATCAACAAAAACTTAAAATTAGTTAATGAGGAAGGGACTCAGTCTTACTTTGGAATATTGACTTGGAGTTGGAATTTATCTACGAGGTATTTATAAAAATAACTATATTTTTAGAATATTGACCCCTATAAATACTGTTGTTATTATTTTCATACTTCTGCATCGTAACTTTTATAAATCGTGATGTAAAAGGAGTAGAACACTACAATAGACCCCATCTATTAAAAATCACAATTATTAAGAGAAACATCCTTTCTATTTATGGGATATCTCTAATTTCCACCTCAATCTGGGTTATTTTCACGATCAAATTGATTCTCTGATAAAAAAAAATATTAAAGTTTTCTTAATAAATTTTTTTCTGTGATTTTGACTCTCCATCATGCCTTTTGTCTATTAAGAAACTCTCAATATCATCTCGTTTCTATAAAAGGCAATAGCATTTGAGTATTAATGAGTCTCAGTGTCCAAGTGCCTTTACTCTATGGAATTTCAAGTATTTTTATTTGTTCTGACTATATGAATTTTATTCTTTTTTAGAAGGTGAAATGCTGAGTTCTGGGTTGTCTGGTTTATTTAATCCCTAATCGTTTTTATTTAATCTACTCTCAATTCTGGGTTGTTGGGTTTCTTTTTTATTCATTAATTTTTATTGTACACTTTTTTTAAGAATGCAGAACTAATGGTAAAAAGAATCTCTAATAATATTGGTCCATCTAAATAAAGAATTAAGGTCATTCTTATTATCATCATTTTTTACTTTCTCCAATATAATTCCATTTCTCTATGTCAACAAGAGAATTTTCATTTTTTCCATTTATTTACTTTTGAGTTCATTGGATTTGATTATAGCAAGTTTAATATTTCTTTGTCTCTTTTTAGTACCATATCAGGTCTTATTTGCATGCTTATGTTAGATCAGTATTCAACCCATTTTAAAATATGAGCATCTTAAGACAATTTCTATAATTATTAAACACATCAATTTGAGAGGTAAACCTATTTTAATTCATTTACTTTTGAATTCATCATTTTTTATTTAAGAAATTTTAACTTTCTATGACAACCATTTTACAATAAAACTAAACTCAAATGAATATTTAATATATATAATTGATCAACAAAAATAATAAGTTTTATAATTAATAAGAAAATGACATATTATTGGAAAAAGAAAAACTCGCGACAACAGCGTGGAGCTAAAGAGTAGGCGAGAAACTTTTCATGTAACCGATGTGCTACCATGCATGCTTGCTATGGGAGAAAGGGTGGAGTTGGTTTTTATTTTTTTATTTTTTGTGTGTGTGGCTTTAACTTTTATAAATCGTGATGTAAATGGAGATAACTCTACGATAGACCCCATCTATTAAAAATCACAATCATTAAAACAAACATCCTTGGTATTTATGGGATACCTCAAATTTTCATCTTATTCTGAGTTATTTCTACGGTCAAATTGATTATCTGATAAAAAAACATAAAATACTGGAGTTTTCCAAATAATTTTTTTCTGTGATTTTGACTATCTATCATGCCTTTCGTCTATTAAGAAACTCCTTATATTATCCTATTTCTATCTAGGTAATAGCATTTGAGTGCTAATGGGTTCCAGTGTCTAAGTGCCACTAATCAAAGGAATCTCAAGTATTTTTAAATGTTCTGATTATATGATTTTTTTTTCTATTTTTTTTAATTAGAATGTGAAATGCTGATTTCTAGGTTGTCTGATTTATTTAATCCTTAGTCTTTTTTATTTAATCCACTCTCGGTTCTGAGTTGTCTGGTTTCTTTTTTATCTATTGATTTTGCTTGTACATTTTTTTGTTAAGAATGCGGAATTAATGGTAAAAAGAATCTCCAATAATATTGGTCCATCTAAATAAAGAATTAAGCTCATTCTTACCTTCATCATTTTCTACTTTCTCCAATATAATTCTATTTCTCTATGTCAAGCGAACTTTTATTTTTTTTTTCCATTCATTTACTTTTAAGTTCATTGTATTTTTTTAGAGCAACTTCAATAATTATTTTGTTTCTTTGTGTCTCTTTTTAGTACCGTCTCAGGTCTCATTTGCATGCTTAGTTTAGATCAATGTTTAACCCATTTTAAAATGTGAGCATCTTGAGACAATTGGTGCAATTATTAAAGGTTTCAATTTGAGAGGTAAACCTTTTTTAATTCATTTACTTTTGAGTTCATCATATTTTATTTGAGTAATTTTAATTATGTCATTTTAATATGATTTATACAAAAGAATCATCATTTTAAAAGTTCTATAGATTTGCAATATTTTTATGATTTGTATTCGTATGGTTTTCATAAATTGTGAGTTTCTTTGTTTCCCATTTTTTGTTTCAACTTTTGGGCATTGGGTTCTCATTGGTTTATTTTTTTTCTTTTAAATCACTTTTTATCATGGGATTTTTTGTGAATTCTCATTTTTTCTGTTCTATTTTTTTATGTTTTAAATGCATTTCATTATGAGTTAATTATTTATTTTACTTCCATTGGGTTCTTTAAGTTCTCTTTGTGAAATCATTTTATGGGTTTTTCTTATTTCTTTTGTGGCTTTAGATTTCCATTTTTGAGTATTAGATTAGCATAGGTTGGTTTGGTTCTTCTAAATTTATTCTATCATTGTATTGCCTATGGATCTTTATTTATATATATTTTTATAGCCTTTTTAATAAAATTTATTTTGTATTTCTTTTAATATAATTTCTCACTTGTGATGGGTTTTTAGGTTTTTTTTTTTATGATGGTTTTTCATAAATTTGTGGGTTCTTTTGTTTTTGCCTTTGTGTGCTCCATTTTTGAGGGTGTTTTTTTTTTCTCATGATTGTTTGATTCTTTTAAACTGCTTATGTTATTGAGTTGATTATGGATTTTCATTTCTATGTTTCATTTTTATGTGTATTTCAAATTTCATTGGATTTTATTCATAGTTTATACTGTTTGTTTGTTTTGATTTGTTTTTTTTTTTAGTTTTCTTGATCATTAATCTTCAATTTTCATGGGCTTGTGTGTGTGTGTGTGTGTGTGTGTGTGTTTTTAAAATATATGGTATTAGGTTTTGAATTCTTTATGGACTTTTTTTTTCCTCTCTCTCAGAATAAAATCTTTTGCATTTAATTTTAAAGAAATTGATTATAATTTTTTTTTTAATAAATCTTAGTATTATGATCAGCATGGGCATATTTTTTTAGTGATATTTTTAAGTGAATTGGGTTCGCATGTGAAGCAAATCCCTTTACACACACTTATATTAAGGAATGATAATGACCCTAGCTAATTTAGCACGAATCTAAATATTTCTTAGACCATGGGGTTTGATGATCAAAATATGTCTATAGAACGTAAAGAAGTTAGATATTTTTATGCTATGAAACTCATGGCTAAGATCAAATAGATTAGACTAATTAAAATTGGGTTCATCCTTAATCATCATTAAAATCTATCCCACCTGCTTACTATCTTTGATTAATTGAGATGCATCTGTTAGGGCCACAAGAGTTGAAACAACAAAAACTAGCAAAATTTAGCATGTCAACTCAGGTGTGATTATCTAAGGCTTGTATAACCTTGTTTCGTAGGGGTGCTCATCGGCCAGACTAACTTGCTTTGGACCAAATTCGGACCTTAGCATAGGGCATACGGAGATCTAAAATTTGGGCTCCTTTAATATTTGGGGTAGGCTTGAACTAATAAAAAGCCAAAGCCTAATCTGGCCCAAATAAGTAATGCTTATAATTTAGCGATTGAAAAGCTAATAAAGGTTGCGAAATCTGATTGGATGTTAGGGTTTCATCATAGGACATTCGGATAATCTAACATTCTCAATTACAAGAAATTGGTGGGCTCTTATGTTGGGCTAATTTCTTAAAAATCTAAATTACTTTGGGTGGCTTACTCAAATTTTATTCTCATAAAAATTATTCTTATTGTCAGATTGAAAAAAAGTATATAATAGTAAAAAAATACTCATACTCAGATGATTCCAACTCCTAATAAAACATGCAGCCACGTGTCAAAGTGATTCCGTCTCACACCGTAGGATGCCTGGCAGTTGTGGCATTGGAAGTGTGGGATCCGAAAAAATCGCCAGGCACGTTCCACCCCCCCTTCACATGTGGGGCCCACTCCACAGCTGTTGCATTGCCTTCTTTTCTGCTGGACCCCACCTTTTCTCACTGAAATTATATCTTTTACCCTCTCTCTCTCTCTCTCTCTCTCTCTCTCTCTCTCTCTCTCTATGGTGCTTTGCATAATACCCCCTTTTCTATTTGTATATTTTCACAGCATCTGTTAAAAGAATCAATAATTGCAATAAACCACTTACATGGTTTTAAAAATTTCTATCTGGTAGTTCTAGTGAGTGTGTTTTGTAGATTTCCTTTGTAATTTGAAAAAAAAAAAAAAGATTATCCTATGTTGATGTCATTATGGTGTTAATAGTAGTTAAGATTGATTTGTATTATGCTGGGCCTGCTCTTGTTTGTTTAACCTGCTCATATCATATATACAACTTTAGAAGGAATTCCCCAAAATCTTACCTCAAATTAAGAAGAATACAGGGTTAGATTGATAAAAATAACTATGTTTTACATATGATTAATTAATCCGATAATTCATGCACTATGATGGAAGCGATATATGGGGGGCCATTCCTAATACATAACGGAGCTCATTGATGATAGAAACATGGTGGGTCTGCCCAAATTATCCAAATAGCTAGAATGAGCCCTTAGAAAATTCATCCAACCACGGTGGGGCCTACTTATAGCTCAACATTGATGTCCATCGTACATCACTTGTCCCTGTGATCATATGTTTGAAGGGACAGGGAGGGATGATAGTTCTGGGTGGGTCTCATTGTGCTTAAGCATCGTTTTGTTTTTGTTTTTAGAGGGCCCTACCCAATGATGCTATACGAATTATAGAAATAATTCATTTAAAAAACACACTTATGGTCTGTTTTCGTAAACTCAAGAATTCATGTCAGAAAAAAATCGTAAATTCTTTAAAAGCTGTCTTCAGGGTGAAATTCTTGGATCTTCCTCTTAGCTCGAGCATCCAAAATATACTTTTGTAATTTGAGAATTTGAGAATTCCAAAGGTTATTTAAAATATTTTAGGCGGCTGGAATTCCGGGAATTGGTGCATCTGGAAATATCAAGGGGACAACCATCACTATCTAATTAAAGATTTCCAACACTCCAAATTCTCGTTAGAAATTCTGTGAATGAAATAAGCCCTTGATTCTTAAAAATAAAGTTATTTATGCTCTTAAAAGAATGACATGCACTGTAATTCTGTAATTGTCTTATCAAACAAATTAAGTTTGACCCACAGCTTTTGAAACCTTTGAGCAAAACTGATGACTTCTTGTAATTCATCATTCACCAAGGGGATTTCTACAAATAAATAGACAGGCATATGGGTGTATAAAAAAAAATATCTTCTACACTTTATGTTAAAAAAATCTCACTTCTGACATTAGGCTTTAAGTTACTCAAAGGCTAGATTAGTATAATCCAAGATATTCCTTTACCAAGAGGGAGAAAGGAATAGCTTTGCCCATCTCTTGCTGCAGATTCTTTTTATAAAACTATTATTAGCTGCAAAGTAATCTGCTGACCACCCAACATGTCCTTTCTTTTATCTCTCTCTCTCTCTCTCTCATCAACATCATTATCATCATCACCATCATTCATTCATTCATTCATTCATCCATCCATCTCTTCCTCCATTTTCTTTCACTCTCTTCTTCTGGTCCTTTCTTTCCTTCCAGTGACATTTCTACTGTTCATTAATGTACAGAAATATTTATTTCCAGCACGCACTTGGTAGAGGCTCTTTTCTCTTTCTTCCTCAGTTTCCTCTTTCCTTTCCAGTTGTCTCCATCTCTTTTTCACCCCCACTTTACTAGTTTCTGTTTTCCCTTCCAAGTTCCAAATTCTCTCTCTTTCTACAATTCCCCACAACCCCTTTTCAACATTTAACTCCTCTCTCTCATGAATAGTAGGAGGGAGAGAGGAAGAAAAAAGTTGGAATTTTGAGCAGTTTAGCTGTGAGAGATATGCAGCAAGGTGGGTCTGGTTCTGGATATGGGGTGTCGGCGGAGAGAACGTCGTCATTCATCGGCACCCATGTGGAGGCGGCATCGCCGATCAGCAGCCGCCCGCCGGCTCAAGGGAATTTTTATGAGTTGGGGCTGGTTGGGGGAAGTTTTGGAGACGAGGGGGAGGAGGTGGAGAGAGGAGTGTCAGGAAACCGGTGGCCGCGGCAGGAGACATTAGCCCTTTTGAAGATAAGGTCGGAGATGGATGCCATCTTCCGGGACGCCACACTCAAAGGGCCTCTTTGGGAAGATGTTTCCAGGTATACAAGGAAGAAAACCCCCATCAGATTGCATATTACATCCTCAATTTCTGAAGAATTGCAAGAAACCAAAGGAGACTGTTTTTGGGATTTTCCTTTTTTTTTTTTTTTTTTTGATCTGTTCTTCCAATAAACTGAAAGATATATGGGGGTTTCAATTCTGTAGATGCTTTAACAGAATATCATACAGCTATATTCAGCTGAAAATCTGTAGCTTGTTATCTTTTCATCATCCATGAGCAAATGGAAAGGAAATCATCATAACTGCTTCTGCCCCCAGCAACCCCTTTTTAGAGCTCTTTCACAAGAATGGCAATTTTTTTTTTTTTTTTTCTCTCTGAATTCTATGACAACAATCCCAGATCCACTGCAACAAACCCAACCAATCCCAATTACTGAAATCTCATTTAACCCAGAAACCCCACTAATTTTTTATGCATTAAAGCTAAAGGTAAAGGGAAAGGAAGAAAAAGCAAGCTAGGCATGCATTTCTTTGCGGCCCTTTATTTACCAAATCAAGTAGGTAGAGATGTAATCATAAACAACTGGCTTTTGTAATGAGTTGTGGTTCTCTTTTTCTCTTGTGGTGGGTCTTGATTCTCAGGAAATTAGCCGAGCTGGGGTACAGCAGAAGTGCCAAGAAATGCAAGGAGAAGTTCGAAAACGTGCACAAGTACTACAAGAGAACCAAAGAAGGTAGGGCTGGTCGCCAGGACGGCAAGAGCTATAAGTTTTTCAGTCAGTTGGAAGCACTTCACAGCTCTAGCAATCCCCCAGTTGCAACTACTACTGCCACTGCTAATCCGTCGCTTCCATCCCCGGCTATGGCGGTCAGTAATCCGGTGGTTGTGATTTCTTCCGGCGGAATCCTACCTCTTCCGACTCCCACCCCGGCTGCTCCCACCACCCAGATAAACATTCAGCCAAATTGGGTCTGATTCAAGAGTAGAACCTGCCACTGGAGTGTCGGTTCCTGTTTCTGTGCCTGGTGCTGGATTCAGCTTCTCATCAAGTTCATCATCATCGTCTTCAGATTCTGAGGATGAGACAGAAGAAGGGCCTAGCACGGGTACCCGGAAGAGGAAGAGATCAGGGTGTAGCGAGAAGATGAAGGCGTTCTTCGAAGGGGTAATGAAGCGGGTGATGGAGAAGCAGGAGGCCATGCAGCAGAGATTTCTAGAGGCAATTGAGAAGAGAGAGCAGGAAAGGATGGCAAGGGAGGAGGAATGGAAGCGGCAGGAGATGGCGAGGTTCGCCCAAGAGCATGAGATTATAGCTCAGGAGCGAGCGGCGTCTGCATCCAGGGATGCCGCTGTGATGGCTTTCCTCCAGAGAGTTGCTGGCCAGACGGTTCAGATACCACAATTGGTGGCGATTCCTGCAGTCCCGCCACTGCGACCACCTCAGTTGGCGACAATCCCCGCCACCCCGCCACCACAACCTCAGCCGGAGCCATCCACACCACCACCAAAAGTGCACCAACAACACCAACCGCCGCCACCACCACCACCACAGCATAAACAGCTGGAACAACAAGAACAGCATAAATCTCAAGAGACCATAATTGTAAGTCATCAACCATCATCTTCTGAAATAGTTGTAGCTGAGCAGGAGCAGCAGCAGGAAGTGGGCGTGGGTGTGAGCTTCGATCCAGTGTCGTCGTCCCGGTGGCCTAAATCGGAAGTTCTTGTGCTGATCAAGCTCCGAAGCGGCCTAGAATCAAAGTATCAAGAATCAGGGCCAAAAGGCCCTCTGTGGGAAGAGATCTCGCGTGGAATGCAGCAATTAGGATTCAATAGGAGTGCCAAAAGATGCAAGGAGAAGTGGGAGAACATTAACAAGTACTTCAAGAAAGTGAAGGAGAGCAGTAAGAAGCGCCCTGAAGATGCCAAGACATGCCCTTACTTCCACCAACTAGACGCGCTCTATCAGAAGAAAAACCTTGGCGGCGGCGGCGGCACCCAAATCAAGCCTGAACAAGATATGAACTTGAACCCAGACCGAACTGATGCATTAGGGATAATGTCACTGCAAACAGAAGCACCAGCTGAAACCAAGAGCAGCAACAATAGCACTAGTACCGACGGAGGAGGAAGCTCTTTGCCAGTGCCGACGAGCAATGGCGGCTTTCCGTCGAGCTTCTTCGAAGAGGTCCAATTGAAGAAGGTAAACATTGTGCCAATTTATATATTGATCAAAATTAACTTTTTCCAATGTTCAGATTTGATTGATTATTTTTTTTGTATTGAAGCCAGAAGACATTATGAAGAAGCGGATGGAGCAGCAGAAAGTAGTGATGGAATGCAGCGATAAGCTGGTGGAACCCAACAACGCTAATCTCCATCGAACCAGAGAAGACTACATAGACACCCAAGGCGACGAGGTTGATGAGGTAGATAAGAATATAGTGGTCTATAAGAATATGGTGTACCAGATCCAATTCCAGAAGCTAGGTTACTGTAAGGGAGGGAAACAAGTTAGTTTGGTCCTATTCCTATTGCTTTTCTTTTATTCCATCCCTTTCCGAATGTACCATGTATGTACTTATGTCTGCAGCTCAAGAGGAGATCACGCATCAGAAATCCTTGAACCTTGGAAGGATCGGAATCCAATAACCTTTTTACTTTTCCAAATTACTGTCATCTATCTTCCATAGAGCATTTGGTAGTCGCCTTCTTCTTCTTCTTCTTTCCATCATGATAGTTCTTGGGTGTTGTTTTCCTTCTTTGATCCTTTGATATTATTTGATTTGTTCGTGAATAAACTCTGGTCCCCATTAATGGCTGGATGAAAACTAAAGGTCCAAGATAAGCTTAAGAAGTACAAAGAGGCAGCAAAAAGGCCAAGAAATGGAGAAGCAGCTCATATCAAGCTACGGGAAAAAGTCAAAGAAGCAGCAGCAGCACTCAGAAAAGCTTTGTTTTGTTTGAAATTTATTCATATCTCTCTCTCTCTCTCTCTCTCTCTCTCTCTCTCTCTCTCACATTTGGATTTCAGGTTATTTGTCTTTTGTAACTTCTAAAGACCTGCAGTAATATATAGGGGAGGAAGGGGTAATAGTATATAGTAGCCGATAATGGCAGTGCTAAGAGAGAAATTTGGTTGGTTTCTTTGACATTTTCAATTCTTCTGTTTCCTTTTGTTGATGGTGAATGCACTGTTTGTTATCAGGAATCTGCCTACTTTATTGAGGATTTTTCCCAAAAACCCATGATATTGTGAGTCACAATATTCTAGCATTTATGAATTGGAATTTGACATTTCAATGCTCCTCATCAATCTCCAATTTCATGACTAAAAGTATCTGAACATCACTAGAGTCGTTGGTACACTCTTTTTTTTTTTTTTTTTTTACTTTTTGGCCCTGGATCCCATGATCTCATGGGTTTCTAAAAACCAATGATATGATGGGATCAAGGTAGCTTTTCAACTTTTAACATTTGGATCTCAAGATATCATGGGTTTTTAAACTTCCGTAATATCATGGGGTCGAAGGCAAAAAAGTAAAAAAAAAAAAAAAAAAGTTTACCAGAGTCAAACGACTCTGGTGATATTTACAAAATTTTAATTATGAAATTGAAGATTGAGTGTTTAAGGAGTATTGAAATGTTAAATCCCCTTTATCAATTCTTGAAAAATATATTCAATAACTGAAAATAGGAAGGAAAATGCGATTTTAGGTTTCACCATATATTGGTTCTTGAAAAATAAAATCCACATTTGGTAATTAATCAATGGGATCTGTTACTTGTGGGTTTTTTTTTTTTAATATAAATTCTGGAAAAAACCCATGACTTCGTGGGATTTTAATTGTGGGAAAGCCCATTATATCCATGCATCGCGATATCATAGGATTTTGGGCAAAAAATCACCGGACTCAAACGAATCCGCTATCATTTTGGGATCTTTTAACATTATCTAGTGGTATCCAAATTTAAGAGGGATTAAGCCATAAAATCCTTATTTTCTTCTTCAAGGCCTTTGCTAGGATTTATTTACTGTCCCTCCCTCTGTCCTCTCAGATTGCATGCATTTTATCTTTCTTTCCCCCATATATGATTTTTGGCGATTTCTTTGGATTGAAGTTAATTAAACAATGGCATTTGATAAAATGATTACCAACCATGAAAAGTAGAAATAAATTAGATTAAGAAATAACAACATCAAATGCATTGTGCAAAATATATTTCTCCGAAAATTATCACTTCCTGAAAATGTTGAGATATTTTTAAAATTTTTAATTTTTTTTCTCATAAATACTGTACTTATCGGCCATTATATGTTGATTCTCAATATCATAGACATACCAAAGAAGGTTTTTTTTTTTTTTTTTTTTAAATAAAACCATATTCTGAAAAATCTTAAAACAATTTAGAATATTGAGATGTTAGTTTATAGATTTAATGTTTATTGCATAACGCATACGTTGTGACATGAATATTAGTGAGCACAAAATTAGGTCATATGGACAAATCTTAATTACCTATTGTATCATTTTATGGATTGTGAAATTTTACTATGGAGGGCAAGGCCAAGTAGAAATTATCATTCAGTCAAATTCAATAGGTGTTGGCACATGGAAAAGTGATTTCTACCACCCCTCATGTTAAATGGTTTTCCGCCTAATCGAGAAAGAAAATAGTTCAATTTTTCTCTTGTCCTAGCTAAGAAAAGGTTAGCGCCTAACAACGGGGAATTGATAAGCATGGAAAATGAAAGACTATTCTTTTAGCGAATAATTCCCACATTGTACAAACGTGTCTTAAGAGACATTAAAATTGTCCTCGAGTGTAGGTTAAAGCCCTAATTGTACAAGGACAATCTTGGCCAGATGGGCTCTCTACATTTAGGCTCCATGCCACTTTGGGATGATATCTATTGGCAAAAAGAAGAGACAATGGTATCTTTATTTGTCTCTCATTTCTGCCATTGGTGGCAAACTCACAGCCATAGTGCCGAAGGGAATAATAATGCAAGGATTTCAGTGAAGATACCCAGGGATTGGCACCTTCTGTCCACGCTTAAGCAGACAATGAAAGATCACTAAAGCAATTGTTAGCAAAAGAAAATTAAGATGATGCCATTTGGAGGTTGAAGTTTGGAGTCCCTACTACTCAAATGGAGGTAAGAGATTGGATATGCCAAATGCCGTCCCACACTTGGATTTACAAATGCTGTCCCATGGTATATTGTAGTATTTTGAAAACTGGAATTTTGAGAATTCTATCAGCCAAAAGTGGGTTGATTTTATGAATTCTTTTGCCGTTCAAACGTGGAATTCAAACTCTTTGGGGATAATGGGTGTCATTGTTTTCAGGAGTTTCAACTAAAATATACCTTAACGACCCTCGGTTCCCCATTCTTCAGAAATCGAAGGTTGGGTCCACTTGTGCTACTGCGTAGGGGTCATAACAGTTTTACCCGACTTCTCTCTGGGCCCGGAGGGAATAGTAGTCCAAAGGGTTGGGAGCCCTCCGTTAGCAAAAAAAAAAAAAAAAAAGCTAGAATACCTTCAAATAAATGGCAACGGCCCTAAAATTATCTTACTATGTATGGAGTTGGGATATATAGTTTACATATGTCAATCCGACATGCATATCAATTTAATTGACTAAAGATTCAAAAGGGATATGACATAAGCGAGATGGATTAACAAAAAGGTGAGCCCCATAAGTTAAGTCACATATAACTGCAGCTAACACACTTGAATTCAACGTAGAATAGCTGCTCAAGTTACTAACTTTCAAATGTATGTTCATTGTTGATTTCATGGTCTTAGATCATAGAGCTGAATGCACACAATGAACTTGATTGTTTTGAAATTTTTAAACTTGGAACCTATCTTGCTTCCGGTAGCACCAGCAGACATTAGTACTTACTTTTCTAGGAGTTATATGCGAGTACTCTGCAATAAAGCTATAGTGGATCTCAAATTCATTAGAGATAATGTTGATTAAACATAAGAGCTATTTCTCTAAGGCACATTAGACTTATATTTTTCTTTCTTTATAAGCAAATATATGTTGGACTCTCTTGGACAAATATATGAGGAATTACTTTTGCCTTCTTTTGTAGCAATCAGATTTTATTTTATTTTTACTATTGTTGACTTCTTCTTCTTGTTGTTGTTGTTGTTATTTTAATTTAGAAACTTATTTTAAATTGACTTAAATAGAACCGGCTTGGTAATTAACTTATTGAGTTGATAAGTCAAATGAGTTTGATAAGAGTTTGACCAAATATTAAACTACAAACTCTTAGTAGAGTTAATTGTCACCCTAACTGATCAATCGAAATGTTTTAGTTTTTAAACTATGCTTTATATTCTTTAAATTTTTTAAGCAAACTCATAAAAGATTAGTGATTGTTAAAGCACCTTGTGGGCCCATTTACTTGAATGAAATTGAGTTTCTAAAAATTCGCAGCAAAAATGATTTGCAACAAAGGATTATTAATGAGGTGATCAGCGGAAACTTTCCTACTATTAATTAATTGGGGTTATGGCTGTTTATTCAGTTTCCATCTCCATTCAATTCATTTTCCACTATTAAAAGGGAGATCATTTGATGAACCCCTTTACTTCTTCAATTCAGTCAATTTTAGGAATGCATGTATTAGAATTCTTAGAAATTCCGTTCCATGTTGACATAAAGGCTGTATATGTTAATCAAAATGCTCTTGGACCCAATTAATTGTCATATAGTAAACTTTAGAAAATGGGTTTTGCTCGCAGGGTAACATTTAGACATCGATAACCCCACCTAGTGACGAAGTTGCGATATTTTTTAACATGTTCTCCGCACTAGGGAAAAGGACAAAAACCCTTGTGTTCCCAACAAAAAAGGAATAAATCTATATGATATCACATCGTTTATAATTTTATTGGACATTGCATGGTTAAGAACATTTTAATTCACAAAAGTTACATGAGTACTTGTGGAGAAATCAGATGGGATTATCGATGACTAAAGGTTACAATACAGGTAAAACCCATAAAGAAAATCTAGTATGCAGATTGAAATTAAAAAAAAAAAAAAGGTGAAATTTTATTCTGAATGATTTATGCAGTTTAAAAATTTTAAAAGGTGTTATTTGTTTTGAGTGACCTTCATTTTACATTATGCACACATACCACAAACCTTACTTATTTCTTTTGAATCCTCTACTGTGTGGATCTAAACTCATTTTACAAATCTTTTAGACCATCCAGATCATTTAAAAATAAGTTTTTCCTGTACCATCACAATTAGCCATCGATTTCCATGGTTGATGACCAAAATAGAGATATTTCTTCACAAGTTCTCTTGACTACTTTATTTTTGTGATATTTCAAAATCTTATTGCAATATCACAGAACTTTTATTGAATTATGTGATATCGCATAAAACTGAACTTTTTTCCTTGTATTTCAATGTTCGTTTTTAATAAGGTTTTGCCATCGCAAAAATGGAGCAGTACCAAGAATCTTTGGAGAAATATTTCGGACTATAGCCATCCCAAATGAAAACGAATATAAATATGAATATTGATATGAATTTGGATATGGACATGTTATGGTGTCCATAGAGAAAAAAAAAAAAAAAAGTTTTTTTTTCCGAAAGAATCAGTAACTAAGCTGCAGACATATTAACAGAAACAGGAAGGAAGAGTGCATTGAATTTGACACAGGTGAACAGTACATGATGGTAATTCATTAATGGACGGATGGATGGAGATGCAACAGCAGTTGATTTCAGTGATTACATCCAAAAAACCCCACCGTTTATATAGCAGTAACAACCGTACCATTTTCAATCGAACTGGTACGGCTTCTTCTTCTATTTATTGAAAAACGATTGCTCTGTAACTGTAACTGAGCCGAGCACTTTGTTTTGTACTGATTTGGACTGCCAATGGCTGGAAACTCATGGGAGATGATTGAAGATGCTTTTCTTGTCACAACAGTAGTGAAAAAATTATCCAATTGGATGGATGGATAAGACTCTCCTCATTGTCTTCTATCTTCCTCTGTCTTTGACTACCACTGTCGCCTTCCTTCAATTCTTTCTACTGTTAGTATTTAAGTAGAGATGATTTGGGTTGTGGGGTGGAAATATGATAGTACACCTGACTCAACCCACACCTTGACCCAAATAAAAGATCAGGACTTTGAACCCCCACCCCCCACGCCCCCACAAAGTGTAACATAAATACTTATATGAATTCTTAAATAGAACACTCATACTTGTTTCTCTCTATTATTAAATTCCACTCATTGAAATGTTAGATGAGTTAACATATTTGCATGTTGGACTTTTGAGAGCATAGATCCACTTTTTCTAGTTGTATCCTAAAACCATCTGCACCTTACAGTGGGCCCTACATATCATGTTTTCTGGATTGGGTTAAATGCATGCCAGTTTATATAGTCATATAAGTGTATAGTATATGTAAAAAAAAATCCATCAATAAGTTGGAGTAGACATTAGGTTTGGCAGAATCCGAACAAAGGGGACCACGACGTGGTGGCATGTGGAAGAGTGATAAGGGCAGTCACAGAGTTACAGTAGTGATAGAAGTTGAAACATGGTGTAATTTTACCTCTACAATTGGCTTCACTGTCTAATATTACACATATACTCATTCAAAAATTTTATTTTATTTTTTTAAACTTGTCTGTTCAAGTCGATAGTCATTATATTAGCATTACAAATTAATATACAAATACATCAGTGTAGAGTACAAACAAGAAAAAGTCACTTAGGGGCAGTTTAGAACCTTTAATATAATTAGTAAGAGCTAGTTAAATTAAAGTCTAAAATAAAAGTTCTAATTTACAATTAGAATGTTAGTTGAGATTATAAAAAACAAAAAACCCTTATTTCATGAGGTAACTAGGGTCCAGCTTATAAGGAATTATTGTAATTGGGGCTTACCTTTAAATATTACAATTAAAAATATTATGGGGTCATTTCTGTTGAAGATATAATTTTCTCCATTTGTTTCTTCGATATTCAAAATGACCCTTTACAAAATTTGCAGTTAAAAGAAAAAAATTGCAATGATGGAGATGAGAAAATAAGAGACCCGCGCTCGCCTAGAATCTTCCTCTTCTTTTCCTTCTTTTATTAAAAGGTTTACATGAAGTTAGAGAAAGGTGGACCTAAGTATTGCTATATATGCAGGTGCATGCGCACCCGCGAGATTCGAGAACTCTTTAATAATAGCTTTAAAAATAAGAAAATTTAAAAATAATTATTTCCTTATTTTTCATTGCCCGCACCACCCAGATAAAAATCCTGCATCCGCCATTGGATATGAGGATGAATAAGTATGGACAATTCTTTATAAAAAAAAAGTATAACTATGAAAAATCGATGATGAAGAAGGCCGGCTTGAGTTAAGAAATACATACAATGGAATGTATTTTTTTCTTCTACGCCCTCAAAATAAACTAGTTGTAAATCCTCTAACCAACTAATCCATCTCTTGACCAAGTACAAATAAATTACTGCCTTTACCAATTATGACTAAGCTTTTTGAGAGAGAGAGAGAGAGAGAGAGAGAGAGGGAAGGTGGTACAGAGAGTGGCCTAGCATAGGCTCCACCATGGATGAAATGGATCCAAATTGAAGCAGCTTTTGTGTGATCGAGCAGCAACTTTCATGCCAATACAGGCAAAAATTAAGGTCACATTGGAATGTCTTATTTGATTAAGGGATTTGCTAGACGTGGATGCGATTTGGTGATTGCTAGTCATTCAAAAGTGGCAAAGTTTTATAATTATAAGTATTTATATAGCGATTAAAGATGCAAACGGATATTCGATTTTTAGATTATCCAAATTTTCCAATCTATCAGCTCTATAACCTAATCACTGTAACTAAAAAAAAAAAAAAAAAAAAAGAAGAAAAATTTCTCGAAAACAAATGTCTTCTCCTAAATAAATCTCACTCCAATGAGAATGAGAATTGAAGTTTACTTTTTTTTTCTTTTTAAAGAAATGTTGGGGCATTAACTTGGGCCTCAAAATTCCTTGTGAGGGTGGGTCTATGTCTTAATTGGGAAAGAAAGATGGGTGAATGTGAAGATTTGAGTGGGTCCCACCACACCAAGACTCATATAGGCCTCTATGACATCATCTACAGGATACAGGCCTCTATTAGATGCTTCCTGCCGTATGTCACATCAGCATCATCAGAGGATGGATCTACTGCCTACCAGTACTGAAAGCTACAAGGGCACTAAAAAGGATTGTGTGGTAACTTCATTTAAAAAAAAAAAAAAACAAGTGTATGAGGATTGGAGAAGGATTATAATAATCAAAACATACAATTACACCATGATCTGTACATCTTTGAAGAAGTTTGTGATATCATAAAATAATCACCACAGATATCTAAAATACCCAACCAACTAAATCTCCTCCATGTGGACACCAACCACATTGCTTGTGAAGTAATTAATGTGATCGCCGGTGAGTACATTTAAAATTAGACATGAATAATGGATTTCACTATATATATATATATATATAGTGTAATTTGTGGGGTATTTATTGTTATTTATTTACTTTTTTTTATACATCTTTTTGTGAGTTCAACCCATGGAATTCAACTTTTTCCTCTTTCTTTTAAGTGGAGAGAGAGGGAGACAGCACATTTTTGTGGTTTATGAAAAAACGTTTTTCCTTGAACTTCACAATCTTTAAGATTATGGATCTTTTTTGGTTTTTTTTTTGTTTTTTTTTTTTTTTTTTTTTTTTTTTTTTTTTTTTTAATTTTGCAAATGTTTACACCTTACTGTGGACTTCGACCCTCAGGGACACCAATTGGGGGTAATGTGTACTTTAATTGCATCGAAATTTTTTTAATTAGCTCTTAATCCTACGCACCCAAGAGTGGGAACGTGATATGTATAGTAGTATGAAGTTTATAAGTCCACTCAAGGGTCCATGTGACCAAGTTTCTGGATTTGAAACCAGCCACAACCATATACTGTAAAAGATATGTTTAGAGTCTATAGAGCTTGGTTCATATTGCCATTCTGAGAGTCAACAAAGATAGAATCATGTTACCATTTCGAGACCTTGGTCTGTAATATTCAATAAATCTATTTTGAAACAAACTGATTTGATTAAACTTTGGGATTTTTATCAGAAAATTATTTCTAAATCCATATTACATAGATTTATTTACAAATACATAAAAACATTGATTTGGGATTCATACAATTCTTTTGGACAAATTTACCCCAAGACGCCTATTTCCATCCGCGCTACGACATCATCACCTATATGACGACAACGTCTTCTATACCCTACTCATAACATCGATTTTTACTCTTTTACCATCATTTTCTATACCCTAACTCCTGCCCTTTGCCAAAGCTTCTCTTCTATCCGGACGCTATTGTTGCCCTCAAACCCTCTAATTTTCCCTTCTTCCTTCTTTCAGTTCTTCCCCACTCTCTGCTATTGCTTCTGATGCAGAACGAGCTACCACTCCACCAATAGTCCCACCCAACATAGTTTTAGGATTTTTTTTTTTTTTTTTGTAGTTTTCTAATTTTATTTTAATTAGGATTAGCATTCTAATTATTTGGTTTCCTAGTTTGATTAGGATAGTTTCTATTATTAGATTATGTTTTTTTAGGCCCCAAGTTTACTTTGCCTATTTATATTGTATTGTAGAGATGATGATCTCAGATTTGAAATTGAATAAAAGATATTTCCTTGAAGTGGTTTTCCTCTTGTTAGAAATCTCTGTGGCGATAATTTGAAGTGTCTTTGACACGTGCTTCAGCATCTACACAAGCCCTAACCCTAGGGCATGCATGTTGGATGAGGATCCCATATTGTTACAATCCATATTGTTCCGATCAGAGCGAAGATCCATATTGTTCCGATCCGTCTCTGATTACTGATCGAGCCTACCCATCGTCCACCATCCATCCTTCCCTGACAAACCCTATGACCACCACGATCCCATTCCATATCCGCTGCCCCCATTCCAATTCCTCTTGTTCAGCCCCAAATCATCACCGCCCATCTTCCGCACAACTCCAAATCATCACCGTCCATCTTCCGCTATCCCAGCCCCCGCCCTCTTCTAGAAACCCCACCTCACGAACCCACCCTCTCTGTTTTTTCTTCCTTGCTCTTGCATAGTGACCGTGGCAGAACCTCGGTTGATTGTTACACACAAGCCCTCCAACATACCCCAGCCCAGAGAAAAAATAAAAAGAGGCAGAAGGAGGAAGCGCCTCGCCATCGTCAGCGTCTCCCCGTCGGCCATCTCATTCGCCCAATGCCAACCACTTCTCTCCCATCGCCCATCTCTTCTCCTTTCCCCGTTTGGATGAAGCAGCAACAGAAAGACAAAAGGGGTTTTCAAATGCTTTTCTCCTTTCCTTCGACACGCAGCTCAAGAGAGCCACACATGTCACGTATGCCAAGTACATCCATATTGGGCTTGAATTCGGATCTGTGCAGGTTAAGGTCAGGTGGATCTGCACCACTTTGAAACCCAGTTTCATCAACAAAGTCAGGTCAAAGGCAGCTTTCGCTTGATTGACAATTACATCTTCTCTTCGCAATGTCAGGCTCCTCCATCGTTAGGTTTCACATCCGTTTTCGCCAGCGTAATTGTAGAGAGCAGATCTACACATCAGGTCAGTCCAAAAGTTTGAATTTGTATTAACAAAAATGCCTCCTAAGAAGCATGTTGTGGAATTATCAGTAAATGTTAATCAACTATCCACAATGATGGTTCAAATGCAAGACACTCTTGCAAGGATTGAAACTCGATTAAATACTTTAGAAAATAATCGGCGTGAGGATAATCATCGAGCTGATAGAGGACATAATTGGATTCAACGAGAACAACATGCCGTCAATGTTGATCGTGATTTGGGTATTAAACTCGTGATTTCCGAATATGATGGAAAATTGAAACCAGATGAGTTCATGGATTGGTTAGTGTGCGTTGAAAATATTTTTACTCACAAGCCCATGACGAATGGTCATAAGGTTACACTGGTGGCAACTCGATTTCGCAATTATGCTGCGTTATGGTGGGCTAAGTTGCAAAAGAAAATAAGAAATCAAAATATTGACCTCGTTGACACATGGATCAAGATAAAGAATTTGTTGAAGCAAAAATTCCTCCATGTGAATTATTCCAAAGATCTTTGTTCAAGTTTTCAAGATTTGAAATAAGGTTCCAAAACTGTCATTGAATATTCTGAGGAGTTCCTAACCATGCAAGCTCGTTGTAGCTTGAAGGAGGATGATGATGTGTAGGTTGATCGATATTTTCGTGGGCTGCGCATTGACATACAACATATCCTTACATTCAAGAATTTTTATAATATTGATGAGATCATCCAACATGCGATCAAAGAGGAAGACATTGCTAATTATCAGGCTAGAAAGTTTAGTGTGTCTAAATGGCCTGCACAAAAGACATTCGCAAAACCAGACTTCAATCCAAGTGCCAGTTCCTTAGAAAAGTTTTCCTCCAAGTTTGAAGATCAAAACAAGTTCACATGTTTTCATTGTAAGCAAAAGGGTCACCGTGCGTTTGAATGCCCAAAAAGAATAAATTTAATGGAAGGTGCACAAGAAGAATCAGAAACAAAAAATGATCCTAAAAGTGAAGAATCCGATGAAGTGAGGGAAATTGCAGCTGAAACAGATAGTGCACTTCTCTTGGTGCAACAAGAATCTATACCCACTGTTGAAAAGAAATGGTTGCAGAAAAATATTTTTCATTCCATAGGTACAATACATGGGCAAAATTTTACAGTTGTGATTGATGGTGGAAGTTGTGAGAATATTATCTCCCAAACTCTTATTGATCGGTTGAAGTTGAAGGTTTACAAGCACAATCGTCCCTATTTTGTCAAATGGCTTATGACAGGAGATGAAGCGCATGTGCGACATACATGTTAGGTTACTATTGCAATTGGTGATGATTATAAAGATACAATTTGGTACGATGTGCTACCAATGGACAATGGAGATATCCTATTGGGTCGCCCATGGATGTATGACAAGAATGACACTCATGGGATGCGCAACAACACGTATACCTTCATGCATGGTGGACATGAAGTTACTCTTTATCCCAAAAACTAGACTCAACGAAGAAGAAATCAAGGCCCATGCTACAAAAGAAGTGCTTCACATACATCATATATACAGAGGCAACTTGAAGAAGACTCGAGTTCGAGATCGAACTCTTCTTTCAACGGGCTACCACTCCACCAATGGTCCCACCCAACATAGTTTTAGGATATTTATTTTTTTAGTAGTTTCCTAATTTTATTATAATTATGATTAGCATTCTAATTATTTTAGTTTGATTAGGATAGTTTCTATTATTAGATTAGGTTTTTTTAGGCCCTAAGTTTACTTTGCCTATTTATATTGCATTGTAGGGATGATAATCTCAGATTTAGAATTGAATAAAAACTGGGATTTTCCCTTAGAGAGGTTTTCCTCGTGCTAGAAATCTCTGCGAAGATAATTTGAAGTGTCTTTGACACGTGCTTCGGCATCTACACAAGCCTTAACCCTAGGGCCTGCATCAGCTTCCTTCTTCCCCTTTCCTTGCAACAATTATAAAGTTTGGATTTTCACCGCTCCATTCACCCGCCAAAGAATGCGAGTTGTTGTTCCCACTCGTCTAGAACCATCCTCCTCTTATTGCTGGTCTCTCCATCATCTCCTCCCCACCAGACCTGTTAGGTTTTTTAGTGTTAGTTAAATTCATTGGTTGGACAAAACTCTAGGTCTCTTGAGTTGTAATTTTTCTTAGAAAAAGTCTCTGAAGATTGAAGATTTGAAGGACTCAGAAAACTGAAGAAAATCTGCTGGTGCTGAATATCCGGATCAACTAGAATGGAGTCCGCTCGAGCAATCATCTCATCTGCTCGAGCAAAGGCAAGATAGAAAGCCCAGATGCCTGACAGAAGAGAACTTGTACTAAGACAGAATCTCATCCGCTTGAGCGGATGGTGAGTTCGCTCGAGCGAACTGGTGCGCAGAATTTGGGAAAGCCTCTTAATCCTGTTTTTAATAGTGTTTCTTTTAAGACTATGTTTCCTAATTTGAGTTCTACTTGTGCACTAAGTCTTAGGCACGAATTTGAGGCTATGTATTGGGTGTTTCTCTCAACCCTAGAAATCACCACAGAGACCACCACTACTCTAATTAATCTGAGTCAGAAATATTTTAGAGAGAGTTTATTTTCTAGAGTTATTGAGAGACTGTTCTGAAGGGCTACTCTAGGAGGCCATTGCTGCTTTTACCTTTCTTATAGAAGATTGATCATCCTGATCATTGTCAAGGTGCTAAGAGATCAAATAAGGAGAACGGGACACGGTGGATGTCGTGTCAGTGGATTCTTTGCAAGAATAACTATAGTCCTTAGGTCGAGGTACAGACTGAGGTAAAGGAACTTGTGAGTATATCTTGTAACTGTTCGTGAACTCTTTATTTATAGTTCGTGGTTTTTCTCTCTTGATAGGGTTTCCACGTTAAATATTGTGTCTGCCTTTTTATGGTGTGTGATTGGTAGATAACTAGTTCTATATTGCCTAATTGGTTTATTTCCGTTGCATTATTTGGTTAAATTAATACTAGTAATCCATTCTAGTAGCATCTAAAGGTAATTTCAATACCGCTTAGCAAGAGTTGTTCTTGACCGTCACTGAAAGAAGGTAGAGTGATTATGAATGGAAGGATGATTTCTTCCTCGGTATTGTATTCACTATATATAGAGTACAGAACATGTTACAATAAGATTTACGGAGATTTGTCTCTTTGTGAGTTATACACACACGGTTTGCAAGATTAATGAAGATTACACACAGCTAGCCTTAGCTGTACACGGTTTAGCAATGGATAGAAAGAGAGTAATTGTGAGATAGGATCAAGGTGAAACTCCTTGATTTTCCCCTTTATCTTTGACTGCAAGATTTTCTCTATTAGTCACCGCTCTCCGAGCATCACAACTGAAAAAGATGATTTTAAGGTGAGCTTTCACCACTTCTTTGTAAATGGTTGTCTTTAGTTTTGGATTTCAAGTGTTGTCACTATTTTTGTAAATCTATGGAACAAGATCTTGTTTTTTATCACAAATTTTCTAGCCAATCTGCTTTTATTCTCTATATTTTTTTGTTGGTAACAATGAGATTAGGGTTTTAGATTGATTACTTTTAAAGCATATTTGATATGAATGATGTCATGCTTCACTGTGATGTTTCTAGTCTCTCTAAAAATTTGCAGTAACCATATATTTACTTGACTTTCCATTTTATACTCTTGGCCATGTCATGTCTTATTTTTTTATTTTTTACTTTCAAGATACTTCTATAACTTCAAAGTAGGTACTTGTCTAAAGGTTTTATTGCAAATTTGTGTCTTGATAACGTCTGTGAACTCCTAATTGATATTGAGTTCTTGAAGAGTTTGAGTTGTAACCATGTGATGTACTTTAGCCTAATCCAAGCGAGAGTAGGAATGCTATTCTCTCTTTGATGTGGAGAATCTGATGTTGAGATCTATATAAGGTCATTTCTCCTTGTATTAAAGTATTCAAAAAGTTGAAGACGCTCAGATCTTTCATCCTAACGATGTCGTTCGCGAGATGTCCTTGCCCCATCTGGCATTACGATATCATTAAGGGGTAAAATCATCTTTTTATGCCATATGACACCCTAATTCGATTTTATGTAATATTCTCTTAATTCATTCGGCTAATCAGGGTTTATTAACAATTTTTTTGTAAAAATCCCTCAAACTTATGAGCCCCACTGCTCGCCTTTGATCGACATTTCAGAATTAAATATTCGGTTTTTAATCTGATGTAGGACCCACACAAAAATAATAAATAATAAATAAAATAAAATAAAATATGAAAATAGTGTTTAGATCTGGAGATAGATCCAACCTCCAAAATCTGATTCAAATCTGAGTACACAGCGATATAATCTCCACAGCCCATTTACAATTCCCTAGTCAATGAGAGCTTTCAATTAATGTAGCAGTATCATATAACATTTTTCAGACTAGAATCCAAATGCATCTTATAAAATGTCTGAACATTTTATTAAAGGACGACCCATGTGAAATTAGGATTAGACGACTGTAGTGGAAAGCTTTTAAAGGAGTGTGAAATGTGGTTGACATTTTTTGACGTTAGAAATGGAGCTGCTGGTCACCTTGAAGAGTCACAAAAGTGCCCCCAGGGCTCTCTAGTCCTAATTGTTCATGATCATTTGATGTGACACATGGAGAAGAAAAGAATTTTAAAATGCTTATCAAGAAATAATGAGGGGTAGCAAATATAGATGACTATTGGAATTTGGACAAGGAGACTCAGGCAGGTAGCCATTGCCTATTGGCTTTCATTCGAAAGAACTAGCAAAGATCTTACTTTAATTTACAGTCAATGGGTGTATTATTTTCTAACTAATGATGGGGTGAATATAAATTAATATAATGATAGCCTTCTTTTTTATGGTTTGCAGGATGGACTTTGTGATGGTTGATGAGTTGGCATTAATCTATTCATTAGGCTAGCCTCTTTTTTTTTTTTTTTCACTATTGGAGGTTTCCAATCTTTTAGGCTAGACTAATCCCTCCAGACCGAGAGGGAAGTCGGATAAACTCCCGCATAGTCCCAGTGTAGTAATGCAGTTTGGAACCTACAACCTACCTGTGCAAACCGAAGTCCTACGCCAATTGAGCTACCCATTGGGGTTTTCATTAGGCTAGCTCAGGTACTCAAATGTTCCTTCGATGGTTTCATACTCGTTGGTCTATATTTAACGGTCCCTTTCTTCTAACATAGTGTGAGTATTTTGTATGCATCCTGTATGCTCTTTGGCAGTGGTGAACCAGGAACTTTCCTTGGGAGGGTCATTATGCAAAAAGAAATCTCAGGCACCATATTTAAAGAACACAAAACTTTTTATAACTTGATAGAATGTTAGTATGTGCACTTTTCTGCCAAAAAAATAAATGTAGAAAGCAAAAAAAAACATTTTCACGCCATAGTAAAATCTATGTTTGATGTAGCTGCTTTTTCGTGGGGAAAACGAAATGACTTCTCTGCAATTCCGCATATTACCGGTTCAATGTGTGATCATGTGCAATTTCTCTCACTTGTAACAACTGCAGCACTCTTTTTTCGGAAATGGATTACTAAACTGGCACATTATACTTTATTGAACAGATCACATGGAAGTTAGAGACAGTATCAAGCACATGCAACTTGTAATCCATTGAAAGCTGCTTTATCAATGATAAATCACCATCCACCACACCAATTGTAGAAAAGTTATTCTAGTGATGCCATTAATCAACCACAAAGAGCATGTCTCCATGAATTATCCTCCACTCCCCTGTAGATAATTTAAAGATGGGAAGAAGTTTAACTTTACTAGGTATATATTTTAAGATGACATGACATAAAACTGTACACATCTACATAGCATCAAAGATTTTTACAACAAAAATCTCTATAAAGAAAAATGATACAGGCAACATTATTAAACTATGGAAAGAAAATAAGAAATTCTCCATTGTAAATTTAATGCTTATATTCTAGAAAATAAGTCCAACGGAAGACAATAAATTTGAGTTTACTTAATGATGAATAATAGAGATGGCACTAAAGGAAACATTGTGGTTCACTTACCTATAGAAGAATGCCATGATCATTGAACTATAAAAATAATGATCCTCACCTAAGGATGGAAGCATGGTGGAACTCGCCGCAAACATTTTAGCCCTACCAGATAGGAAATTTTTTTATGGGCAAATCTAACATGAACATACAGTGAATGACAATCAATTGTTTTCATTACTGAGCTATAGCATCATTGGGTCATGAGTGGGGCTAAATGCACTTTCATTCAGTGAGTCCATCTTGATTTCCAACACCAGGTGAATCTACTGTGATTCATTATTGATCATGTTGATCACAATAATTAAAATTTTAATGACAAGCATATCCATGAGGTCTTTGACTCAACAAGACTATCCCTCCAATTGGTGCCTGCTAAATCTACATAAACTCACAGTTGACAAATCTAGGGCGGGTTTTGAACACAAGATATGCGGAGCATCTTATGCATATATCCAAACTCTCTATCTTGAACCTACATCATTTCTATCCTTGATATATTAACAATCTTGCGATACTTTCGTACATATCACTAAATCTGCAGTAATCACAAAATTTCATGAGTAGTAGAATCATACTCCCCTAAATAAATCAGGTGTTGTGCATCAAAGAAAACTAGATTGTTAAATGACTAAAATTACATTTCTTAGATGATATTAAAGAGGAAAAGATCTCACAATTCAATTCGCCACATCACCACTGGTTTTGCGCAGTGTATGCATATAGATTTGGAACCTCTTTATTGTTTTTATGTTCTTTTCATTCTAAGACAAATCTTGTTGCCAAGCTATGAATTAAATTTTACTCTGACGAATCAGTAAACATGCAGAATGTAGGTAGGACTCATTGACCCCACAAAATACAGAGTAAAAGTGGATTAGCAACTACAAAAGAAACTAACTTTCAAAAATTTTTTTTTGATCATGCACCACTTATAAAGTTAAGAAAGAATCAAATTTTTGGGAGATCACTAATCTGCTCACTTTTTTTTTTATTTAATTTATATTTCATAGGTCCATTGAGCACCAGAGCTTGCCACATTTTTTTACGTACGTAAAAAGTCATACTTACTGTAGTAACTTGCCAACTTACACCAGTAAGTCCCCCCAGGCTGCATCAAGTGGAAAGTTAGAGTGACAACTTGCCAACTTACACTAGTGGCCCCCCACAGACAGCATCAAGTGATAAGTTACACTTATTAGTGTTATAGCTTTTCCAAGTTAAACCAGCATGCCTCATTTCTTTTGCTTTTGCTACTCTCTCCCTCCCTCTCTCTCTCTCTCTCTCTCTCGCACACGCACACACAATAACAGTGGTCCAGTCATTTAGTAGTCATTTTCAGTCATTTCCAAGAGAGGGGCCCCAAGGAAAAGGTATTGTCCTGTTCATTCATGAAAGAGGTAGGCTTTTCATTTCTGGCCAGAAGAGCCCAGAAGGAGTAAAAAGCTTTGCATTTTGACATCTAGCATGGCTTGCTCCTCATTTCATCTTTAACTATTCACACTTCCATCCTTGCACATGCCATTCTCTGTGCTTTCAATTAACTATCCAACAGTGAACAGGTGGGGTGGGGGGCCACATGCACATCTCTTTTAGCTTATTGTGTTTCTATTTTCCTTATCTCCATTATACCACAATGTCAAAGGCCTTTTTTTGTTTACAATTTATTCCCTTTCCTCAACTGAATCCACAAGTTATATCTTTTGTAAAATAGAAAGTAATTCTCAACCTTTTTTTGTCTAGAACTATCGTCATGGATGTCTCTATGAAACTAAACATGCTTGACTATAACACTGTTTTATGTGGATATGAGCTTTTATAATGAAAGTTTATTAAGTTAATTAGAATAAACAATTGGATAAGTTATTGTAGTGCAGGGCACTAGAAAATGGAATGATGGATTAAAGTTCCATGTGTGCTTGGCATCCAATGGTGGAAGGTCCATGTTTTAACCACCAGCCCTTATGTAGTAGGCCCAGGCCTAGTTCAAGCCCAATAAGGAGTCATGAAAATGGACGACACCCCCGCACGCCCCCCCCCCCCCCCCCCCCCCAAAAATGTCACCAATCTCATGGTTTACACCAATCCGAATGATTTAGACCGTTAGATCGATGTTCCATTATATACCTGTAACTTGTAAACCTCAGATCAGGGGATTAGGACAGTCTGATGGGCCTAGCTAGAATCTTACAGAGAGGTGGGGCCCTACCGCAACTTTCTATCCCCAGCCCAAAGTCTTTGCATGGGTGCATGATCAGCCCTATATATATATGGGGCCAGCTTTCCTAAGTTAAAGCTTAACTTATCCTAAGCTGAAACAGTATTGGTCCCACAAATTAGAGTCGATCATTGTTTTCTGCATGATAATCGTCTCTAAAATCAAGATAAATCTAATCAAAAGTGGATTTTCCAGTTCCATCATTCAAAAAACAGATATAATCAATTTTAATTTGTGGGACCAACACTATTTCAGCTTAGGATAAGCTAAACTGCAAGCTTAGGAGAGAGAGCCCTGCTATATATGGGGGCAACTCTTCTAAGCTAAAGTGTGTGGTTGGGCCCAACTGGGGACCCACATGGGGATGGAGATGGGGGGATTTCAAAGACTCCCTAAGATCATCTTCTTTCCAAAAAAAAATAAAACTCCAACAACGGTTTCTATCATTTTGATCTTGGCCCAAAAATTTAATGGTCGACAATCCATTTGGATTGGTACACAGTCAATCCAACGGTCCCATAAATTCGGATTTGATCGAAAGTTAGTGGACATGTGTAATTTATGGGGGTTATGTGTTTGGTCCATCTGGATGGACCAAGGATGAGCGCAACAAGAATGGACCAAGGGTGGACCCAACAAACATGAGCTTATAAAATTTTATTATAAGCTTTAGCTTTGAAAACCCTATGTTCTTATTTTATAAAATCTTAGCCCATTTTCCCTTGGTATTGGTCACCAACAATTGCCTAACTGTAGCTGCACTTTCAGGACCATTTCTCCCTGTCTGGGATAACTACTGTCAATTTTCATGTCGCCCATTTTCTGCAGTGCTTCAAGGGCCCCTCCAAAGCTCTTTATTACCTTCCTGATCTTCTCATTCCCATAAAAATAAAAAAAGGAAAAAAAAACTACTCTGCCCTGACAAACCTGGCTGGCTCATGAAGTGGGTAATTGGAATAACAATAATAAACACTGACATCCTCATCATTTACAGAATCAAAGAGTTGTCAATCCCAATACTTACACCGAACAAATGACCAGATGATGAGGAACATGCACTTCACCTACGCTTCTCTCTCTTCTCCCTACTTGTTCTCTTTTAATCTTTTATTTTATGTATGCATAGTGATTTTGTTTGGCTTTGGCCATCCCAAACCATCAACCTAAACAACACCCTTAAAAGCTAATTATTCTGATTTGTTATAGAAGTGTACCTTATCAAAGGCATCTCTGACTCTGACTACACAAACCCTCTTTTGCTGAACTCCTTACTTAAAATAATAATTATAGTAATGAGATGGGATTGCATTGACATTGAGGATCCTTTATGATAAGCTTAGGAGTGGGTTATGCTTTGAATATATATATGTAATAATATTATTATAAACCCACTTGGATCCATGTGCATGATCCCCTCTTGGGCAAGCAAAGTAGTATTAGACCCTGGATCTTGACAAGTGGGTTCCTTCTAGTATCTATGGCCTAGCTTGAGATTTTAAAGTAGGTATGTATTTTAAGATTTAGGCTTTTTGATGTGATTGGATACGTTTTTCACATTCCTTATGTTGTCGTCTCCACATTTTTGTTCATTGGGCCTTGCTAAAAAGAGAGAAGAAAAAATCAACATGTGGCCATCAGATATTGGTAATCATGTGCAAGCCCTTTAACCAACAATGGGATTGAGCACAAATCCCCATGTGAAAGCATCATTATAAAGGTGATTAGATTAATGGGGTCATTTTCTCTAAACATGCCATATTGCCATACATAAGCATGATAACAATGGCTTGTTAAAAAAAACCAATTTGTGTATGCATGCATGCATGCTTGCATGAGAGAGAGGTTCGGTCATGGCTTTTGATGCTTATTTCACCTCTTAAGAATGAGAGAATTTCTCCTCCAAAGGGCCCACTTGGGCCCACCTTTGATCAGTGTACATACCTCCCTTCAGATTTACTAACTCCCATGATCTAACACCTAAGTTACACTTACCTGACCTTTACTCATGATCAGATTGAATCTCAGAAAGATGTTCAATTAAGAATCTCATTGAGCACGGGCTATTAGATTTAAAGCTCCAATAACCTTATGAGGCAGATATTTGCCTAAACGGCTGAACCTTATCTATGATGAGTCCTTTCCATCTCCGTACCCTCACTAGAACATGCATCTGGGTGGGTTCCACGAGGTGGACCACATTAAAGATTATGGGGTCTGCTGGTAGGTGAACTTTTCTCTCTTTCATTGCATGAAGGTTTGCGTAACCAAAAAAAAAAAAAAACATGAAGGGTTTCTGATTGGGAGCATTGGAACTGTGGAGTGGCAAATTAGTGGGGTCAGGTTAAACAGAATAGATGGCTGAGATCTAGTGGCTGAGGCCCAGCCCATACCTTACTCAACCTGACTCAAGCCGCCAATCCATTTAGTAGTTGCTTTTTTTTTTTTTTTTTGGATGCTATCACATGGGCCATGTAAAACTGGCATCTAGAAATTCTTGTTAATTATTATTGCTTCAAAATGTCCCCACCCCAGAAAATGGCATTACTAAAACAGAGACAACATTAATGAGATTTAGATAAGGTGGTGTTGGGCAGGTGCTAGGCGGGTTGGATGGGTTTGGCAGGTCAACCCATGTCCACCCCATTTTTATTGAGGGTTAAGATTTCCTGAATCCTGACCCACCACCACCCTTACATGGTGCAGGAGGGGTCAGATTGCATTGACCATAAGCACACACAAAATTGGGTCAACGCATGAGAAAATACACAGGGAGCTAGCCCAATGTATCTGCCTGGTGGGCTGCGATAATTAGCTCATCATCAGGCCCAGACAATCTGGCCCAGTCTAGTTGCACATCTGATTATTACACTTGTTTGAAGTAATTGAAGTACTACATTAATATAACAAAAAAATGTCAATTGTTCCTTGATCATAAGCTAACCAAGTATTTTTTTATCATCATATGTAACTCTCAAAACCTAATCATATGTAACTCATATATATTATCTCATTCTAATCACATCATAATTGTAATCTAAGATGAACTCATCCTCATGGTAACAACCTTCTTAAAATAAAGTATTCTCTATATATGATTGGCATCTAAGCAGTTGAGTTGTCTGGAAAAGAGGTTCTAGCCAATGATGGTATGGATTATGGTTCAACAATCCGGACCATCCTTCTGGTGGCATTCAATGTGAGTGGAGTGGTATTGATGATGTGCCACTACTGCAAGGAAGGACACTGGAAATATGTCCCATGACAATGTGTACAACAGCTCTATCAATGTTTGCAGCTTATCAAATTTTTGCCTACCCTATTTTTAACCCAGAAAGGACAGTAAAAGGGGCCACACTACTGGACTAGGTTGTCCACCTATCCAACGATGGAAATAGAGACCCCAACCTCATGAGAAGTTATGTGTGGTCCTCTGTTATTTTTTTTTCTTTTTTTTTCTGCAGTCCCATGGAGGACCATACTAGTCTCCTGGCTGCCACTGAAGAGGACTGCTAAGCACTGAAAGTACTAAACCAAAGGCCTCACAAGGTGATAAATAACCATCAAACCATATGCATAAAAATAGACGGCTCATTGAGGTTGTTAGCTCAATGGTACAGAAGCCAGTGAACAAATATAGGGGACTCATCTGGCTCAGCGCCTTACATGTGCATCCCATTCTCACCATCCAGTGATCAGTATCATGCATTGATGTGCTGGGTCCATTTCTAGTCTCAAAGAATGAGTTCAGACAATTCGATGCATTTTAATTGGTCATCAAGTGGTCCTCAGAGATTATCGTCTTTGTCTCTGTCTTTTGTCTTCATCCTCGTCATCGTTGTCATCATCATCCAAGCTTTATCTAGCTCTAATCGCTTAAAAGAGGGGATTGGAGCGAGTTTCAGGGGCTAGAATTTATCATGGGGCAGGTTGAACTCAATAACCAAGTGGTTGGTATATATTGTGAGTCATGCCTTTCCACTCAACTCAATCTAAAGACATGCTCACTAGACAATATGATATGCCTTCTATAGTCATCACTATTTCAATCAAGTCATTATTAGAATCCAAATTTTTTTTTTTAGTATCCAACCAAAGATTAACAATCATGGATTACAATCTCAAATGAGAGAACAAATCATCAAATGGCTCCTTAAATAACAATTCTCTGTATTGGGGACATTGTTTACAAATCAGATTGGTGATGCATAGATGCTGTTTCAAAATTTTGGGCCCATAGCTGATGCTCTGTTACATATTTCCTCAGACAATGTTTTGAACCAAGCTAAAAGCTGACAGTAGAAGGATCAGACTAGAACTCAAGAGAAAAAAAAAACCAAAATATTGTACCTATAAAGTACTAGACTGAGTGGGCTATTCATTGTAGATAATACATGAAGAACAAAGTCAAACCCAAGTTGGCCCAGTAGGTCACATGAAATTGGGCCAATTGGCAGAGGTTTGAGGAGAAATGGAGAAATGAAAAGATAAGCTCAGAACCGAAAGGCTTACAATCGTTTTTAGAGGCCCAAATGCAGTATCACAAGAAAAGGCTCCAAATTCTATTTTTTTCTCACAACATTCTGCGTATACTGAATAAAATCTTGTGTGGAAAAACCCAAACAATCCAATCTGAATTTCACTTTTGGTCAAGTCATGCTTGTTCAGGTTTTGTCCCGACCCAAGTTGAAACCTAACCACACTTGCACTCACTGAATTGCTTAATTCAAAACATTTTGACATTGCAGGCCCCAACTTGGATGGATGCTTTCCCAAGATTTCTCTGAGAGGACCACCCAAGCCTTCCATTGACGACCCTGAAAATGCTCAGCTAAACGTTTGATGCATTCCCGCCCCATAAGCACATGAAGATTAATCGTAGAAGGCCCAGGCTAAAGCTAGCTTAGGCAAATTAGATCCAGCTTAGTTAAATCCATCTGAACCAATGCCAATAAAGCCCCAAGTGACAAGTTCACCAGCAAACTATTGCAGGCTAGGCCAGACCCAATCCAATTCCATGCGTGTCAGGCACATGAAATTGATCGATACTGAAAGATTGTGTTTGAGTTTCCAGACATAGAAGTGGTGAACATAGACTCGTTTGTGCAATTAGAGATTTCTTGCTCCATGCGTTTTTGTTTCCACAGGAGAGCGGAATTCCGCATTCCTACCCCTCCTATAGGAAATCGAATTCCCCTTTATTAAGAAAAAATATTTTATTTTTCTCATTTTGCACAAAGAAAATGCGTCGCACCAAACAACTGAACAATGGGCTGCATAAGCTCTCACTATTGTGGAATCCACTTGTCGCACAAATGCACGGTGGTCAGAGATGTAAAAGGGCAAATGGATTAAGTCAAGTTGGTTGAGTCTGGGTCTGGTTGCGTGCTAGCTACACAGCAGGTAGGGGATGGAATGGATTCATTTATTTCTTAGGCCCATGGGCTGGCTCCAGACCTTATTTTAGGCTCAATAAGTAAATGGGTCAGTCTTGGACAAGCTCTTGTATGGACCAACCTGGCCCATGAACCCGTCAGAGGGCAGAGATTGAAAAGGAAGTTGCCAGGAACTCTATTGCTGGTTAATACAGTTTATACCACAATGTAAAATTGAGGATGATGTCACTAATACTACCCATGCATTGACATTTGACACAGATATTGAAGATAACATCTACAACATGAACAAATAGCAGTAGCAACATAAGAACTTTTCCGTGGTAACAGATTAGGCACCAATATAACAACACTTCAAATGAAACAATTGAAAAGGTAAAACTACAAAAATATGACATCTCAGCCTAATTGTTGCAGTGAGGGACTAGAAAATACAACCTCCCCTATCTACCACCTTAGAAGGTAGATCATGTATTAGCCCAACAATTCATCTTCTATTTACTGTAGGCTACAAAGAACATGCTCAACAGGGACAGGAAAAAAATGTTTAGCGAACACAGAGATCCTATTGCAAACACAAAGCTTGAAGTAAGACAAGCAAAAACATACAGAGCTTACTCCTCTTGGGGAGCCTCACCAGTCCAGTAAGATTTCACGGCAACGAGTATTTTCTCAGGGTTAAATGGCCCATCTTCATGATCCAGTATCCGACTCTTCCATCTCATTCCCTCTGTTTTGCTTTGAATTTTGACTAGAACTTCCACTGTATCCCTCAATACCACAGTCCCTTCCGGCCTCAATATTCTATCCATCTCCAACAAAATGTAGGTAATGTCACACCTGCAACAAAACAAACATTGACCCATAAAAATCTCAAACTCCAATTACAATTAGTGCGTATTTGGATAATGGAGAGACTAGTCCATCCACAACAATTAAGGAGCATGAAACATGTCGCGATTGAGGACAAATCAAGAACTCATGCCACAATAGAAGTGAGTGGACCACGTCTAGACTCTAGAGAGATCTTATATTCATCTTCAATAGTGTTAAATAGTCAGTATTTTGGTCATAGCTTCCTTAAGAGTTAAGAGTAAAACTCTTTAAGCGAACCCCATATAGATAGGACCGGACTGATGATGATGGTAAATTACGATGATGATGCTTCAAAATTCAAATTCTCTAAGCTGGTGGTTGAATTATGTACCTGTCCTGATAGATACTGAACAGATTGCTTGCATGGATGAGATCATAAGTTCTGGGATACGTTGAGAAGGGCTCACACCAATCCTGGTACGTCCCGATGAGTCCTCGCTCATAGATTATGCCAAGGGTGTTGTGCATTGTGTTGATGGGGACCACATTCATGACCCACAGTGGATACTTCAGTAGCGCAGCTGCTAATCCTCCCAAGTTAGCATTCATGTCCATTACATTCCTATACCTTCCCTGTGGCAGAGTGGGGATGAGTCGCTTGTAATGAGACACTCGCTCCTTCCACAGTGCATTGTCTTCTTGGAATTTCTCAACAGTGACACCAGGGATAGAGCTACTCTTTATTCTAGGAGGAATAGCAAACGCTCTCTCGGGCCATTTCTCCACATCCCCACCGGCGACTTGGGATGAGCTGCTTACATCCGGTAGTGGGGTTATGCAATTCTCCATCTTCTTGTACCTTTGGATAAGGAATCAGAAACCAATCAGAAGTAGTTTAGTATGTATAAACGAGTATTTGAATCAAGTCTAATGCTCCAATGGTAAGGAGGACCAGTGCTCAAACACTCGCAACTTAACTCAATTTGAGCATACTAGGAACAAGGCATAACTTGCTTTTTCTTAAAACTAAGAAAATTTGAAAACAGAAGCATATTTGAATTTGGATAGATTCATCATCAAATGATCAACAGATTTCCTAGTCAACCACAAATCAAAAACCTACAAGTAGAGTTTTGGAACATTGGTTTGATGATGGGACACGAATTTGGAACACACTGTGGTAAGTTCTTCTACCAATATATGAGTATAAATTGCATTAAAGCAGAAGTGAGAATATACAGAGGTTCCAGCATTCTACTAAATATTTCAACTTCGAATGTAATCATCCTATTGCAATATCAAATGTAATTCTCGCTACATTGTCTCCAGTTGTGTTTTGGAAAGGTTAATAAAGGACCAAAATATTCTTATAAGTGAATGCTGCAAGATATTTTTATATTAAAAAATTTAACTCAAGAAGTTCTATGCATTTCTTTTATTTTTACCAGCAAGGATTGGAGGAATAACGTGCATCTTACCAAGCTGAATCTGGATCAGTATCTCTGCAAAAATGGGGTGTATCAAAAATCTTTCTGCTTTTTACACACTCCTTGTGATTGAATGGTTTTTGCCAAATCGTAAGGTCGTCCTTCTCAACTACTTTCGTCCAGCAGATGCGCCTGGCTACTTCCTCAATTGCATCCTGTTCTTGTTTCAGATCTTCTGCCGTTCTCTCCCAGCCCCTCCAGTATTTCTTCCAGCGAATTGGGGGGCCAGAGAGAATCCAATAGCCTCCTGGTCTTAGAACTCTATCAACTTCCATCAGATACAGCCCATCTGGTTTCACAGGAGATAAAACCAATAAATTATGTTGAAGCGAAGATTGTTGTAAACTGAAGAATCGAATGTCAGAAGAATGCGTCTAAAATAGTTAAGTTTGTGAACAGAGCAAAAAAAAAAAAAAAAAAGGAGAAGGTGATATTGACAGTAACAATGGGACAGTCCTTCATTTACATCACAAGGAATGAAAATGAAGAGAGTAATGCATTTAAGCAGCAGTTTGAAACCGATTGAAAAAGAAAAAGTTCATATCTAGCATGTTCCCAACAGAATTTAAGATTTAATGTTGCACCCAAACTAAGGACTAATTGGTCTACTACTGCTTACCAAAATCATACCAGGGGATCAAGCAGCGAGAACAGTGAGCCATATCGAAAGATCTTGCTGGGTAAGGCATTCGTTCTGATGCCAACACGCCAATCATGGCTGGAACTCCCCTTTCTAATGCGAACTGTACTTGAGCTTCATGTGTATCCCTCGGTGCGAATGACATTGTTAGGATGTTTCTCTTTAACAGATATGCGCCCCAGCTCGCCACCTTTAACACCCAACCAAAACAACATATTGGAAAATTTCATATGACAAGGATTGAACACCCATAATGCTTCAAAGTTTAAATTGTTGTGCATTTAGAAACAGGAAGTTATTTTTGCTTTGCATCCTAAAATGGTGCAATCCACCCCAGATGACCAACAGAACTTGTTGGGTTTCAAGGATACAGTCAACCAATCACAGACACATACTTAAATTTTAAAGCAAAGTGAGTGGATATCATTTTTGTGTCTTTATTCTCTAGATATAAAGAATATAAAGAAAAATATATCTTCGTGAGTTGAGTTGAATTGAAATTGCTGGACCAACACTTGACCAGATTAAGATTTTGATTGGAGCAACAATTTATGTCCAAAGAGACCCAATGGGAGGAGTGTCTGCATTCTTACTCCACAGCCAGTGTCAATTGCAGTCCTGATCATTCCAGTAGTTAAAGGGATGAGCTCATTTATGTCATCAATGTAAGCATCAGCTCCCCACGGAAACATAGTACCTCCCCCTGGGAATCGAAACCGATCCCCCTCAACCTGGATCCAATTCTGAACCGCCTTCTCAATGCTTAGTTCTTTGTGAGGGATGTTGTCATACCAAGCAAAATCTCGGCTCTGAGGCCACTTGAAGGGGCTCTTGTACTTTGGTGGAGCAGGGATGAGGCAATTGGGAAGACCCTCGTTGGGAGGACAATGACGCTCTCTATATATCAGCATCTTCTTCACAAACTTCCTCGCCCTGATGGGATCTTGACAAGGCGTGTATTCACTGTATTTCATGTCACAAGGTGCAAATGCATGAGACACGCTACTAGAATCATTGATAGGCACACGATGATGTGATTCGAAGTCGAGGGAGATTGATGATGAAGCAGACTGTGAATTTATTGTTGCAGGGCCACCTTTGCAACCGTCTTTCTTTATACTGTCGGGGAGGCTAGATAGGGAAGGTCTGGTGTTTTGCCAGGCACCCAACACATAGAAGAGAATGCAGAGGCCACTGACCCCTAAGATCCAAGTGAGACGGTTCTTTTTTGCTTCTAGATGATGGATCTTGGGAGTGCCAATGTAGTCCTTCGCCATTAAACCTACTCAAATTCGTGTAATGTATAAATTCTCTAGTGGTTTTCCATCTGAATCTGCATGGTTGAGTTAGAGAAGATTTAAGAAAAAAATTTACTCAAATACAAATGCTAAGATTTCAAAAAGAAAACATAGATTCCTGTGGGCTTCATTATACTTCTTGATAGATGAACCATGATACAACGAATATATACTTTGGATGAGTTATGATACACAGAGGATACTCACTTACACTGTTACACATCATGTTAGATAAAGAGCAAAGAGTACTATGTGAAGGTTCATATAAAAGAAAACTTCTAAGCCAAAGACAAAGGAGTTTTTTGGTAGAAAAAAGGGAGAGATTTTTGGTTTGGAGAAGACGACAAAGCTGAGAAGTGAGATTTGGATTTTGAATGGTTTCCGATATCTGTTACTCTGGTGAATTGGGAAATATACAGTTCCAAACTACTCTTCCAGATAAAGTAGTGGGATTGATCCAGTATCGGTATCTTTATAAATCCAAATCCACATTAGGATTTAAATTCAATTAGGAACATATCATATACAACAAAAAAGAAAAATGGTAACCACAATTTTCTTAATTTCATGAAATATTTCAACTTAAATAATCTCTTATGTTACACATAATGGTTTGAATTGAACCAATATAAGATAATCTATTATGGTCTTCTTCTTTGCATAGAATATATAGGAATTGAATACACAGGAATTCATGGTCAAATGAGCTCCACAAAAGGATAATGTAAGGAGGTGAGGAGTGAAGGATATAAGGTAATCATGAAGATGGGATCTTGACTTTCCTAGAGTTTGAATTACTATGGTGATAGCTAGGTATTCATTTCCCATCTCCCCTTGATTCATTTTCAATTATAGGGAAGGATAGTTGACGAAAATTTTGGGATATTCACCTTTGATCTTTCATATTTAACCAATAACACAAATACAAAGTCTTGGAATTCATAGGAATTCAATACTTGAAACAAAAAGGCCCTTGGTATTTCTGGAATCAGATCTTTCATATTGGGTCTGGGGTTGGTATTACTTAACCATCCAATTTAGTCTGTGTTCGTCATTGGGATTGGTCACCTTATCCATAGTTCACCTCTTTCATATTTATGCCTAGAACTATATCTAGTTTTACCAGTACATATAAACAGGAGAGGAAAACAATTGAATAGAAATGGAAGTAATTCAAATTCAAGGAAAAAAGAAAGCAAGTTTCAAAAATGAAAGTAATTTGAATTCAAGTAGAAAAGAAACCAAATTTCCATCATTAGTTATTATAATAGAAGCAATATGGAAACATCAAAGTGACATAAAAATCAATAAATCTATGAAAAAGGATATGGAAAAATCCATGAATGGATTATAACATAAACAGTCATCCACTATTATTATCTTATGACATTATATACAGGGATGAAAAAACTGAGAAGAAAGGGATCAGAGATAAATGACACAGTGGAAGATCCTCAGCTTGCTACATTGGTGGAGTTCAAAAAATGTAACTTAAATAAGATGAGAGAGAGAGAGAGAGAGAGAGAGAGAGAGAGAGAGAGAGAGAGAGAGAGCGCAGAAGAAGATCTGATGTCACAAAATTGAGGAAAAATCTCTTATCAACAACAAAACAATATCAATTTTACAGCATGTCTAACTATTTATTTGGTTTGGATCAAAGAAAATTTTGAAATAAACTAGAACTCTTAGAATTCTAGCATTTTTTGACGTGTGAGCAAGTACTTATTGTTTTGCATTGTTTCTTATAATGATTTTTTAGTTTCCCTTGTTACGTAGTTGAAAGATGTAGAAAATTTTGAATTTCCCACGATTTGAATGTTGTGTAGTCACCTAAGGAAGTGCAAGGGTATGAATTATGTTAACCTCGGATTCAATGACTCTTATAAATTCAGCTATGCATTTCCCCCCAAATCGAGTTGATTGAGTGAAATTTGAAGTTCCCTGGCTGTATTATCTATTATCCTTCTTTTATAATTGTTTGAGATCAAGAGATAAAGTTTCTTTCTGTTAAATCCCTATTCTCTCTCCTTTGTGCTAGAGTCATGCTATCAAACTGGTATTGGAGCCTTGTTCAAGGTAAATTGTGGCTTCCAGACATTGTTGAATACAATAAATGGAGTATCTGAATGAAGGTTCTGAATGGATCTCAAGATTCGTGGCATATTGTTGAAACCGGTTTTGAAGAGCCGGCGAACTTAAGTACTCTCAATCAACAACTACTCAATGAGTCGAAAGAAAGCCAAAAGAAGGACAAGAAGGTGGTGTTCTTCATCTTTCAAGCAAAGCATGGAGATGTTTTTGAACGAATCTCTTCAGTGAGTTCGGCAAAGCAAGCATGGGACCCACACTAGTATGCATCATACAAGGATGAAGATAAGGTAACTGTGGTAAAATTACAAACTCTTAGAAGTAAATTTGATACTCCACGGATGAAAGAATCGGAACCCGTTGAAAATTATTACAACTGAGTTATTTATCTTATTAATCAACTAACAGTGAATGGAGCTAAGAATGAAGATCAATGGGTTGTAAGAAAAAAAATCTTTGAAGCATTGATTCATAGATTTGAACATATTGTGGTGGCAATGGCAATAGAAGAATCAAAAGATTTGTTTTCTTCGTCTTTCAAAAGTTTAATGGGATTACTTCAATCCCATGAATTATACATGAAGCAATTTGATTCTTCTCCTCTAGAGCAACCTTCCAATTTCAGCTCTTTTTAGGGGAGGTGCTAGAGTGAGAAGAGGACTGGTCATGATCGTGGAACAAATTAATGAAAAAGTTGAAAGAGAATGAATCTCAAAACTCCTAGCTACAATGCTCCGACAAGAGGAAGAGGATGAGGATGAGGATGAGGAAAGGGAAGAGGCCATGGCTCTTCCTTATCTCATATACAATGTCACTATTGCAAAAAGTATAGAAACACAGAAGCATATTGTCAAAAAAAGATGGCCAATGGACAAAATGAATCAAGTTACATGCATAAAAATGTTCAAGAAAAGGAAGGTGTTGATATTGTCTTACTTGCAATGTTAGTGAAAGTGTTTGTATTGATATTTGTTATCTTGATAGTCATTATAGTATCCACATGATTGGAAATAGAGATGCGTTTGTCAATCTTGACAACACAATCCAATCCGAAGTCAAGATAGGTGATGATGGAAGGCTCCCGGCAAAAGGATATCGCGATGTCCTCTTCACAAAGAAAGGAGAACAAAAATTAAATTCGAATGTGCCATATGCTCCAAGTTTAAATCATAATCTTCTAAGTATTGGACAACTTTTTCAAAAAGGCCATGATGTTCACTTCAAGGGTGATCATTACATAATTAGAGACGAGAACAACTTTCTAATACAAAGGTATGGATGTCTTTAAATAACATGTTTGCTTTAAACATCCAATATGAATCTTTTGCATGTTTTTGTACAATAAAAAAAATTCACACATTCGGTTTGGCCATTTGAGCTTTAGTACTTAATCTTTAATGTGCATAAAAAAACGGTGACAGGCATGCCCAACATATCGTCAAGAGCAAGTTTGTGAAGGATGTACACTTGGAAAGCATTATAGAGACTTTTTCCCCGTTGGAAAAGCTTGGAGAGAAACAAATCAGCTTCAAATAGTACATTAGGTTTATGTGGACCTGTGAATGCAATTTCAGTTAAAGGCAATCCCTGTTCTCTCACTTTCATTGATGAAAGTAACAAAAAAACATAGGTATATTTTCTTAAAGAAAAATCTAAATTATTTTGGCTATTTTAAATTTTCAAGGCCTTGATTTAAAAGCAAAGTGGTTTCATGTTGAAAACTTTTGAGTTCCCATCAGTATGGTATGTATCTAATGAATTTGAGAAATTCTTAAAGGAAAGTGGTATTAGGCATCACCACCACTCACGCCTCAACAATGGGTAGTCAAAACAAAAAAAATATCAAACAATTTTAGACTTGGTAAGAAGTATCTTAATTAAAAGCCAAATGGATGCCTAATACATCTTGAGTATAAGCGGTAGCATGTCTATTAATCTGTTAAATCATGCCTCACCTTAAAGTGTTCAAGATGTGACCCCTCAAGAAGCTTAGAGTGGTCATAAGCCTTGTGTTAGCCATTTGAGAGAATTTTGTAGCATTACCTATTCAAATGGGCAGAATGAAACAAGATGGAAATTGGATGATAAATCAAAGAAACAAGTTGATCAATCCTTTGACAAACAAAACCGTTGCTTGTAGAGGTGTGAAATTCAATGAGGAAAAAACTTTAAAATGGAAATAAATTAGAAGGGAAAAATCAATTTTTTTGGATGTGGAATCAGAACAGCCAAATGATGAAGTTGCAAGCTCTCCATCATCATCATCATCAAAGGGAGTCTAGATTGCACTAATGATCATGAAGAGTAGCCTACACCACCAACGAGGAGATCTACTCGGCCATATCAACCATTCAAAAGGTATCTATCTAGTGATTATGTTATAATAACTAATGGTGGGATGAACCGTGCCTTATTTGTAAATGTCGATCCAATTACCTTCAAGAAGCAACTAAAGATGAAAGGTTGCTTGAAGCTATGGTCCAAGAAATGTAGAAGATAACTCACGAAATAAAAGGCCCATGTACACTAATCTAGGCCCATCTAGACCCATGTGGAAAATCCCACGTGTGGGATTGGGTTAAGCATTATACAGCCTATCTTATGGATATACTTCTATGTATAGAGATTATGATTCTTTTATTATTTGATTTTGATTGTAATTAGATTGCAATTACTGCTGATTGATAGCATGTAATTAGGGTAAATTTCATTATAAAATGGTCGGTCGGTCGATCCTCTATTGAGGAATCAACTTTTCCTCCAAACTCTTCTTCCTCTCTCTTTATGCTCTTTTATATTATTACATGGTATCAGAGCTTTGGTTCTGAGAGATCTCCTTCATTCTGAGAGACTTCCTTCGTTAGTCTAAGAGTTTTTCAATCGCCATCGAGTGCTTCTCCTTGGTATCTCTTCGTCTCTCTGCCTGGAGTACCTCTGATCAAGGTGGCCCACCTCTGATCAATCACTTGTAGTCAGCAACCTACATGGTGATGATCGACTATTCTTCAAAGTTATTTTGAAGATTTTTCTGGATTTTTTTCTCAATCGATAAGGTGGTGTTCGTCCTCTTCTTCATCTGGCGACTTTGACTCCTTTTTCTCAAAAGGATTTAATCTCCATCGTACAGCTTTGTGGATATCTATCCAAATCTGATCAAACTTGGACTAGAGGACCCACTCTTGATCTCCTCCAGGATGATGTCCTCTGATCTGTGATTGGACCAAGTTGTGGGGCCCACGCATCACTCCTGCACAAAAACTCAAGGTCGTATGGCTGTATTTTTTTTCTGTTCTGTGGGAAAATCTGCTGGATGCATCTCTCAGCCATTACAACTGCCTCCTTCATCCTGGGTTAGTAAAATCATCTCAAATTACATCTTGTTATTAGTTGTAATTGGTTCTTTCTCTGCTGCTGGACTGTTTTGAGTCAATTGTGCTTGTGTCTCTTTCTATTACTGGACTGTTTGGTTCTTCTCTGTTGCTGGACTGTTTGAGTCCATTGTGAGTGGTTCTTCTACTACTGCTGAATTGTTTGGTTCCCTCCTGCACATATCTCTTTTACTGATTTGTGTGGTCGCTCTCATTCTGCAAGATTTGAACATAATGGAAAAATATAATGTTATTCCAGTCAAATTTAATGGAAATAATTATATGGCCTGGTCTTTTTATCTAAAGAATTATGTAGAAGGCCAAGGATCGTTTGGTTATCTTGATGGATCGATAACTAAACCTACTACTACAAGTACTGCTGACACAAAAGCCTTATCGACCTGGTCTAAAGAAAATGCTAAGGTAATCACTTGGATTCTTAACACTATTGATCCTTCTCTTGCCATTGCTCTTCAAGCTTATACTGCTACAGCTGATATGTGGGCTCATCTCAAGAAAGTTTATCATCAAACTAATAAAGCCTGCAAACTTCAATTAGATAGTGAAATTGCTAAATTCAATCAAGGCAATAAATCGGTACAGGAATACTTCAATGGCTTTCTCACCTTATGGACTGAAAGGGATGCTATTATTATTCAAACTGTTTCTTCTAGGTTTCTATCAGAGGCTTTTAAATTACAAGAGGAAACTCACATCAGCCAGTTCCTTATGAATCTCAGACCCGAATTCAAATCTGTTCGGTCTGCTCTCATGAATAGAGAAGTCTTTGCAAACCTGGATACATGCTTCCAAGAAGTCCTTCGCGAAGAACTTCGCCTCAACTCACAGCGTGCTATTATTGAAGAACCAAAGGCCTTCCTAGCTCCTCTTCCAGCTGAGTCTGCTCTTCTGGCAACCCCAAATCAGAAGCCTACTCAATGCTATGAATGCAAAGACTTCGGTCATATAGCCAAGAATTGTCGTAAGAAATTGGTTTGCAGATATTGCAAACGCTCTGGTCATCTTATTGATGACTGTCGCAGCTTATAGCAAAAGAATGGGCCCCAACAGAAGCAAAATCCTTCCAAACATAATGCTCCAGCTGCGTTCCAAGTTCAAGCACCTCTCCCTGATACGGGAAACACCTCTTCCGGGTCCGTATCCATGACTCCTTCCCAAATTCAAGAATTGATTCAGAACACGGTGACCTCAATATAAGCATCTATGGGCTTTAATGGTGGTCAGTATCAAACTCATTCTCCTATAGCATTTCCTGCTTTTCATTCTATAGTCTCTCTGTCTTCATCTATCACCCCCTCTACATGGTTTCTAGATTCAGGAGCATCTAACCACATGACTTCTGTAGAAAGTAGCTTTACAAACTCTCACCCTTATCTTGGAAAAGACAAAATCACCACTGCTAATGGAGACCAATTAATCATTTCTGGTGTTGGTACCATTACTTTATCTAGTGTCTCTGGCCAATCCATCGATCTTCCCAATGTCTACTCCGTTCCCAAATTATCAGCCAATTTGCTTTCTGTAGGACAACTAATTAATGATGGGTATAGTGTTAACTTTTCTTGCACTGGTTGTGTCATACAGGGGCAGCAAATTAGGAAGGTGATCGTGACGGGGAGTAAATATGGTCGACTGTTTCTGCTGGATATTAGACATCATTCTCTATTTTCTTCTTCTCCTAATGTCAATAAATTGTGGACTGTGTGGCATAGTCATCTTGGTCATGTGAACAATGCTTCTTTACTTTCTTTGTTTAAAATTGGTTGTTTAGAACCTACTTTTGATAATAAAATGATGTCCTCTTTCCTTCAATCAAAGTGTGAAACATGTTGCTTGAGTAAGAGTCATATTTTGCCTTTTCCTATCCATCGCTCTCGTGTGTTGTCAACTTTTGACATTATTCATACGGATGTTTGGGGAATTGCACCCACATTGAGTAGGACAGGGTTTAAGTATTATGTAACATTTATTGATGATAATTCTCGGTTCACTTGGATTTATTTTATACGCTTCAAATCTGAAGTATTTTCTCTTTTCCAAAAGTTTTACAAAATGGTTCAAACTCAATTTCAGAAAGAAATAAAAATTCTTAGGTCTGACTCTGGTGGAGAATACATGTCCCATGATTTTTCTGCCTTCTTTTCTCATAAAGGAATTCTTCACCAAAAATCCTGCACGCATACTCCACAGCAAAATGGTGTTGCGGAGAGAAAGAACAGACATATTCTCGAAATTGTTCGTACTCTCCTCCTTACATCCTTAGTTCCTCCCACTTTTTGGTGTGATGCTGCACAGACTGCTGTGTATCTCCTCAATCGTCATCCTAACTCTGTTTTAGGAAAGAAGACTCCTTATGAAACTCTCTTTGGTCATGCCCCTTCATATTCACACTCACGATTTTTTGGTTGCTTGTGCTTTGTTCGTCTTCCTCCTACAGAGCGCACTAAATTGTCACCACAGGTTGCCAAATGTGTCTTTCTGGGTTACAGTAGTAAACACAAGGGATTTATGTGTTATGATCAATCCGAAAAACGGATGCGAATATCACGTAATGTGATCTTCTTGGAACACATTGCTTTCTATTCTTTGCGTTTGGATAATCACCCCATTGTTGTGTCTTATATGCCAAAATTCCTTGCAACTACTTCTGCACCACCCACTACCAATGTCCATGTCCGGCGTAACACGGATCCTCCTGTGGGGACTCCTTATCCTGATCCTCTTCCAGTGCCACCTACTGCATCCTTAGGTATTAATGCTTCTTCTGATAGTATCATACCCTTGCGACGCTCTAGTCGTCCTTCAGTTGCCCCTGACCATTATGGCTTTCCTGCTCTTTTCACTTCTTTGGATAGTGCTCCTATACCCACCTCATATTCACAGGCCTCGAAGATTGCTTACTGGCAGGATGCTATGACTGAGAAGTTGCTTGCTCTTGAAACAAACAAAACATGGGAATTGGTACCGGCCCCTGTCGGCGCATCTGTCATCAGCAGTGAATGGATCTATTCCATAAAAGTTCACTCTGATGGGATTCTTGACTGCTACAAAGCCAGATTGGTTGCACAAGGTTACAAGCAGGAATAAGGGATTGACTATGAGGAGACCTTCGCACCAGTGGCTAAAATGACCACTGTTCGCACTCTTCTTTGTGTAGCTACAGCCCGTAACTGGCCCCTATGGTAAATGGATGTAAAAAATGCCTTTCTTCATGGCGACTTGGGTGAGACTGTGTATTTAAAACCACCTCCGGGATATGCTTGTCCTCCGCAGCATGTTTGTAAATTGAGGAAAGCTCTTTATAGGCTTAAGCAGGCTCCCAGGGCTTGGTTTGATAAATTTCGGACAGCAATCCTTCAAGCTGGATTTCGCCAAAGTCACTTTGATAGTTCCCTTTTCCTCAGAAGGACACCAAAAGGCTACACATTTCTCTTAGTTTATGTTGATGATATGATTATTAGTGGCAATGATGTTGCTGGCATTACGGCTCTCAAACTTCATCTTACTCGTCACTTCAGAATGAAGGATCTTGGTCCTTTCACCTACTTTTTTGGGCTTGAGTTTGTGCCTAACAAATCTGGCATTAGGGTCCATCAGCGAAAATATGTTGCCGATTTGATCACTTCGGCCAGGCTTGATGATGCTCACACTATTGATACGCCTACGGAATTAAACAGCAAACTCAGTTCAGATGATGGTCCTCCCTTGGCTGATCCTTCAAGTTTTCCGGCGGATAATTGGTAGTTTGCTCTACTTAACTATGACTCGGCCGGATATTTCTCATGCAGTTCATACGGTTAGCCAATTTGTTAGCGATCCCCACAAACCTCACCTTGCTGCTGCTTTACTCATACTATGCTATATTAAAGGTACTCTTCACCATGGTCTCTTCTACCCTTCTGGTACTTCTTTGTGCTTATCCGCTTATGCTGATGCCGACTGGGCTGGTTGTCCAGATTCTAGGCGTTCTACCACTGGCTGGTGTATGTTTCTTGGGAACTCTCTAATTTCATGGAAGTGCAAGAAACAAACCACTGTTTCGAAGTCTTCTGCTGAGGCAAGATATCGGGCAATGTCATCCACTAGTGCTGAAATCATCTGGCTACGCCGTCTTTTCTGTGAATTCGATGTCCTTATTGGTCGTCCAACCCCTCTTTATGGTGACAACACCAGTGCTACCCGAATTGCCAACAATCTGGTCTTTCATTAAAGGACGAAGCACATTGAGATTGATTGTCACTTCATCCGTCAGCATGTTGTTACTGAGAAGATATCTTTGCCTCATGTCTCTACTCTTAACCAGTTGGCGGATATATTCACCAAGGCTTTACCCAAAACTCGTCATCATGATCTTACTTGCAAATTGATGTTTTCTGTCTTACCACATCAATTTGAGGGGAAGTGTAAAAGATAACTCATGAAATAAAAAGGCCCATGTACACTAATCTAGGCCCATTTAGACCCATGTAGAAAATCCCACGTGTGGGATTGGGTTAAGCATTATACAGCCTGTCTTATGGATATACTTCTATGTATAGAGATTATGATTCTTTTATTATTTGATTCTGATTGTAATTAGATTGTAATTACTGCTGATTGATAGCATGTAATTAGGGTAAATTTCATTATAAAATGGTTGGTCGATTCTCTATTGAGGAATCAACTTTTCCCCCAAACTCTTCTTCCTCTCTCTTTATGCTCTTTTATATTATTACAGAAATTGAGTTGCTGAAAGAAATAATACTTGCGGGTTGGTTGAACTTCCAAAAAGAAAGAAGACAATTGAAATGAAATAGGTGTACACGACCAATTTAAATGCAAGAAGTGGAGATAAAAGATGAAAAGCTCATTTAGTAGCCCATGGCTACAAGCAAATGTAAGGAATTGATTACCGTTCGTTTGGTTTTGGCTCTTAAGGCTCGAAATCAATGAAAAGTTTACAAATGGATGTGAAATCAGCCTTTTTGAATGAGATTTTGGATGAAGTGGTCTATGTTGATGAACCTCCTAGCAATGTAAAGAAAAATAAAGAGATGAAAGTATGTAGATTGAAAAAAGCTTTGTACTGGTTGAAGCAAGTACCAAGGGCCTGGTATGGCTAAATTGATGCATATTTTCAAGACAATGGATTTCACAAATCACAACGTGAGCAGTCTTTATATCAAGAAAATTTCTAAAGGTGAGATTTTTATTGCTTGTTTATATGTAAATGACTTAATTTTTACCTGAAATATGTTAAAAGTGTTTGAAGATTCCTAAAGGATGATGCATAAATTTGAGGTGAAAGATATGAGTTTACTTCACTTCTTTCTTGGAATTGAAGTAAAATCAAAATGAGACTCAAAAGAAATAGATATGCAAAAGAGTTGTTGAAAAGGTTTAGAATGGAAAATGCAAATTACCAATTATACGCTCATGGAAATCGGCTTAAAGTAAAGTAAGAATGATGGAAAGAACATAGGAAATCAAATAGTTTATCAAAGTCATGTTGGTTCCCCCATGTATTTAAGAAGAACAAGACCGGGTCTGCACGAAATCACCAAGAGACGTTCATTGGAAGTTGGAGAAGAATTTTAAGATATGTGAAAAGGACATATAATCATGGCCTCCATTATTGTAAATCCAAAAATTCATAGCTTGGTTGGCTATTGCGATGGTGATTGTCTGCGCAGGCCCATCTGGGCCAAATACTTGTATTTAGTTAGTGATTGTATTGAGTTAGTGATTGTATTCTAGTTAAACTACAATTAGTCTAGTCATAACTCATGTACAATTATGTAGCTATAATTTAGGATTTGAATTGTGTTAGGATACAATTAATAGTGCAATCAACCCTTACATATATGAGAAGGAGTCTCCCCTAAGGGGACACAGCATTCATTCACTTCTTTCTTCTCTTTCTCCTTGCTGTGTTTTCATCAATAGAATATTAATGACATGGTATCAGAGCTAGGCTCAATAAGATTGGTAGCATTCATCTTCACCATCTGTCTTGCTCAAGACTGATAGATACAGATTCAGATCTGCATCTCTGGAGTTTCTCATCATCTGGGACAATGAAATTAGTTGCTGATCAGCCCAGATGCTTCTGGTCCACCTGTGATGATCAAGACTTCCTCGAGAGACATCTAGAGGATGGTTGACTGGTTATCCTGGGATTTATAGAGATTTTTCCACATTTTTTTGCTGCTTCGAGTGGATCTCCTCTTTTACGCACACAGTTTCATCTCAACCGTCCAAAAGTTTAGATTCTCCTCCGAATTGGTTGGGCCTTGGTTACTTGGTAGCAGAAATACGCTACCTATCCTCCTGCGGCCACTGATCATTCAACCGATCACACAGTGGGACCCCTGACAAGATCTGAAGCAAGAAAAGAGCGTCGCCCAGCTTATTTTTTTTCAAATCTGTGAGTTACACACAGCTCTGTTGCTGCTGCTTTGTTTCAATTAATCTACTGCTGCTGCTGGTTTGTGAATTGTGATGCTACTGCTGCTGCTGTTTTGATGCTGTTTTCTTTCTGTTCTACTACTGCTGATTGATTGTTTCCTGCTATCTGTTTCTACTGCTGGTTTTCTTTTCTTGACTTTTCTTGCTATCCCTTGGCGAGGCCCACGTAAAGCATCACCAATTGATTCTTGTTTGGAATCCTTCCTAGTCTGCTATTAATGGAGAAATCTGAAACCGCCCTCGTTCGTTTTGATGGAAAAAATTACACATAGTGGGCCTTCCAATTTCAAATTTACTTGGAAGGGAAAGAACTCTGAGGTTACATGGATGGTTCTGAACCCAAACTGGAGGATGATGACAAGAAGATATCTGCCTGGAAAACTAAGGATGCTAAAATCAAAACTTGGTCACAAGGATCTGTTGAACCCCATTTCATTCTCAATCTGAAACCTTGCAAATTTGCCCGTGAGATGTGAGATTATCTGAAAAAGATTTATCAACAAGGTAATGCGGCTCGACAATTTCACTTGGAGCTAGACATCTCCCAATTTTCTCAAGGCACCCTTTCTATACAGGAATATTACAATGGGTTTCAACGAACGTGGTCTGAATATGATGAGATCAACTTTGCAACTGTGTCTAAACCTCTTCTACCAGAATTACTTCCTTTACACCAAAATAGCCATCGGGACCAGTTTCTCATGAAACATCGTCCGGAGTTTGAGACCGTTAGATCAAACTTAATGAGTCGGGCTTCTTTTGGAACTTCTAAGAGATGAACAACGCTGGTTACCAAAACGACTCTGGAACAATAGAGATCTACTGAGGCTCCACTTGCCGATGCTACTACAACCAGACCCCCTTTGCAGGACATCAGTAAAGTTCAGTGCTATAACTGTAAGAAATATGGTCATTACGTAAATCAATGCAAGGATAAAATCTGCAAATACTGTAAGACCACTGGTCACGTTATTGACGAATGTCGAAAGAAGGCTCGAAATTCTATTTCCCGCAAATATGCGCCATCAACCGCTGGTACTTACAATGTACAGTCAGCTCCTAGTGTTTACATAATGACTTCTTAACAATCTGCACCCTCTAACTTCAGTGGTTCCCTATAGTTTGATTCTTCTTCACAGCTTGGTTCCTCATCACACTTTGCGTCCCCAACTCTTCTCACTCCTGATATGGTAAATCAAATGATTATCAATGCCTTGGCATCCATAAACATCTCAGGTACTGATTCGTCTCTTTCTCATACGTGGTACTTAGATTCTAGCACAAGTAACCATATGACATATTCACCCAAAACATTACCGCATGTTGTTCCTTACACTGATAATCTTACTGTTCAAACTGCCAATGGAGACCATCTTCCCATCACCCTGTTGGTGGTACTCCTGGCCCATTACCATTAACCAATGTTATAGTGTCTCCTCATCTTGCTACCAATTTAGTTTCTCTTAGTCAACTTGTTGAGGATAATTACAATGTCTCCTTTTGTTCTTCTAGTTGTGTTGTGCAGGATCGGGAGTCTGGGGAAGTGATCGCGAGGGGGCCTAAGCGTGCCAGACTGTTTTCTCTACCATTGTCTACTTTTATTCAAAATAAATCTTTACAACAATTGTTTTGTTTTGTTTTTCTTGAGAATAATTCTTGGTTGTGGCATAATAGACTTGGTCATCCGAAGGCTTCTACGATGTCTACTTTATTTAAATCTGAATTATTAAATAAAACTATTGGTTCTGTTTCTTTTGATGCTTGTAAATTAGGAAAAAGTAAAACTTTACCTTTTCCTCACTCCACCACATAGAACACTGAATGTTTTGACTTAATTCACTGCGATGTTTGGGGCGTTGCTCATCACCTTTCCCATAACCTTTTCAAATACTTTGTTACATTCATTGATAACTACGGCAAGTTTACTTGGATTTATCTATTACATTCTAAGTCTGATGTTTTTAATGCATTTCAATTTTTTCTTAGCTATGTTGAAACCCAATTTTCATTAGGTCTCAAACAATTGGGCTATACCAAGGCTCAGCGTTAAGCCCATAATTGTTTGCCCTAGTTATGGATGAGATTACAAGACATATCAGGATGAGGTGCTGTGGTGTATGCTATTTGCAGATGACATTGTTTTAGTAGATGAGACGAGAGAATGAGTGAATGCTAAGCTATAATTGTGGCAGAAAACATTAGAAACTAAAGGGTTTAGGCTAAGTCGATGCAAGACGGAATATATGGAATGCAAGTTTAGTCAAAGTAGAACACCTGGTAACATAGAAGTAAGTTTGGGCACACAAAAGATTGTAGAGAAAGAAAACTTTAGATACCTTGGATCTATGGTGCAATAGGATGGAGGGATTGATACTGATGTAAGTCATAGGATTCAGGCCGGGTGGACCAAATGGAGGAGTGCTTCGGGCGTCTTGTGTGATCGGAAAGTCCCCCTCAAAGTTAAAGGAAAGTATTATAAGGTGGCAGTACGCCCAGCGTTGTTATATGGATCAGAGTGTTGAGCAGTAAATCATAATCATGTTAAGAAGATGGAAGTTGCGGAGATGAGAATGCTAAGATGGATATGCGGGATCACAATGAGAGATAGGATTAGGAACGAGGAGATTAGGAGCAAAATAAGAATAGCACCGATTGAAGATAAAATGACAAAAAATCGACTGAGATGGTTCGGCCATGTTAGAAGGCCTCCAATGGAGGCACCTGTTAAAATGTGTGAAAGCATGGAGATTGCCAGGAGTAGGAGAGGGAGACCCAAAAGAAGTTGGAAAGAAACTATTAAACATGACCTTGCCTACATGGATCTAACGGACATGGCCCTAAACAGATTTGATTAGCGTTGTCAAATCCATATAGCCAACCCCACCTAGTGGGAAAAGGCTTGGTTTGGTTTGGTTTATGTTGAAACCCAATTTTCAAAATGCATTAAAACTTTGCGCTCAGATTCAAGGGGGGGGGGGGGGGGGGGGGGGGGGGGGGGGGGGGTATGTTTCCAATAATGTTCAATCTTTCCTAAATACTAATGGAATCACTTCATAACATACATGTCCGTATACTCCACAACAAAATGGAGTCGTAGAACGGAAAAATAGGCATCTCTTTGATGTAACCAGAACACTACTGATTGAATCATCAGTTCCTCCTCGTTTTTGGGTTGAAGCTCTCAGCACTGCCATTCTTCTAATCAATTGTCTTCCATCATCTACCATTGCTCAATTAACACCGCATTTTAAACTGGTTGGTCATTATCTTATGTTTAATCATCTACATACATTTGGCTGTATTTGCTTCATTCATCTCCCCCCCACAGAACGAACAAAATTAACCGCACAATCTTGTCGGTGTGCATTTCTAGGATATGCCACTAATAAAAAAGGTTTTGCTTGTTATGATCCCATTGCTCGACGTATTAGGGTTTCTTGCAATGTTGGTTTCTTTGGAAATCAATATTTTTTCCAAACTCACTTGGATTGTCCTCATCCATCTTCTCCTGCCATCTTACTGGGTTTTTCAAATAAACCAACTGTTACTAGGTTTCATCCTGACTTTGTTTATCATCGTCGAGAAAAACCTACCACTGCAGATGCCTGTCCTCCTGATCCTCCGCCGGCAACTGGTTCCACAACTCCTCATATCCTGTGTCGTTTCTCAAGAACCTCTAGACCACCTAAGCGGGGTATGGATTCACCTACACTTCCTTGATGACAACCCTTTCTTTTGTTTCTATTCCAAGTTCTTATTTGCAGGCAGTACAACATGATAGTTGGAACCAAGCTATGAAGGCAGAATTTTATGCATTGGATCAGAATCACACATAGGATATTGTGGATTGTCCTTTAGCAGTTAAACCCAACAGTTGCAAATGGATATACTCCATCAACTTAAATCTGATGGCTCTTTGGATAAACACAAAGCTAGACTCGTGGCACTCGGCAACAGGTAAGAATATGGGATTGACTAAGAGGAGATGTTTGCACCTGTGGCAAAAATGACTACAGTTCGGTTGCTTCTCGCCATTGCTGCCTTTAAATCTTGGCCATTATATCAAATGGATGTCAAAAATGCCTTTCTCCATGGAGATCTAAGGAAGAGGTCTATATGCAGATACCACAGGGAGTCACCTCTCCATCTAAGAAATCGCTCTGTCGCCTACGGAAGTCTCTTTATGGTCTGAACCAAGGTCCTCGGGCATGGCTTAAAACTTTTAGGGGTCACCTAAGCACAAGTGGCTTCACTCAAAGCCCTTACGATCCCTCTCTTTTTCTGCAAACTACATCTACTGGTGTTGCCGTTCTCCTTGTGTATGTTGATGACATTATTACCACCGCATTGATGATGGTATGATCAAGTCTATCCAAACTTCTCTCAGGCATTCTTTCCATATGAAGGATTTGTGCCCTTTGCATTATTTTTTGGGGTTACAAGTCCAATAATCTACTAAAGGCATGTTTCTTAATCAACATAAATACACATCTGATCTTATTGAGCTTGCCAATCTCCAGAAATCTTTGCCCGTTGATACACTTGTAGAGGTCAATCTAAAATTGAGTAAAGATGATAGTGACCTTTTTACTAATCCACAAACCTACAGGCGCTTGGTGGGTAGTCTTATCTATCTCACTATCACTCGACCAGATATCTCTTATGATGTCAATCTTATGAGCCAATTCATGACATCTCCTAGAAACCTTCATTTAACTGTGGTCAAGCGCATTATCTGGTATTTGTTGGGCACTGTCACTCGTGATTTATATTATCCCAAAGATAATTCTCTTCGGTTGACCGTTTATGCAGACATTGACTGGGTGGGTTGTTAGGATACACATCGGTCTACTACTGGTTGGTGCATGTATATCGGAGATTCTCTAATTTCTTAGAAGTGCAAGAAACAAGAGCATGTTTCTCGATATTCCACAGAGGCTGAATATAGGGCAATGTCTTCCGCATGTTCTGAAATATAATCTTATGGCTCCGGGGACTTCTTTCAGACCTCAACTTTCCTCAATCCTTTCCTACTTCATTGCATGCAGATAATACTGGGGCTATCCGAATCACTGAAAATCATGTCTTCCATAAACGCACCAAACATATTGAAGTAGACTGCCACTTTATTCAGGATGAATTTAAACGTGATGTCATTTCTTTACCTCAAGTCCTTACTAAACTTCAGTTTGCTGATATCTTCACCAAAGGACTTCTTCGGCCTCAACATTAGTTTCTGGTTACCAAATTGCTGCTATGACTCCCCAGCATCAATTTGAAGGGGAGGTGTCAAGCAGGCCCATCTGGGCTCAATACTTGTATTTAGTTAGTGATTGTATTCTAGTTAAACTACAATTAGTCTAGTCATAACTCATGTACAATTAGGTAGCTATAATTTAGGATTTGAATTGTATTAGGATACAATTAATAGTGTAATCAACCCTTATATATATATATATATATATGAGAAAAAGTCCACCCTAAGGGGACACGACATTCATTCACTTCTTTCTTCTCTTTCTCCTTGCTGTGTTTTCATCAATAGAAAATTAATGACGGTGATTGGCTGGAAGTATTAGTGAATGCAAGCGTACTCCACGTTATGAATTCAAAATTGGCTCCAGTGCAATGTTGGTGCTTTCAAAAGAAGGAATCTGTTGTGACCTTCTTTGCAACAGAATTAGAATAAATTACTATTACCTGCTACAAAATTGTTCTATGGTAAATGCAAATATTATGTATGAAGCTCGGGCGATTTGATTTGGAAATTGATACTCAATAATCAATTGATCGATTTCACTCCCAATTTTGACTCAATTTTGACTTCATTTACTCAAATATGAAGTGTCTTTTATGATCCGGATTCCTTAATCCTTGTTAACTAAGGGTGCTCATGAAACGGGTTCGCACAAGCCCTACCTAGGCCCAGTCCAGTTTGGGATAAGTTTGAGCCATAGTTTTTAGTGCACAGTTTGGGCTTAGACCTAAATCTATGCCCATTTATTATACAATCCGGGCTTGGATTTAGTGGTAGGGAGCCCAAACCCCTGCCCATCCTGGCCTGAATAAAATATACAATTTAGCCAAAAATTAGATTTTTCTTCGCTAGATGTGACTTGAACACATACCTTTTAACACAAAATCCAACCAACTGATCTTCACCTCTAGATTGTAAGTCAAAGATATCATTTTTTAATAAAAACATGATCCACCCAAGCTCAGGCTTAACCATTTTCACGAAGGACGAGCTATGACCAACCACTTACGGCCAAGTCAGGCTAGGGCTGGGCTTAGGCCAATTGTCTGAAAAAATGGGCCAGGCCTAGATATTGCCCAGCCCAGCCCAACTAGACCCATAAACACCCCTATTATCAACCTTCTATACTTCAATTATGAGTACCAAAGTCTCACATAATCTCAACTCTGTCTAAAAAAAAAAAAAACCTTCCTATTGTATATAGTGTTGTTTTACTTCTTTTAGTTTTTTCTCTTTTCTGAAATTTAACATAATCTTTCTCATCATCTTAACAATGAGCCTCCAAATCCGTCAGAAATTTGGCATATTTTCTTTTAATATCCTGTTTCATTGTTTAATTTGGTTTAGTAACCCTTTGTTTTATTATTTATTTTATTGCTTTTTGATCTGGATTTTTAGATTTTTTTTTATTTCTTTTTCTTTTCTGAAATTGGGATTATGGTTTTTATCGGGAATATGATTTTTTGTTTAAGATTTCTAAAATTTTATGGAGTTCTGAATAGAGATTTCAAATTTGGGGTTAGGGATTTTAAGATTTCTAATTAGGGGTTTTAATTTGGGACTAGGGATTTCTCGAATTGGAAATATTTTGATTTTTAGATTTTCAATTTGCGGATTTTTTATTAGGGATTTCAAATTTTGGGTTACTACTTTCTAAAATTGGGAATATGGTTTTCAATTCTGATTAGGTATTTCAATTTGGAGTTAGGGATTTTTGGATTTGGGAATATTTTGATTTTAGAATTGGGGATTTCTTGAACTCTAATTAAGGATTTCAAATTTGGGGTAGTGATTTCTAGGATTGGCAATAAGGTTTTTCAATTGGAAATATTTGGTTTATTTATGAATGATATAATTTAGCACTTTTTTCTCTTTTCTATTTAAAAATTAATGGAAAGTAGAAAATTTGTCAAAAAATTTCTATAATCTGATTGTTAACTTTATTTAAAATTTTGTTTTAAGAATGAGAAATTTTAGCAAAATTCTAAATCTATTTTATATCTAAAAATTCATAGAAACTATATTTTGTGATTGTTACATATGGAAATAGCATCCTGCCCATCAGTGACTATATTTAAGCCTATAGATTTTTTTGAAATAATGTTGTATTTAAGATATCGGATAGTCTACACATGTGAGATCAGATTATTTTTTATTTTTATTCTACAAAACTAAATAATATTTTTTGTATGGATCATTCTATTCACGGTGGTAAGCACCTAGTTATTATACATGAAGCTCGAGTGATTTGATTTGAAAATTGAGGTTCAATTTGGCAATTGATTGCTCTATTTTGCTCTTCAATTTTGACTTTATCTATAGTCTATACTGATTGGTCCAAATAAGGGGGTGTTCATGCACAGGACGGCCCAAGGCCAACCCAGGACTAGCATGCTTTGGGTAGGGATTTATCCTTAGATTTTAGTACATGGGCCAAACTTGGACCTAAAATCTATGTACGTTTAAGATACCAGCCAGGCTTGGATTTAATTCATCATTGGCTAAACTTGTGAAGCCATTTATGGAGAGGGCTACCCCATATGGGCGCGACAAATTTAATGGGAACCCTTGATAGGATTTATTACTTAAAAATGAATTTTAGAACTTTTGGGGACACATTTTACAAACATAAGGCTGATTAGTTTGGATGGAGTTCAATGTCCCTAGGAGCTATATCATTAGTCTGACCTATTAGCCTATTGGTTCATCATGCATTATATTTGAGCCAAGCTATTGAGAATTGACGTAATCAATGGACCTTGGTCCAAGTCCAATGATTCCTGAAGCTTACTTTCTAGATATTTATCCTTTTTTTTTTTTGTCCTTTTTGTGAGCCATAGTTAAGGATTCTTGACCTATAACTTAATTATTAGGTTTAAATAAATTAAATCATAGATCAAAGTTTTCGAGTTTGTTTTTTATGTCAACATGCCTCCTCTTAAATGTATAAAGATTATTTTTTTAATTTTGGAAACTTGCACCTTGAGGATTTTACCAGGAAAATCCCCTTAGACTTGGTGAAGACCAAAAAAATCTTCAAATTTCAATATCGACCAAAAAGTCCATGAACGGGTATATCGCCGCTGGTTTCTTCTTCTTTTTTTATTACTTTGTTGAGCGGCGATATCGCAGCTCACCCGTCTAAGTAGGGATATCGCCGCTCATTTCTTCAACTTCACTTGTATACACAAGCAGGAATATCCCCGTTCAGGACCTTTTTGGTTGATATTGAAGTTTGATTCACAAAGTCTAAGGGGACTTTTCCGGTAAAATCCTCTTTCACCTTAAATGTGTATTAAGTTCTTATTTCAAATAAAATATAAGGTTAACTTTGTATTAGTTTCACGTTAATTTCTTAATTATTTTTATTTCTAATTATTTTCAAAAGATTTTGATCCCAATTTCAACTTTAATTTTGAATATTTTGATTTCATCTCAATTTTAATTTGTTTCAAATATCTCAAAATTTGTTATCACTCTCCAATATGTATGGATCAGGCTATTGGGTCAAATGTGGGTTGGTTATGAGTAAGAGTTAAAGGTAATGTCATGTTTTTCTCCATCCACAGATCCAACCATACTAAGACTATTGATCGTTTTTTTTTTGTTTTTTTTCATTTTTTCCTTCTGAAATAGCAAACCCATTAGCTATTACTGGTTTGATATATTAATTATATGAAATGCAAATCATTCAAAATTATATATTTTTACTTATATTTAAAAATATTAAAAATGTATAAAAATTAATTAATAAATATTTTTTCGTATGACTTGTATTGCTCGTGCTAAGCGCGGTTGCATTTTGCTAGCATGGGTACTTATCAAAATATTTCTTTCTAGGTACAGTTAATACAAGCCATGCAAAAAATATTTATTATTTTAATTTTTATTAAAATGTTAATATATTATAATATACATAAAATTTTGATTTTGAATGATCTAACTATCAAAATTTATTATCTGAGATCAAGGGAAAAATAGATCTGCCACTTCTAAAAGGGAAAAAATAAAAAAGTACAAAATAGAGTCAATACTTTTACTATTGTTGGATCTAGCTTAATATTATTGGATTTGTGGATGGAGAAAATCTAACCTTAACTTCAATCCCGACCCATAGCCAACTTGCATTTTACCCACACAACTCAATTCCTATCCTATTGCAGAGTGATAGATAACAGAATTTGAGATATTTGGACAAATTAGAAAAACACATTTAACAAAAGCAATATAAGTCATTCAAAAATATCTATTATTTAAAATTTTAATATATTTTTTACTATTTTATAATGTAAGTAAAAATTTGATTTTGAGTGATCTGATTTCGTATATTTATTATCGAAAATCAAGTTAATAAATAAATCCACTATTTCAAAAGAAAAACTAAAGAAATAAAAAAAGACTCAATATCTTACTATGGTTGGATCAATGGATGGAAAAAAGTTTGACCTTACTTGCATTCCTGGCCCATGACCAACCTACAGTCCACCTACATAGCTCAATCCACATCCAATTGGATAAAGAAATGAGGACCACTCTGAAAATAAAGAAATACACCATGTTCTTAGGTGGTAATTTTCATTGTGGTTCAATTTAAATGAAGTTACAAAGGAGAAAACCATTTAACTGGTTGTTCTATTTGAAAAGGAGAAAGTAATTATTAGATAGTGAAATATTATTTCTTACAATAAAAGAGATAAAATCTAAACTCATATTACATACGACGGTATTAAACATACGACTCATACTAATAGATCACACCTACATTAAATGTTTTTCCTTTCAATAAAGAAGTAATGCAAGTACTTAACACTACCATAAATGAGTTATCTTCACTCCTATCAAGTGTAAGAATTAATTTTTTTTTCCTTTTTATTTAGCATTTGCTTGTAACATCTCTTCATTTTATTGATATTTACTTTTTTTCTACATAGTATACTGTAGATGACACAATCGCACGCAAGATTCAACATTCGCTCTAGTGGAGTTTCATTTTTTATTTCAGATTTCTTAAAAAAAAAAAGAGCAGAAACAATCATATCCTGTCATAAGGATTAGCCAATTCAACTATGTTGCTGAATCAAAACATCTACTAAAATTTTAAATAATATTGTAAAAATAAAAAAAAACAAAAAAAAAAAAACGGGACTGTCCTTAGCATGGGCTACGATGCTAGTAATATCTTTATCAAAGAACCCGATGTTTCATAATAAATGCAAGCACATAAAGGCCAAGTATCATGTCATTTGAGACCGAGTGAAGGGCAGAGAAGTGTTGAAGTTCAATTTCGTAAAGGGAGATTCTAAACGCACCCCACCCAAATGCAGTGCACACCCACATCCCCCTTATGTGAACAGTGATTGCACTGTTCACATAAGGGGGATGTGGGTGTGCACAGCACATAATGGGGGTGTATTTAGAATCACCCTTTCGTAAATGATCAACAGCATACTTGTTCACCAAGCCTTCAAAGAAGGAACTGTTCATTAAGGCAAAGACATTACTTGGAGTAAAGGGGAGCTATTTGAAATAAGCTAGACTCTTTGAATTCTAGCATTCGTTGAAGAGTGAGCAAGTAATTATTGTGTTGCATTGTTTCTTGTAATGACTTTTAGGTTTCACACGTTGGGCACTTGAAAGTTGTAGAAGCTTTTGAGTTTCCATGTTTGGAATGTTGTGTAGTTGTTTTAGGAAGTGCAAGGGTAATAATTATGTTAATCTCGGATTTACAATGACCCCTATAAATTCATTTATGTATCTCCCCCCAAATCAAGTTAATTGAGAGAAATTTGAAGTTCCTTGGTTGAATTACCTATTAGCCTTCTTTTTATATTGTTTGAGATCAAGAGTACTAAGTTCAATTCTTCTCTTGAATCTCCATTCTCTTTCTCCATTTTGCTAGTCATCTATCAAGGAACAATGTCACTCGACCATTATCAAACTGACCGGAAGGTTCTCGTATGCGCAAAGATCCCAACAAAAGAGTACTTTCTACTTCAAGCATTCTCAACAAATCGATCACAAGATAATAATATCAAATCTCACATTGGAGAATAAGAAAGCACTATAATGAACCCATAATATAAAAAACAAAGAAAACCATAATCATGATCAAGTTCCTTCAAACAAGCACAAAACATAGCAACCCAGCTGATGACACCATGCAAATACGAAATTATCGTGAAATGTAAAATTTGGGTGTTATTCAATATGATAATCTGATCAGTTTGTTTATGCTCATCACTCATCAGCTAGAACTCCTCAAACCCACCACAGAGAAATCTAAAACAAAACAAATCCACTCATAGTTGCAACAAAAAACACTTGTCCCCAGATGTTGCGTCAAACCCAACAGGAGAAAAGGCCATAGACGTTAATAAAATAAGAAGAATACCTGTAGGTGACTTCCTGTTTAACGTTGGTATATATGCATAGATGCGTATGTTGACATCCTTTGGCTTTCTCTATCCATATGAGAAGGAAGAGAGCTTTGAGGAAAAAGAGAAGAACCCATCCGCGTAAGAAGAAAAGGAAACATTGAAGAGAGTGGATTGTTGTTGTTGCGTCAGTTTCGGGTGCACATTGGGTCTAAATTCTAAGGAGGAGAGAAAGGGGTGGAGAGAGAGGAAGAGGAGAGAAATATGAGGAGAGTGACCAGGCTTCAAAAGCTCGTTTTGTTTCGACTCTGGACATGAGTCCGGATCCCCTGCTCCACATTCTCATAAAAACAAGTTTTTTTTTTTTTTTTTTTTTTTTTTTTTTTTTTTTTTTTTTTATAGACCCATAATTGATTAATTAATTAATTTAATTATTATTATTATTATTATTATTATCGTCGTCGTCGTTGTTGTTATGCTAGTAAGGAGAGATTTATTAAAATATGCTACAATGCATACATGCCTACTTGTAGATCTCTCCTAAAAAAATGTGATTGTAAAATTTTAAAGAATGTATACATCCTTTGGTGGACTTTCGATTCCGGTCGAGGTCGCATTTAGGGCACATACGGTTATAGGTTAGGAATTTGTGAGGAATCTCTTAGGATTTGTATAGCTGGGATTCACATCAATATCTATGTGAATCACAGCATATAGTTGATAAAAGTAGATGTTGTGTGTATGTCCAAAGAGTAAGAGGATTTCCAATTCTTGTAGGGGGAGTGTTGGATTTGAAAATCCTTAAAAGTAAGGATTTCCATTGGCCTAAATCTTTGAGAAATTGCAATTGCAAAATATAGTTTTTTGAAACCCTCGAGAAATTTTGGCGAGGAATCCCTAAAGATTCAACTACCGAACATAATCATGGTGCATTTGTGCAATGAAAGAAATCTACGGCATAAAAGAAAATTGTTTTCATTTTTAGTGAGAACCATTGTTTTGTTATTTTGTATAACACATTTTTCTTGTGAAAAAGGGAAAGGAATGAACCTACTCTCCTTGATAAAGAGGATTTTGATTTTCTATGAGAGGGTATGAATGCAATATTCTTCTCCCCTATGGAAACAACTCCAAATCCTCTAATTGCATAAAAAGTCCTTGTCATCTCAAGAGTGGAGGGACCTAAACTTCACCAAGGGCTCCCATTGACAATCTAAATAGTTTAAAATGAACACCTTCACCTTAAGTGGGATGTCTCTAAGTTTTACTCCTAATTGAGCCGGTGCCCACCCCACCATATACTGTGGGAACTAATTCTTATTATAGTAAAATCTTAAAAGAGGAAATTCATCTTGACCTATTTAGATTTTCAATAAGTTTGCCCCATATCGGAGCTTTAGTCACTTCGCTCAGGGGAAGTGTGAGTGAGACACGCAAAGGATCCAAACTCCATTCTTGTGTGGGGAAACCAAATGGTCAATGGGGAAAGACTTGAAAAAAAAAAATCCAAACATAAAGTTTCTTACCTATAACTTGTCACTGCAGTCTATCCCCTCGTACATTTGTGTAGCTATGTGATCTATGATGAATGGTAATGACGAGTTGTGGGTGGACCTCTTTGTGCTTGGGTAATTTATAATTATTTTGAAGGTTCACATTTTATCTAGATCATTTGATTGTCCTACCATGTTCCCATAATTAGAAGCGGTCTTGAATTATTCATTTGGGAGAGCATCCTCCAAATATTTTTTTTTTTCAAATAATTTTCCTAGATAATACTTTTGAAAAAGGAGATGAGGATATGTGCATAATGGTCTTGTAGAAAACAGTAAATGGTCAGATATTCTTAAACTTCAAAGAAAATAATTTGACTGGTCAAGGAGGTTTTTAAGGGACAATTTTAAAATAGGGCTCATGCTTTTGAGAGTTTAACAAAAAACAAAAAAAAAAAAAAAAAAAAAAATACAACCAGGAGAGCTTCTAAATGCGCCCCCATTTTTCCTTGTATACCCTCTTTCTCTCTATACCTACTATTGAGTTTCAAAATTCTCTTTGCACACCACCGTATATAATACCTAAACTAATCTCGCCTCAAATCCTATTTCCACCTCAGCCATCCACCGCCCCTTTTGAAATCTAATTATTACGTATTTAGGCATGTAGTGCTCACCTAATTGCGAACACGAGCTCTTGTGGAGGTAATTTTACATGTAAAATAAAATGCAGTAAAGCATCAAATTAAAAGATCATAAGATATAATAATATTATGATGGTGTTTTATTTTTAGTTGTTTGGTATGAAATTTTTTTAACTTTTTGTATAGGAAAATGAAGCCTTTTTGTTTTTTAGTGGAGAAAGGATGTTTCTTTTTTATTCCTTTTTTTTTTAAAAAAAAATGGAAGGAATTTTGAATTAAAATGGTATCGATGTAACCTTTTATTTGAAAAATGGAGGCTTTACTTGATTTTTACTAATATAGTAAAGTGCCTCCCAAAAGTTACTTTTTTGCCCAATCCACCAACTCCAGTTACTCCTCCCACGTGTCACCCCATCATTGTTCCAAACGGGGTTTTCCCCGAATTCAACATTTTGTATGGGTGGCACTGGCGCCCTTGGATAGGCCGAAATTTTTAGGGACTTCCAAAAGTCACATTTATATATACACCAAAGGGGTTGGCTGAGTGGTCATGACCACAGTTCCTCCTTCTTCGAGAGTTAGAGGTTTTGGTATCGAACCCCGGTTCTCCCCTCTTCAGGATCTGAAGGTTGAGTCCACATATGCTACCTAGGGCTGTCAAAGGGCCGAGCCCGGGCCGGGCCGAGGTAGGCCCTTACCCTACCCTCATATATGCGGGCCGGGCTTAGGTCAAGTCCAAGCCCTCGGAACCCATAGCGGGCCTACAATATCGAAGCCCTTATCCTACCCTTAAGGGTCAGGGCCGGGCTAGGGTTGGGCCAGGGCCAAAATAAATGATTATTTTTTTAATATTATCATATATAATTATTCTTCTATACCATAATGTTAACCTACCTTTATTCAAGGGGCAATGTAAAAGTCAATCTTTTATTAACACTTCTAAAAGAATGCACAAAACAAGTTACTTCATCATTTTATAAAGATCTTAGTTATGATTAAATGAAATAAGGTAATGTGATAGTATTGTGACATGAAACTAGGAAATACACATTTAAATATCTTAACACACTAGCAGTAGTTACATAGTTTAAATAATGTGCTTGGTTTTATTTGTTTTCAGTCTTAATAATTTAAATAATGTGCTCGGTTTTATTTGTTTTCAGTCTTAATGGTTTAAATAATGTGCTCGGTTTTATTTGTTTTTAGGCTATTATTAAGATTGTCGCAGTTGAAGTTTTGCTAGTTGTTGCCTTCTTTACTAGTTTATGTTCTATATATTTTTATTCTATATATTTTTATAAAGCAATAATGTGAACCATGAGAACATGTTTGGCAAGTCGTGTCTAATATAATTAGATTTACTTCAAATAGGCATTTATTTCAAATAAATTATTTGTATATGTGGTTCAAATAAATATTAGACCGCTCTTGAGTTAGCATTAACCCTAACTTGTAATTCTTCGAAAGATCACCATTGGATTTTATAACAAAACAATTAAACTTTGAATATCGAAGATGAATGACAAAGATGATTTGATTCATGAGTCACAAACTTTTTACTCCGGATGTGGAGTTCATATGAATTAAACAACAATAGTCGTAAAAGCAAGGGTATAGAAAGAAATTGGCATCGATCAATAATTAGTTGTTGAAACCCAACCTCACTTAATGATAATATTAATGATCTTCTATTTAAACTCTCTACCTTCAATAGTTTACATTGGTGAAAATCAATATGATGAATGACAACTTGAATTCCCTTTTCATTGAAAAATATGTCCGTGTAGGGCAAACATGGAATCAAATATATCATTCAAATGATAACATATAATAATATATAGGGTGGCAATATTGTGATCTATGGGGATATCCATTAAATTTTTTTCTAAGCCTTAGTTATTATTGTTTGACAAAATATTAAGTCTCTATCTTTAATTGTTAATTAGAGGAGTTCTTTATATATTTTTTAAAAATCTCTCTCTATATATATTCTAAATTATACATATTATTTATTTTATATATTAATGGACAAAGGGCTGGGCCGAGCCCCCTCGAGTTGGCTAAGTCAAGCCCTAGTTCGGCTCTCAAAATTGCGGGCTTTTCAAAATTGAGCCCTACCCTACCCTCGGGCTTTAGGACAAAAAGAAAAGCGCTCGCTCTGAGGACTTTTGCAGGCCGAGCCGGGCTGGGCCCCCTTGTCAAAGGGCCGGACTGACGGCCCTAATGGTACCACTTAGGGGGAATTTTACCCGGCTTCTCTCTGAATCCGGAGGGAATAGTCCAGCCCAAAACGTAAGGCCTTGAACCCTTCGTAGCAAAAAAAAATAAATAAATAAATAAAATAAAATAATAATACTAATAATAATAAAACCCGGAGCCGAGCGTATGGATTAAATAAACCCCACTTTTGAAATGCAAAACCCCTGTGACCTGTGTCCATGAAATGCAAATTCCACCCCGCTTGAAATCTCACGTTGCTGGTTTATTTTTTCCCCATTCATTCAAAGCCCTTTTTGAAATCTCAACTTCTTTTGGGACTTTCTTCCATTCCATTCATGGAATCCCTTCTCCTCTTGCCCAATCCTTCCAACCTCTCTCCAAGTCTTTTACTATTTCTGGACCACCACTTCAAAACCCAAGAAGATCTCTCTCTAATTCCATCACTCCTGAAGAAATTGAAGAAGGATTGCGGGGATTCGGACTGGAATCTCCTATCGCTTAAGAAGAATCTATCTTCAACCATTGCTTCGTGGATTTCTCGATCGGATGCGGTAGATAGCGTTCTTAATCAGCTCAGTCTCAAGTTGGAGGATTTCGATCCTGCCCCATTTCGAGGTTTCTTTATCTCATTTCTGTTTCTTTGGATATTGTGTTTGGTTCTTGTAATCAAAGTTCAATTTTTTCTATGTTTTTTTTTTTTTTTTTGTTCTTATAGTTGGGGCTTGATGGGTTTGGATGGATTTTGGCTCAAATGGAGGAAATGGGTTTTGGGTTCATGGATTAAGGATTTTGGTTCCTGGGTTTTGGTTCGTTTCTTTTAATCTATTGAGGATGGGGTAGATTGGTTCGTCGTTTCTTGTCTGAATGCACTCCTTCGTTTTATTTTCAGCTGATTTCATGTATTCGAATTTTGCTTTTGCGCAGATTTTGGTCCCTGCTTTGACGGGTTTGTGTCTTCCAGGTACTAAGGAAAATGCGAATCTGAAGAGAATTCGAAGGATTTTAGATGAGGAATTGCCTATGATTGTGAAGGAAGTGCGTTGGATTGAAATGGTTCGTGCTTATGCTGGTATGGTATTTTGAATTTTTTTTTTTCTTGGATGCTTTAGGTACTTTTATCCTCACATTCATTTTCTCATTGACCACTGGATTTGTAGTGGCACTAATGGTGATATAGGAATTCATGGTAAAATGAGCTCCACCGAAGGATTATTATAGAGGTGAGTGGTGAAGCATACAAGGAAGTGATGTAGATGGAGCCTTGACTTTCTTAGAATTTAAATTACTTGAGTGATGGCTGGGTATTCATTCCCATCTGCCCTTGATTTAATTTCCATTAAAGGGGAGGTTATTCTATGGTCATTTTTGGATATTCATCTTTGATTCTTCATTTTTAATCACTTATAGAAGTACAAAGTCTTAGAATACCTAGGAATTTTAATCACTTGAAACAACAGGCCCTAGGTTCAGTGGGTACTGTTTTCAAGTGAAACCATTTTGATTAATTTCTGATCCAGAAAATATCCCTGAAATGCAGGAAAATATCGTCGGAAGTTTCTTAGGCTAGTTCTTTGTTTTTTTCCCTGTTTTGCCTTACAAAGGACTCTACTTCATGCTACACATCTCCTTAACCAGTTGAGCAACTTGGGGCTTATTCAATTAATTGAAATTGAAACTCTAGGATTTTGAGCTGTGTCTTTCTATCAAAGCAGGCAAGAGTTAAGGATCAGAGGTGCAGATCCACAAGGGTGGAACTCAGAAGGGCTGTCAAATGAAGTCAACTTTAATAGGAAATGATTACCTATAAATTACCCTTAGTAAATAAAATCTTTGGAAAGTGATGGTCTCATCTGCTTCTCCTTCATAGATGTTCATTCCTCACCTTTTAATACTCCTTTGATAAAAGGTGGAATCCTACATTTTTTTGATAGTTATGGTAAATTATATTAAAACATAAAAGAGTACATTATTGTACAAGAGAAAAGAAAAGAAAGTAATCAATGAGTGGTAGCTCGGTCGGCCAAGGACTCTGCGCCTAAGGAAGCGGAGAGGTCTTGTGTTCGACACCTACCTTTGTTGGCCACCTCCCATATAGTTTGACCCGGTGCATGTGGATAGGAGGCTTTGCATGTGCCCCTAGGGATTAGTTCTCGGCTATCCAGAATCGAGTGTCCGTCTGGCTCAGGGCCAAAGGCAACTGGGTTGGGTTGGGCTGGGCTGGGCGGGAGATACCATGGGTTATAAAAAAAGAAAAAAAGAAAGAAAAGAAAGCACGGGTTTTGCAGTAGGAGCATTAAACCCTATGCTAAAACAACCCACAGGACAAAGTAGGCAAACAACCCCTTAATGATGCCATATGTTGCAGTTTGAAGCAATTTGGGGCATAGCAAATGGACCCTTAGAAATCATATTTTGCATTGTTTGCTATCGGGAGCATGCCACTTTTCTTTTCCTTTTTTTTTTTTCTTCTTTATAAATTAGTTATCGTAAATATATTTATGTACCATTTAGTACCAAAAAGATGCTATGTTGTACTATTGCACTGAGATGAAAATTTCTTACTTGAGTCTGTGTTAGAAAAAAAAATCTAAATACTAAATTAAAATTACGAGACTGAAAATAATCTTCACATAATTAACATAGAGTTGATGCACATTACAGATTAACGTTCTCTTAAAGAAAAATTTGCCTTTACAAAGATGATATCTGAATGCACTTGGTTGCAACTCTTCTATCCTTTAGACACAACGCCGCTCCTTATCATGACTAACACTAACAATTTAGATTTGGTGCATGCATGATCCAAAATCCACTGGTACACTATTTTGCTCTTTGGTTTGTCCATAGTAGCAAAAGAAGATAGAAGGAAGAAGAGAACTACCATGTGGCGCACCATAGTTTGTCCTATGGGTCCCGATATATTTTCATCTTTTGGGTTTGCTTTCAAATCTATGTACACTCCTCTTAACATAAGGAATAAAATTCCCTTGATCCTATCTGTTGTGGGACAAGAGAAAAAAAATATTGCACAAAACATGTACAGGAAAAGGCCAAATTTTCTATATTTTGTAACCTCCAAAACCAATATTTCGTGTATCCTATCCCGTGATTTGGCCCAGGATAGACTGGAATGAAAGATAGAATTCATGTAGTTGACTTTGACATAGTTGGGACAAGGCTTTGATGATGGCGATGTAAAAGTATCATGGTGTTTACAATATCTCACTGATATATGGGGCAATGTTTTCAAAATCGAAAAGGCAAAGTGGTGCGGGCTAGGGTTTGCTGAACTTGATCTAACCAGTGGCTCATTTATGGCATACTTTGGCATCATTGTGGTATTTTAATTGAGAAATGCTCATGTGAGAACCATGCTCACAGTACCGTGAGAACCATGCCACATAGATGGGCTAACTGGATGGGGCCCCACAAATCATGAGACAAGGGCAATGGAATGACCCAAGTGGGACCACCCTAGATATGAAGTTTGAAGCCAATCCCATGCCTCTAACCTCTTCATTCGCGACTGACTAGTTTAATGACTTTATATCAAAATATATATATATATATATATATTGACCTTCGATCCAACGCTCCAGTCCATTTAGATGGATGCAAACCAAGGGATTGGGTGTAATTTAGGGGGGTTTGTGTGTGTGGATGGTTTGTATGAATCATAAGTTGGGCCCGCTGGAAATTCTCACCGTAACATGGTGAGCATGGTTCTCACAAGAGCATTTCTCATTATAGTTATACTATAAAAAAAATGAAAATATTAAGAGTAGAGAAACCATACCAAAATTCAGAACAAAAAAGCATACTGGAAAATATGTAAAGCAGAAATTGTAGGAAAACTTGTAAAAAATAGGAAATCAAAGTTACATTTGCAATTTTACTTGGCCACCATTTAAAGATTCTAAATTCTAAACGTTCCACAAATACTCAAGAATTTTCGTAAGTTAAAATGATAGTTCAAATCACTAGTAATTTATAGTAACATTGACTTTCCAAGTTTTTATGAAATACAATCATCATTATTCATAGCGATATTTATGGTTCATTGGTTGAACTGTTTAGCCTGCCTGGTTCGGCTAATAGCCTGCAGTCTGAACCACGTGGTTTGCTGTTCCCTTTTGCCAGGTTGGAGCAGTCAGTCCAGTTCTGTTTTAAAACATTGATCTTTGGCAATGCAAGGACCAAGAGAAGTAGGGCAGTAAAGATTTAAAGTAATATAAATGACATGTTAGATTATGGAGTAACTGAAAACATTACTTTAAATAGGACAAGTAAAAAAAGTAGAGTACACAAAGCTGACCCTAGATAGATGGGATGAGGCTATGCTGATTATGACAACTAAAGCTTATACAACACTTATCAAACATGTGGCTATTACATTTGATTCTGCATTGGCTAAATCATTTGTAATCTATTCTGTGCTTGTAAATTATAATAGGTTTACACAACTAAAGTTGGTATTAGAGCTTTAGCCACATTGATCAATTGTAACTCATTCTGAACACTTGTACAAGAGAGCAACAAGGTACAATTCATTTTGTAAATGTGCCTCTAGTGCAAAGAACAACTCTGCTCAAATGCAGTGATGAGATTCAAACCTACCCTTCCTAGGAAGATGACTATTTCATTTCCATGGTATGAATGTGCAGTAACTATACAACTGATGCATTCATTAACATTCATAAATGAAACTAGTCTCACATCCAACTAGCATGGCCATGTGCATATAAATAAATGAACTGTCAAAAACAAGTCTGAGTATGTGTAATATATGGTGAATTTGGAAATATAGGCTACCCCAAGTCCATCACATGTAGCCATCTGTCATGCCTTTCCCCCTGGACTATTGTTCTTATTTAATCCAGTGTTCATTGGCTCCCATTTGAAGGTTGGAATCATCCAATCTGGGTGATTTTCTTAGAAATCATCATCCCCAATGGGTCTAGTATATTCAGTCATATAGATCATTCAGTAATGGGCAGTGTGTGTGCACAAATTTGGCATCCGAAAGTAGTGATAATTTCTCGTTAGTTGTTAGCATGCTAGTGCATTTTTTTGCTTTGCTGATGGCATAAAAAGTGTCAAATGAGCTCCATATCATTCTTTGGACCCTCTTAATAATTCAACACTACTAAACTTGCAGAGACCACTTTACAGCTGGAAGCTCTAGTTGGCGATCTTGAAGATACAGTGTTCTCTGTTATGAACCAAAGATCAAGGAATATATTCTCATTTAGTCTTCCAAATACATCAAATCCAACTGTGAGGCTAGTGACAATGCTTTTCTTTTCCCTTTCTTCTGTTGAAATGAGAAAACTGAAAATATTACCGGGGAATCCAAACATATATTTAGGCCCAACAGGACTTAAAGTGGACTTGCATCACTGGTCACATGTCAATAGCCAGAACATGGACATCAGTTCATAGTTCATACCACTTAGCAATGAGGGGATAGGCTGATTTATTCAATGTGAAATATAAAATGCTCATCATTTTTGGCTCTACGAACTGCATGTCTGGCCAATTTTCAGTGCATCATTCATATATCAGATGTTAGAAAAACTGTCACTGATGGATGATGCTAACCATTTGGTGGTTAGAATACATTACCAACTGCATGTGTGACCAGTCTTTTACTGTATTGTTCTTAGTAGAAAACTTCTCACCCATCAATGATCCTAACCATTTGGTGGTTGGAATCATTAGGACCCGTGATGGGATCACCTGATGAATTGCTTAGAATACCAAAGGGTGTACTCTGTCAGCACCATCTCTCTGATGGAGGGGAAAATGGATTAGGTTACTGAAAGGTAGACTCTGATGGTACTATAGCTGATGGAGGGAAAAAACAGGTGACTGTTCCTCTTGAATGAAAACTGTATCATACATTTTATTATAAAATTATGAAAACTGCATCATATATTATCTTAGAATTTTTTTATTTTGAATGCAGGATATTAAATGGAAGCAAGAAAAGCTGCTGCTTGCCATAAATGCTATGAGGGAGATAGAAGAACTTCTAGTAAAAGTAGTGAAATCCAGGCCAAAGTGGAGTTGTCTTCTTAATGCTGTTGATTCAAGAGTGGATAAGACAATGGCTATTCTCCGGCCGCAAGCTCTTGCAGACCATCGATCTCTCCTTTCTTCTCTTGGATGGCCACCACCCCTTTTAGCATCCGGGCCAGACAAGGAAAACAATATGAATATGGACTTTCCAAACCCTCTTTGTCTGATGCAGGGAGATAAAAAGGATCAGTATTCTCAGAGCTTTCTAGCACTATGTGCTTTGCAGCATTTGCAATGTCAGCGGGAATCCCGTCAACATGATCTTGCAAAACAAAAGAAGGGGCATCAGTTATCAGCTTCAACAGTGTTGTGCAGCAATCCATGCCTTATTTCTGGACTTTGGACTGTTGACGAGCTTGTATCTCCTATTGCAACGAGGATGGAGTACCACTTCTCAAGGTGGCTCGATCAACCAAAGTTCATATTCGCTCTTGTATATAGAATAGCTCGAGATTTCATTGGATTAGATGATGTTTTGCAGCCTCTGATCGACAAAGCAAGGCTTGTCGGTTGCAGTGCCAAGGAGGCTTGGGTATCAGCAATGGTAAAAATGCTATCTGGCTACCTAACGAAGCAAGTATTTTCTTGTCTTGCAGAAAGATATTATGGTATGGATGAAAATTTGGAGGTGAATTCTTCATGGCTTCATCTGGTCGACCTCATTATCTCTTTTGATAAGAGAATGCAAGAACTTGCAAGCTCAGGAACTCCATTTTTCATTGGGGAAACTGTAGAAATCAATGGAATCTCAAGAGGGACATCTGTACTAGCAATATTCTGTGATCAGCTTGACTGGCTAGTGATATGGGCTGCAATTGAACTAAAGGATGCTGAGGAAAAGCTTAACTTAGAGGTGCAAAACAATCAGGTCTGGAGAGTTGATATGAAGCAAGAGCGTGAGTTTATACATGAGAGAGAAGATGAGTCGTTTCTTTTCTCCTCCAGAGAAGATTATAAAGCTCCATTAATTGCAGACTCTGTTTTACGAATTACATGGGCTATGATAGAAAGATGTCACACTCTACCTAATATCTTGCTGCGAGTTCAGTTTATCAAATTATCTGCAGTAAGATTTCTGCATGAGTTCTTTGACTTGTTACTTCAACACTGTCAGGGAATTGATTCTGCAATCGACCAAGTAAATGATGATTCATTATCAAGAACTTTTAGTTCAATCAATGCGGCTTGTTACTGCGAATCTATTCTGCAGGAATGGAGCGAAAGTATTGAGTTCTTGGAGATGGTAATCATCACAGACAATGCAGTGGGCGTGATTGAAGATGACCCACGTCTCCGCAGCTGCTTTTTCAGAGATGAAATAAAGAAGTTAATGAAGTTGGAGGCTGAATTTCTTGAGGAGATTTTGGCTGTTCTTCTACGTAAATTCAATGCTCTTTGCTGGTATTATGCCGAGAACAGAGAACAGTGGGAGCAAGAAAATTTGGTTGCCAATGGGATTCATGGGGTCGGAGATATGACTGTATCCACTGACTTGATTGAAGCATTAGATGATTTGAGGGAGAGACTTCATGTACTGAAGAAGGGGCTGAACTCAAAGGATTTTCTTGATCTATGGAGAGGTGTTGCCGGTGGGCTCGACTATTTTGTATTCAGCATCATTCCTTTGAGTGGTGTGAGATTTTCTGCACAGGGAATCAATCAGTTCAGAGCTGATATGCAGGCGTTGTTCTTCATTTTTCGCCCTTTTTGTGCACGGCCTGAGGCTTTTTTTCCATATGTAAGTGACGCTATGAAATTGTTAGAAATGGGTAGGGAAGATGCAATGCATATACAGGAAGTTCTATTGAAGGGTGAGAGGATGATGGAATGCTTGCATGCTCATGGAGTGCACCGTGTATCTCCTCCCCAAGCTGACAAGATTTTGAGAAGCAGGAGATTTGGAGTCTGATCCAAAGATGAAGAGGTATTGTATGGATGTCCTCCGCAGTTATTTGGGAAATGCTTCAAAACACCTGGATTGAACCTAAGGTGTCGGGGTTGTGTAGATAGGGAATGAAAATGACTTTGTATGACATCTTAAGTAGCAAAAAAGAAGGTGAGATAACTCGACAGCATGGAGCACTGGGACATGTGACCGCGTGGCAAATAGATGGCGGCTTTTTATAGTATCGTTAACAATAGATGAGAGATTTGATGCCCTGTTTGTTTCATGTAATTGGATGAATTCCTAGGAATTCCAGGACTCTATTTTGTAAGTGGTTAAAAATGAGAGGTCAAAGGTGAATAACCAAGAACACTTTGATGTTGCATGGTTACCTTCCAAATGTGCATTGGGAGCTTGTCTTCTTGGTAATCTTTTAAATGGAAAATTAGTTCAATCTTGGCATTTTGGCTTGCTTAAGGCAACATTTGCAATCAAGGTCACCTGGGTTGCAGTTGGGGATTCACAGTTTGTGAGGAAAATATGCAAGTTTTAATGCTGGCCTTATAACCCCCTCTTAACTCAAGAGGGAGCCGTTTTAAAGTCGAACCGTGCCGTGCTGTGCTGCCTTGATCCCATAAGAGCTCCAAAGTTAAGAGTGCTCGGACGGAAACTCTTCCTAGATTTTCCACCTAGTAAAAAAGAGGAATGAACTACTAAATTAATGCAATATCGTGCAATTTGTTCACTTTATGCGATGTAGCATAGTCAAAAAGGCATTCTAGACCTTAACATGGGAAAATATTTAAAATTTGTATAGGAAGAGAGAAAATACATCTAAAAAGAGAGTAGAAAGCTATGTTTCAAGAGCCAAAAATAGACTTACATCTTAACATGGATTCTAACTGAAACAAGAAGCAAACCTAATTGATTAAAATAGACATAATCCAAAAATTCTAATATATCAAAACGTCTCCACTAGGATACCTACAAACAATTATATACAAAAGTGAATGAATATCTTATATCTATCTATCATAATCAATCATAAAAGTGAAGACTCAATTTTCACTCCTATCACAAATACATAGTACGACATGTGGGACATGTGTGAAAATCCTTCCACCACCTCTCAATGCACATGATGTGGAAGCCGTGGTTGCATTTGGGCAAGATAGTGAGCACTTCTCCCAACTTAAATTCTGACAAACAGATGACGCACCCTTCTTCCACCCCTGTCAATCTCAGTCTCGTTTCCTCTGAGAAAAGCTCAATCGGCAGCCCCGAATTCACTGCACGTACAGGTTGCGGCGGAGAGTGATGGTGTTGAACAAGCTCTCGTGGCTGCTGGGGGTGGTGAAAACGCACCGCAGCTGCTTCCTGACCGGGATTCGTTCCATTCCCGGCACCTGCGGGTGGGTGAGAGCGGTGGCCTTGAACTGGTCCCGGTCTGGGATTCACCGGATTCTCGGGACCCGCAGGTGGGTCATCAGACTTATCTTTGACCCATATGACAAGCGTGATGATCAGGTAGAGGACGCCAACAAAAAAGCCGGGGACGATGAGTATTTTCTCTTGTAGCTCTTGGCGAACTGAGGGTGGGGGAGAATCAGAAAGGAGAAATCTAGAAGGCATGCTTTTTCACCCTTCTTCTTCTTCCTCTTCTTCTGATTCTGATTTTCGAAGTTTCAGAGGGTAGGGAGAAAATAACTAGGGTTTATGCATGCGGAGGGAGGTGAAAGTGAAACAAACATTAATTGTGAGAACACCCAATTAATAAAGAGGGAATTCAATGACGGATCTGGAAAGAGTTTCAAATTAAATAGAAGATGAACTTAACATAACTATACCATTCATGATTGTGTTTTTAGCATGCGTGCTTTCAACCATCCACCCACCTCATGCAAGATTCGGAAATATCGTGATATAATATCACCATATTTAGCAAGAGCTCTATTTTCGCTATAGCACTAGTATATTTTTAAGGTTTTTTTTTTTTTTTTTTTGGTATACCCGCAAATATGCCCCGGTGGTTTTAGTATTTGCATATACCCCCTTATCTTTTCGATTTAATAACTTTCATATCCCCAAATTTACTAGTCATATAGTGACCATCAAAAGATTTGTATTTAATTTTTATAAAAATGACAACTTTGCCCTTAAGTTCAATTCAAAAAAATATAAGTACGTCATTATTTATAAAAATATCATTATTTTATCCCAAGTCCCAATAGTTTCTCTCAAATTCTCCCATGCGCATGACACCTAGTCATGTATTTGAGACTACCATTAATCTAATTGGGGAGTGTGTACGAATTAGGTCAACTATAACCAATTATAAGTACAAGTGTTGATTTTCTTTGTGATCGATTTAGATTTGATGAAATGGGCCCCATATTGATAAAAATGGATTTATGTAGGGTTACTCTCTCTCATTGAATATATCATAGTAATTATTAATATTAAAAGATTAAAAAAAAAAAACAAATTCAAGCTTTTGAAAATATGCTTATATGTATAAAGAGACGGGAAAAAAAATGTCATTTTACTCTAAAGAACTTATGGTGATTGTAAGACTACTAATTTTGGGACATGAAAGGTATTAAAATGAGAAGGCAAGGGGGAGTATATACAAATATCGAAATCATAGGGCCTATTTGCAAATCCTATAAACCTTAAGAGGGTATATACAAAAAACTCTATTTTTAAAGTATATCACCGAAATCTAATAATAAAGCATTACAAGTGAACAAGAAGTATCTATAGAGTTTTTTTAATGGTATTACAATTATTTTATCTTTTTTTTTTGTTATTTTAATCATTCTAAAACTATTTTGTTTTTTATGACATTTTCCTAAAATATCATAAGAAAAGTTCATATGCGTACTTAAATTAAGTGCAAGATTAACTATCTAGTTTCAAGTCATAATTATCACACTTGTACGTACTCCGGCGGTTAAAGCTAACCATGAACCTTACCGATCAAATCTTTAGTCCAAAGGGTTATTAGCTATTTCCTGTGACACCAAGTGTAGCACCATGAATACGACAATTCAACAAAATATATGAGCAATTAAAATATATCACATATTATATCAAATTTGAATTATTGACAGAAGATTAAACGATGTCAAATAATCGGAAACTAGGCACATTGTACGTTTAAGAATAAATCATGCTTTATCGAATCACAAAACAATACTTACATTTTAGTTGGCTACTACATTTGCTTAATCCTCTCTTAATAGAGAGCACGCATTTTGGGATATCACCAGGGGCCCGGCCAAAGGTCCTCCTGGCTACCTGGGTTTTAGAATTTCGGTGCTCCAGGCTGTCTACTGCAGTAACGTACACAAATCTAAACTAAGAGTCAACCCCATCGAGTATCATCCAGTCGAAGCTAAGTAGTGCCGACTCATTCAATTCAATCCATAGGACTTCATTAAGACTTTTACACTCAATTCGTTTCGATTTCACTCTATTCATTCAATCAATCTAGTCATATTTACTCAGTTCGCTATTCACATCAATTCACGATATATATTTATAGAACATTTGCAATAACACTTGAGAAATACTACGAACAATGCATATAAGCAAATCTTGAGACATTTGAGGGCAAGAATAAAGTCAATAACAATATGCAAATGCAATTCGATTAATAGGATCAGAAGATTTGCTAGCCAAACCTAATCTAATCACCCGCCATCTCTAACCATCCATTTCGATGTAGTTTTAGGTAATTCGATGCACAGGCTACATTTTATTGGTGTTAAATTGTGTGTGTGCATGATGCACCGAAATCCCTAAACCAACACCCATGGGAAGGTGCTAGACAAACGGATAGGCACATGAGATAATCTCAGCCCAATATTTCTCATGTGTTACAATTTCCATTGGACTTAATTATTTGGTTAAGGGTTCCATGTCTAGGGACCTACAAGGTCACTCCTTTCTCACACTAAGACTTATTGGTTTAGTGTTTGTGACAATCATCCTCAATGATTGATTATAAGGTTTTAGTCCATGGGTTCCAATCTAGGGTCCAAACTAGGGTTAAAGTCTCTTTTTCCCCAAAAGATAGGGCCCGGTTTAATTGTCCCCATATCAACTTCATCTCCCAATCTCTGATAACTAGGATGTATAGACCATTGGTTTCTACGTTTCAAGAGCTTTCCAACGATATATGGAACTCAAAAATCGGACGTATGGGTCAAAAGTTATGGCCATTCAAAGTTGGCATTGTAAGGTGCAATGGGCCGACCCGCGGCCCAATGCGGACAACATACTGTGTCCCATTTTCTGGGAAGAAACTGACCTGAAATGCTCTGTGTTCTGGGGTCTATTCTCCATACCTATAACCCATCTTTACAAGCATAACTTGGACCAAAATGAGCCTCCAAAGTGCTCACAAAATCCATAATCCATCTAATTACATTCTACAATAATTCACTACAAGAACTCATTTTTACATTATAATTCTAATTCAAAGAAAAGGCTGAATTATCATTCAAGAGAGTGACATTGCTCAATCAATAAATCAGTAGTATGCATATATCTTAAAATGCTCATTTACTTGCCTATAATGGTGCTTTTCCACTCAAATATCTTTTTTGGCTCAAATCAAGCAAAACTCCCAATTTTCTATGCTCAAGCTAATCCCTACAATGGTGCTTGCAAGAAATGAAATCTAATGAGCATGTATGTACTACAGTTTACTCTTAATGACTGATTCAAAGTAAGAGGATATGGGTGACATAAGGTTAGCTTTACCTGTGAAGGAAATGGTGAGAGGGTAGAGCTGATTGCAGGCTTGATGAAGAAATAAATTGTTGGGACAGATGACAGGGAGAGTCTTGATGTTGAATATCATGCATGCAATGCTCTGTCCAGCTGATTTGAAGAAGAGGTCTGAGAATAACAGTGTTGGATGAAGGAAAAGAGGATCCGGTTGAGAGACATAGTTGAGGAAGACGATGATTGGACCCCAAAACTCTCACATGCAAGCTCCTTTAATGGTGATCTTAGCGATTGATATGAAAATGTAAGGAGAAGGAGAGAAGAAAGAGGTTCCTCAGCTGAAATGAAGGTAGAAGAGGAGAAATAGAACAGAGGATCGGTTGGTGGTGTCTTAAAGGGTATTTTGGTTGGACTTTGCATACAAGTCCATTTTCTTGAATGAAATTTGGGCAAAGGGCTTAGGGTTGTTTTGGGCTTGGATATGGATCAAGTTGGGTCCGAATGGGTTGGGTCAAAACATGAAGATTAATGCTAATGACATGCTTAATGAAATGCACTTAAAACCATTAAACTATATGAAAACATGTGTGGCCCAAAATTATCAAAAAGGTCATAAGTTCTACCTAGTTGGATCAACACCTTACTAATCTACCTAATCCATCACAAAACCATCCAAAACAAACATTAAGCACCTAATCAAAATTAATTAGATATTACGCACCTAATCAAAATTGCATTTGCATATTGTTATTGACTTTATTATTGCCCTCAAATGTCTCAAGATTTGCTTATATGCATTGTCCGTACTATTTCTCAAGTGTTATTGCAAATGTTCTATAAATGTATCGTGAATTGATGTGAATAACAGACTGAGTAAATATGACTAGATTGATTGAATGAATAGAGTGAAATCGAAACGAATTGAGTCTAAAAGTCTTACTCAAGTCTTATTGATTGAATTGAATAAGTCGGCACTACTTAGCTTCGACCGGATGATACTCAATAGGGTTGACTCTTGGTTTAGATTTGTGTACGTCCCTACAGTAAACAGCCTAGAGCATCGGAACTCCAGAACTCGGGTAGCCAGGAGGACCTTTGGCCGGGCCCCTGGTGACATCCCAAAATGCGTGCTCTCCATCAAGGGAGGATTGAGCAAAGGTAGTAGACAACTAGAATGTTAGTATTGTTTTGTAGTTCGATAAAGCATGATTTATTCTTAAACGCATAATGTGCTTAGTTTTCAATTATTTGACATCATTTAATCTTCTGTCAATAATTCAAATTTGATATAATATGTGATATATCTTAATTGCTCATATATTTTGTTGAATCGTCGTATTCATGGTACTACACTTGGTGTCACAGGGATCCATGATTCCGAAAGGAATAGTTAATAACCCTTCAGACTAAAGATTTGATCGGTAAGGTTCATAGTTAGCTTTAACTGTTGGAGTACGTACAAGTGTGGTAATTATGACTTGAAACTAGATAGTTAATCTTGCACTTAGTTTAAGTATGCACATGAAGGTTTAAATTATTAGCTTTGTTATAGACTAATTATTATGTACCAGTTAGGTTAATAGACTGCTCATGGCTTTGTTATTGATGATATACATGCTTCCGCAAGTAAATGTTCAATGACATGTGTTTGTGAGTAATTCTCACACTTGCAAACTGGAGTTTTTCCTTCGTGAATTCGGACTTGGTCCGAAACAGGTGCGAGTTCACGGGAGTATGCGTGTCACACCTCTGTAACCACCCTAATCAGGGGATTCTTGGGTCCGGGATGTGACATACGTAAGTATGGTATCAGAGCATGAAAAGTCTTTTCTAAAAGACTTAGACACTCTAGGAAACGTGGTGAGGACACGATAGGACATTGAGAATTTTAATTATAATTAAGGTTTGTTTAGGGTTGTTTATTGTATTGTGTTAAAGTAAACCCCCGAATTACAAAAGTTGCCGCCTCGACGAACCACTCGAATGAGCGTTCGACCGCCAGAGCTGGTTCGACTCCAACCTTCGCCGATCAGAAGGCCAATGTCTGCCGTGCAAGAAACCCAAAATACAACTCAAGGCCTGCAAATGCCAACATAGCAAAGACTGGTTCAAGAAATGACAATACACGTATGTGCTATGGCTTGGGATGTGGCTGAAGCGACAAACGCGGTGGAAGGAGGTAAGACGATAATTATTAATTATAAGTCCAATATTTTGTTGTTTCTTGATTTCACACACTCTATGATTACATCCCACTTTGTTGTTATTTCCGAATTAGACCGTGCAACCGCAGGTTGTCTTTCCGATTATATCTTTGATAGGTTAGTAATAGTGTATGATACATCCTTTCGAAGTATGAAATTTAGATGAGGAAGTTCATAGTTTTAATTTGGAAAGTGAAGCTCCCTAGGAAGCTAGAAAAGACCTTAGTAGTGGTAAGTTGGTAAGGCATTCCCTAGGAAGCACCTGAATACATGATTAGTTAGCTAACTATCGGGCAAATATAGATTACTTCATAAGATAGTGACCCATAGATATGTGAATTTAGTACAGGTGTAGAGTTGAGAATCCTATAAATAGTCTAAATATCCAATTAGCTTAGCCTTGAGGCAGAGGAGTTAGTTGTAACGATTACTAATCCCATAGATTTATTTTGAAAGGTTAAAGTAACCTTAGTGGCTAGGGGTATCTTAATTAGTAACCTATGAGATTTGTTGACCTGTAAGAATTGTTGACCCTCTTCCTCTAGTTAAGGATAGAACTATCCATTATTGAAGGTAGACTCCACCTTAGTTAAATCTTAGAGAAAACTTTAGTATTGACCCAGATCGGTGATAGAGGACTTGATTATAGTTAGTCTTATGAGAATTGAATTAGGACATAGTTACCACATATGGGAAATAGTGATTTCTAGATAAATAAGGTTAGCGCAGATAGTAATGATCGTATGTTAATAATTGAGCTAATATAGAGTTGGTAGACTCAAAACAGTTAGTTTAAGACCTTGGTTACTTAGAAGTTTGGTAAGACTACAAACAAGTTAAGTCTGAGAATGGAATAGTTCGCATGCCAAGTAGCTTTGATTCTTAAGCACAGGAATTAGGTTGTAAGAGTTGTGAGGATTTCATAGTTATTCTAAAAGATTAACCACCTCGGTAGCTATAAATCTCTTAGCAGCTTGTTAGCTTTACTAGACTTTATTCTATATGAGTATTTAAAATCGCCACCTTCTAGATAGATAGATTTTACCACAGAAGTAATTAAAAGTAATTACCACAGAAGTAATTAAGAAAACTGGAGTTTTCTCCTTCCTGAATGCGGACTTGGTCCGGAACAGGTGCGAGTTCACGGGAGTACGCGTGTCACACCTCGGAAACCACCCTAATCAGGGGATTCTTAGGTCCGGGATGTGACAGTAAACACCTTCCAAATTTGCATTGGGAGCTTGTCTTCTTGGTAATCTTTTAAATGGAAAATTAGTTCAATCTTGGCAATTTGATATGCTTTAGACAACATTTGTAATCAAGGTCACATGGGTTGCAGTTGGGGATTCACAATTTGTGAGGGATCTCATGTTAATGTTCACAATTAGGAAGGGTTGAGACAAGGTTATTGACTTTTTTTATCGTTGGGGATCTTTTGTTCAAGAATGCTGAACAAAATAAGACCATTTTGTTGAGGTCAACGTCTACCTTCACTCCTGAGCGGTTATTATTGTGGTCGAGCCCCCTCACCATAAAAATATTATTGTGTCGTTTCCTATCACCAATTGGTTTTGGGATAAGTGGTAGCTCAATGGGGTGTAAAATCCTACAAGTGGTAACAGGAGGACTATAAGGTTGTCTTGAGAGTACACGCATCCAAGCACCATAAGAGGATCTTTCTTCATTTGGTGTTGCATATATGGTTGGGGTTGACTTCTCAGGGTGCATAATCTCGACAAGGTCAAGGCAAGTTGTACAAGTCCTACATTGAAAATATGCAAGTTTTAACGCTGGCTTTATAACCCCCTCTTAACTCAATAAGGAGCCGTTTTAAAGCTGTACAAGAGTCCTTCCTTAGATTATCCACCTAGTAAAAAAAGGAAGGAACTAAATTAATGAAATATCTCGCAATTTATTCACTCTATGCAATGTAGCATAGTCAAAAAAGGCATTCTAGACCTTAACATGGGAAAATATTTAAAACTTGTCAATGAAGAGAGAAAATCCATCTCTCTCAAAAAGCAGAGTCAAGACCCAAAAAAGAGAGTAGAAAGCTATGTGTTAGGAACTATGGACCATCACAAACTCTACATTGGTATGATATTGTCCACTTTGGGCCTAAGCCCTCATGGATTTGCTCTTGGACTCTACCCAAAAGGCCTCATACCAATGGAGTACTTAGTCCAACTTATATGCCCATGATCTTTCCCATTTCTAGCCGATGTGGGACTTTGGTTGTACAAACCCAACAATCCTCCCCTCAAACAAAGGACCATATCTCTTTGGATACTTTTACCGGGCCTCCCCTCAAACGATCATCCATCCGTCCGCTCCATCGAGAAGAGCCAACTCGAGAGCCTCACCACGGATCCACCAATCGTGAGTACCGCGCTTTTCTTGTGCATCACCGGGGCCCACCACCTTTGTTCGACAATCCGAGGATTCTCTTGGCTATGTTTGGGCCTGGGCGCTCTGATACCACTTGTTAGGAACTATGGACCATCACAAACTCTACATTGGTATGATATTGTCCACTTTGGGCCTAAGCCCTCATGGATTTGCTCTTGGACTCTACCCAAAAGGCCTCATACCAATGGAGTACTTAGTCCAACTTATATGCCCATGATCTTTCCCATTTCTAGCCGATGTGGGACTTTGGTTGTACAAACCCAACACTATGTTTCTAAGAGCCAAAAATAGACTTAAATCTAAACATGGATTGTAACTGAAATAATTAAGCAAACCCAATTGATTAAAATAGACATAATCCAAAAATTCTAATATATCAAAACGTCTCCACTAGGATACCTACAAACAATTATATACAAAAGTGAATGAATATCTTATATCTATCTATCATAATCAATCATAAAAGTGAAGACTCAATTTTCACTCCCCTCACAAATAAATAGTACGACATGTGGGACATGTGTGAAAATCCTTCCACCACCTCTCAATGCACATGATGTGGAAGCCGTGGTTGCATTTGGGCAAGATAGTGAGCACTTCTCCCAACTTAAATTCTGACAAGCAGATGACGCACCCTTCTTCCACCCCTGTCAATCTCTGTCTCGTTTCCTCTGAGAAAAGCTCAATCGGCAGCCCCGAATTCACTAAAGTAGTAGCACGTACTGGTTGCGGCGGCGGAGAGTGATGGTGTTGATCAACCTCTCGTGGCTGCTGGGGGTGGTGAACACGCACGGCAGCTGCCTCCTGTCGGGGATTCGCTCCATTCCCGGCACCTGCGGGTGGTTGAGAGCGGTGGCCGTGAACTGGTCCCGGTCTGGGATTCACCGGATTCTCGGGACCCGCCGGTGGCTTTCCGATGAACCGTGTGATATAGATGAAGAGGAACAAGGAGCAGACGACAATAATAACGGAGCAGATGAGTAGCTTGCCCTTGGCGGAAAGGTCAGGGCCATATGAGGGTGGGGCAGAATCAGAAAGGAGAAATCTAGATCCCATGCTTTTTAACTTCTTCTTCTTCTGATTTTCGGAGTTTCAGAGAGTAAGGGAAATTAACTTGGGTTTATGCATGCGTGAGGGAGGTGAAACTCATGAAACAAACACATTAATTGTGAGAACACCCAATTAATAAAGAGGGAATTCAATGACGGGATCCAGAAAGAGTTTCAAATTAAATAGAAGTGGAATTTCACATAACTATCCCATTCGGGATTGTTGTATTTGTAGCATGCTTGCTTGCTTGCAACCATCCACCTCATACATGATTCGAAACTATCGTGATCTAATATCACCATATTTAGCAAGAGCTCTATTTTCGCTATAGCAAACAAGCAACCCATAAAAGATTTTGGGTTGAATTGGGTTAAGACTTAGGGCCTGTTTGGATGCACAAGAAAACACAAGAAAATAATATTTTATATAATATAATCTTTCATTTTTTAAAGAAGAAAATCTTGTGCGTTTGGTAACTCAAGAAAAATTTGAAGAAAAGATTCTTTTCTTTCAAAAAGCTCAATATTTTCTTATACAGCTCCCCCCTATAGAAAACTTTCTACAAGATAAGAATCTTTTAGAATGACTATTACAAAGTGGTAGAGTAAAGTAAAGACTTTAGTTCACCAAATCCATCATAATATTTATGTTTACACATATGGTAAAGTAAAGTAAAAGTAAATCTCACAGGACAGTAAAAGTCTGGTAAAGTAAATGTGAGATAAAGTGCATGGTGAAGTAAAGTGGGAAAAAATGGTAAAGTAGTTTCTTTTCTTTACTTCACTTTATCACATTTTATCGTAGTTTTATATGGTAAAGAAAAAATGACTTGTTTACGGGTGTGGTAAAGTAAAATAAAGATTAATTGATGTCATATCATGGTAAAATGGTGAGGTAAAGTAAGGTCAGATGAAGTATGTGGTAAAGCAAACTGAGAGAGAGAGAGAGAGTTATAAAGTAGTTATTTTTTTTATTGACTTTACTTTACTATACTTTACCATGGTTTTCTGTGATAAAAAGAAAGTAACTTCTAGTAAAAATATGAAAGTTAAACTTTACTTGACTACATTACTTTTTTTATCTAGACGTGGTAAATTACATATAAATTAAAATATTTAATAATTTTTTTCTTATAATGTAATTTACTTTAATCATAACACCTTCCAAGCTGCTCAATTTGGAATCTGTAATATTCTTAAAAAAATGCCAAACAGTTAAATATTATACTATTATAATATTGCATTACTGTATTCTATACTATTTTATTCTTGCAATATTTAAATATGTAAATATTTTATTCTGTAGACATCCAAACGGGCCCTTAAGATTGAATCCTTATTGTGCGATGGTGAGCATGGGGTTAGTGAATGGGAGGGGGTTGGATTCATCATGGGATGTCTCACATGATGCTAAATTATTACCTCATGTGCAAGTCAGGAATGGTATCTATCAAAAATAAAAATAAAAATAAAGAGATTACCAGAAAATTCACCTTCGCATCATCGTGCGCGTTCATGGCATGCTGGATAGGGGTGTTCATGGGTCGGGCTAGGCTGGGCTAAGGAATATCCAGGGCCAGAGCTGCTTTTAAACAGCCTGTCCAACCCTGGCCCAAGCCCGGCCCACGTTGAAGTATGTAAGCCCGAGCCCAGACCAAGATTAAAATATAATTTAAAAAGAGTGTGAAATTACATGACCTCGTCTGTAGCCCCATTGGTTTGGTCTTAACAGTGTCTTATCAAAGTAGCACTGTTTGAATCCCAAACCTAAACCTTTTTCTATTATTATTTTTCAATCGGGCCTAGCCGGGCCGGGCTTTGGGCTCTCTACAACTGAGTCCAAGCCCGTCCCGTCTATTAAACCGGCCTAACAAAGATGTCCAAGCGCGGTATAAGTCGGGCTGGGCCCGGGAGGTACTTCGGATAGCCCGGTCCTTGAACACCCCTAAAATGGTATTATAAGTGCCGTCCGTGCATATGTTGAGGGATTAAATTGATCAGGTGGTCAGGTCGCCAAAGAAAATAGATGAGTGGGAGTTTTCAGAGAATGCCATACATTACACACACGACAGCATCCTTATCATATCAGCTGTGTTTGGGCTTGGGTTTTGAGTCTGGACAAGGTTTTATCCAGAGTCCAGATTTGCGCTTTACCCACACCCAATTTGTGCCGGACATGATTTAGGTCAATACCAGACCCATAAGCCAAACAATGACTGTAAATAAAATGCAAAAAATACAAACTACTAGACATAAATAGGAAACAGATTCACTACTTAATCCAGAGAAAGAGGGGAAAGAAGAGGATATGTTCCAAGCAGAGAGATGCAAAGTACGCCTGATATGATTTTATTCGCACTGAAAAGTTACATTTGAAGACTCACAATTTCACATCCATTCATGCTTTTATTTGAGATTCTAGGACCCACCAAATAAAACACGATCCTATTTCTGTGCACCGCACCAAAGTAGGTCCCATTCTTCTTCCAGGTTTTCTGCATTAATTAAAGGACCATATGTATGTTTGTGAAAATCATTTCAGATGTAACTTTATTTTGGGAAAATTAGGACGCCTTCTGATTTTATATTATTATTATTATTATTATTTTTTATCTCATCTTTTTGGTACCATATCCGTTTGTTTGGCCATTATCCATTGATATTTGCATCACTAAAACAATAGCATGGCCCATGCACATGGAATTTTGTAGCACAAACTGAATGCTGCTACTGCCCTCGAACACACAGGACAGGGTGATCCTGATCCATGATCCTGACCGACTTGGCGGATCACACCAAGGAATGACCCACCTCCCGTTGAAACTTGAAGAATGAAAGATGGGATAAATCACACCAGTCGACCGATATATATATATATATATATATATATATATATATGTATATGCTCATTCCATGGCAACCATTGCCACTACTTCCTTCAGTCTCTTACCAGCCATTTGTAGGTCAAATACCAGATGAAATAATTAGAATGGGGGCATTCTCCTGGACACAGCGCAAAAGTTGGATGACCAGTTGAAAGCTACACAATACTATTCAATGACCGGCACATGGTTCCCTCTCTGTTTATCAATTCCATTCAATGCACCCCATCACAGTTTGACGCCCCCACAAAATCTCCCAACTCCTCAAAATTCCTAGTCTTCCACTTCGACAAATGGCACACCCAACAATATAAAAAGGGGGAAAAAGATTTTGAAGAGTGAAGGAAGAATATGTCATCACCATCAATCACCTTAAAGATCCAACAAACTTTGGAAAGCCAAAAACAAGATTCCCAAACATGCAACCATCCTACATATTACACATACCTAGCACTTAAATATTTATAATAGGGTGAAAGATGTGATAACAACAATAATTGAAAAGGGGAAAAAGGAAAAAGGAAGAAAATGAAAAAAAAAAACAAAATAACAACCAAATCCGACCATCCCTTAACCAGACAACAGGAGACTGAATACAAACCGCAAGCAAACCAAAACCTGCAAATCTAGAAGCACTTCCTGTGGACAATAGATGGCCCAGACTCATCGTACTCACCCTTGGATATCCACATCTGCAAAACACATTCCAAGACGTCATTACCAAGTCTTATGTTTTGATAGAGTAGATGCAAGCTTTCAAGGGCTTCTAGGCACACTTGGACCATTATACTGATACATGAGAAACTAATAGCTCTCAAGCATTCTCAAGGCAAAAAAGAATAGAAACGGATATTTTCCACAAGCATTTATCATTAGAAAGCTCATTTTAGTTTCAAATTCCAAAAACAGCCAATAAATGTACAATGGCTCTCAAGTTCAGACAGGAACTACTAGGTTTAGCTTCCTATACTATGGGAGGTTGTAGCATACACCAGTTGACAGGTTCATCTTCAACATGAGAGAGCATACTCGTAGCATATTCTGGTTGATACACTGGTTCATGTCAAACATAAAAGATGGATACTTTAGAACAGCAAAAATACATGCCACTTATCTGCTTTTTTCCCCAATAAATAAGCAATAATTTAGGAGAGTTCATTAAGAAATGGGCTGGAGGCCATTTTCAAAAGAGAAGTAAATAAAATATCTCCAGTCGTATTTTGGTCACTATGGAAGGAAAGGAATGAAAGAAAGGTTTCAAGCAAAGAAGCTCGGTAGAGTTGTTCAACCTTCACAAGTATAGAGAAGCCTCGTACATTGTTTCTAGAACAGAATTCAAAACGGGATCAATTTGAAAAATTGTTAACAATTGGAAAGATGTTGTTTCTAGTACAGAATTCAAAGCGGTATCAATTTGAGAAATTGTAAACAATTGGAAAGACGTACTCAACAGTGGTTCACGAGACTCTGAATGTACAACCATTTGGTGTGCTCAAGTTCAATTTGGATATTACAAGAGAAACCTATGTCTTGTAGGGATCAAAGATGTGTTGAAAGATGATCAAGGAAACGTTGGTTTTTGTTTCTTTCCAGTCCAATCAGAAAGTCTCAAATGAAGTGAAATTTCTAGGCATGAAAAAGTCAAGGATACTCAAAAGATGATCAGCAGGCAACATTGTAATGTTGGGAGATCCTATTAATATTTTAAAATAAGTGAAACTAAATCGAGGCAGAGATTAAGAGGATCTCTTCCAATCATATCAGAAGCGTCAATGAAGAAGTTGATTCATTGACAAAAGCAGTAGTAGACAGAACAATTGCTGGTGAATACTTTCCATACACTGTACTTCACTTCATTCATTGGGTTAAGTATAGATCATCTGTTTTGTTCACTTTCTGGGGCAAAAACACAGAAGCAATTTTTGAATTGTTTTGTATCGATATTCCAAAATAACCAATGTAGTAGATTTGAAAACAATAGTACAATGGAAGGAATGCTATATAGACAAGAGACGATTAAAAAATAGCTTTTGTAGTGTAATTCAAAACAAGTCAAAGCACAGTGGAAAGTGCTCGCTCATTGAGGTTGAAGGTTCAATTCAAGTTACCAATAAATAAATTAATAAAATCATATCAACATATAAAAGAAATCTAATACGACATGAGACATGCACAAAGCAGTAATTCCTGAGAACAATTACCTGTTGGAAGGTGCTCAGTGAGGCCAGAATTGACCCTCCAATCCAGACACTGTACTTTCTCTCAGGGGGTGCAACCACCTTGATCTTCATGCTGCTTGGGGCAAGAGCAGTGATCTCCTTGCTCATACGATCAGCAATGCCTGGGAACATGGTGGAACCACCGCTAAGCACAATGTTTCCATACAAATCCTTCCTTATATCGACATCGCACTTCATAATCGAGTTATAAGTAGTCTCATGGATTCCAGCAGCTTCCATTCCGATGAGGGAGGGCTGGAAGAGCACTTCTGGGCAACGGAATCGCTCTGCCCCGATTGTGATCACCTGGCCATCAGGCAGCTCATAGCTCTTTTCAATAGATGAGCTACTCTTTGCGGTCTCAAGTTCTTGCTCATAATCAAGGGCCACATAAGCAAGTTTCTCCTTCATGTCACGGACAATTTCCCGCTCAGCAGTTGTGGTGAATGAGTACCCTCTCTCCGTCAAGATCTTCATGAGGGCATCTGTCAGATCTCGTCCAGCAAGATCAAGCCTGAGAATGGCATGTGGAAGTGCATAACCTTCATAGATAGGGACAGTGTGGCTGACACCATCACCAGAATCCAGCACAATTCCTGCAAGGGATTTTCCACAAGGTGAGAGGAAAATCACAAAACCAAATGCATAAGTGCAAGAATAAACATAAATGAAAAACAATCTGTACGATATCTGTAGTATTTAATGTAAATGCTTCTTCATAAAGGTCACCAATGAGTTGTTAAGATTTTTTTATTTTTTTTTTTTTTTATATATCCTTGATGTCTTTGGCTCAACAGAACTATTCCCCCAGGTGGCACCCGCTAAACCCACACAAACTAACATTGGGCAAATCTGGTGCAGTTTCAAACACAAGTCATGGAGAGCAAACCCATGCCTTATGCCACTCCACCAACTCCAAGGTGGAGTCAATGAGTTATTAAGATACATTGTATGAAATGACTTTTATTAAATATAGGTGACAATTAGATTAAGCTCGGGCGAACGACATGATTGACATGCATAAAATGAAATTGGGCAAAACTATTGAGTCTTATTCTGACCAAAATGAGAACTTTAGCTGCCTGAAGTGGTAAGAATCTATTTACTGGAGATAAACTTATCATCTTTAAGATTTTATATCAATGTGATGCAAAATAATATATGTGTGCACTTGCACACACATGCAAGTACACAAATTTAAATAAATCGCACCAATCACATGGTTAAGAAAACATACAATTCATAATTTTGCACACAAACAACTACATTAATAGAGATGCATCAGTCACTTGATCATTGGAGGGTGCACTCACATAGAAACACACATGAACCTTAATACATTAGTAGTAGATAAAACGTGAATACCCAGAAATAATATATGCAAACAATTTTCTTCAACAAACCTGTTGTACGGCCACTAGCATATAGGGAGAGGACAGCTTGAATGGCAACATACATGGCTGGGACATTAAATGTTTCAAACATAATCTGTGTCATCTTCTCCCTGTTAGCCTTTGGGTTCAATGGGGCTTCGGTAAGGAGAACGGGATGTTCCTCAGGCGCAACTCGGAGCTCATTGTAGAAAGTGTGATGCCAGATCTTCTCCATGTCATCCCAGTTGCTAACAATTCCATGCTCAATTGGGTATTTCAATGTGAGAATACCTCTCTTGGACTGGGCCTCGTCGCCTACATAGGCATCTTTCTGGCCCATCCCAACCATAACACCTGTGTGTCGAGGCCGGCCAACAATACTAGGGAACACAGCCCGTGGAGCATCATCCCCAGCAAATCCAGCCTGTCAAGAGTAAAGTAGAGAGCAGATTCAATTTAAAAACACAACAAAATTAGTTGACATGTAGCTGGAAAGGTAGCATGCATGCCATAGTGTCAAAGATTCTCACCTTAACCATTCCAGTTCCATTGTCACAAACAAGGGGCTGAATGTCCTCTGTATCCGCCATTTTTTATATTGAGCCTGCACCAAAAAATGTAAACCCAAAATGGTTATCTGATGAATGTTATAAATAGAGCAAGTTACACAAGACTGAATTTCATGCAAAAAACGAATAAAAAAAAATGCCACAAGGAACCCAATTATTTCTTTTCTTCTTATACAGTTTCCATCAAAAACAAGGTAAACCTGAACCAGATAAGTGAATCACATTTATAAGCTGTAATTTGCTAAGAACATGGCACGCCTTAAGGCTATTGGATTTTTTCTTTGTTTTTCTTTTTCGTGGGTGTGGGGGAAGGAATGGTCTTATGGTTATTTGACCTGTCAAACAAGCCTAAGAAATAGCCGCATTCGATCCACACTCTTTCATAACATAAATATTGGAAAGAATTATGATGTGGAGGTAAAAAGGTTTGTGACGCTGAAATAGACCCTGATGACACTCCACTGCAAAAATAACATCAGTTTATGTTAAAACAATATCATTAATATATTTGTAACAAAGCAGCGTCTGAATCCACACCACCTTGCAAAGCCACAGGCCCTCCTACTTGCCCACTAATTTAATCGCTTTATCGGCATTCTCATGAGTCATGATAGTGTCAGACTGAATACAGTTCCCTATTATAGTAATAAAGAGAAGATTACACAGTTTCCCCCCGTGAATGCTTAGAATTTCACATTCAGATGCAAATTCTAACAGATACGGTGACTTGATAGACAAGCACACCACCCAAATATCCTATTTCACTAAAATTTACCATTGAACGAATTCAAATATGACAGTACTTCAAATCACTCCACCTACTTTGCTTTTCATCAGGAACATTTTTCATCTAAAATACAATGTCGACAAGGAAACATTACCAAAATGTGAAGTATCCAAGAGGTAAACAATTAAGTTACATATGGACATGTGCAAATCAAAATATCATAACTGATAGCCAAAAAAAAAAAAAACCGCCAATCAACCATAAGTAAGCAAAAACATCCGCCAGTTCATACAGATAATTACATACATCCATATACAGTGCCATGCCATTTTCACTACCATATGTGCAACATAGTAATCAAGCAGCTATTTGTATACATTGAATCAATCTGAACTTTATATAGAACCGAACGCAAACGCCAGAACAGCGCGCTCAGATTCTTTTACAATAGACCATCATCACAATTTGCTTATTCCCAATACCACAACCAATTCAATGAGACATCACACAAGAACAGATAAGAATATCCACAAAGAAAGAAAAATTTTAAAAAGCAGATGCACAACTGTAGAAGATCTACAAATACCGAAAGCCACAAAATTCAAACCGCAACAATTGATCAGATCCACATAAAAACAGACAAACAAATGCATCAAAAAGGGAAAGGTTAGATCTGCGGATTTAATCATTCGATTGCAGAAGCCACAAAAGAACAATAACAACAACAACAACCGATCCAAATTCAACCGATAAAACACAGTAAAAGCTTCAGATTCCCCAAAAGTCACTAAATTTCAACCATTTTACAAGATGAAAACAACTTCTTTCACAGGATCTGCGAAAGGTAAGATCAGAAACAGAAGCAGATATCAAGAATCACTAAATCCCAACCGATTTCAAAGCAAAAACAACAAGAAAAGATGGCGTGACTGAGATGAGAAACCCTAGATCGATGTCGATCGAGCTCCTTGAGACGAAAATGATCCAGAAACCATCAAGAAGTCGAGAATCGAGATCAGAAGGTAATAATGGCCGTACCTTTTGGGAGTTGTTGAGGAAGAGATACGAAGAGACCTTTGTCTCCTCTGGAGCAGAGAGAGAGAGAGAGAGAGAGAGAGAGAGAGAGTGAGAGTGACGATAGAAAGAGAGAGATGGGTTGGGATTCAGATAAAAGGCATGGGGGCGTGAGAAATGAGAGGCAAATGAAATGCAAATTCAAATGAAATGCAGGTTTGGAGGAGGGGAAAAAAGAAGGAATAGTGGTGACTGGTGGGGAATCTGTAATTCTCTCACTTCTACGGGAAGAGTAAAAAAAGAGAGAGAATCAAGACAGAGTGAAAAGAGTGTGGGGTCTCTGACAGAGAAAGTAGAAGGTGTGGGACAGCAGCTTTTACTCTGGGTGGTACTTTTGGGTGAGTTCTTCTTCCTCGATCTTTTGCACTAAGCACAGTTTTTACTCTCTTTTATTTTTGAGAAAGTCTCCTTGTCCCGGGTTGTGGACCGAACCCGGGACAAAACTCCCCATATGGGGCGTTGGATCCCAGGAGCCCCATATGGGGAGTTTGTCCCGGGTTCGGCTCAGAACCCGGGACAAGTAGCAGGGCTCTTTTTTTTTTACCGCCATCTTTCTTTGAATGACAATGTAATGGATGTTAGGTGCTGAAAGATTTGCTATTTTCAGTCTGTTTTGGATTCCATATAAATCCACGTGCTAAAAATTTATTTGAAGATTTTCACTTACCCAAATTAGATAGATTTTTAAGTTCCAAATGTAGGTTCTTTAGGGTTTTTTTTTAGAAAATTGTGTCCCGCTTGATAATTTTACATGTAAAGTAAAGTGTAATAAATCACCAAACAAGAGAAGATAAAATTTAATAAGATTATGATGGTATTTTATTTTTAGTTGCTCTGTATAGAATTTTTTTTAATTTTTATATAAAAAAATATGATTTTTTTGTCTTTTAGTAGAGAAATGATGTTCACTTTTTTATTTTATTTAAAAAAAAATGAAAAAATTTTTAAATTAAAGTGTTATTGATACGATTGTTGCATGAAAAATTCAGGTTTTATTTAGACTTTTACTAATCTTAATCTAGTGCCAAATAGGCCGGAAATCCAAAAGATTTTGATTGTGAAAGATTGGTAAAAAAAATTTTAATCTATAAATATTTTTTACTTTTTAGGAAACAGCTCCCCATTATTGTGTGCCAGGTTGTACAGGAGGCATGTTTCACGTACAAATTATGAAATATATGATTGTGTTGCACACTTGCACGTTCGCATTTATTATATTATAATTGCCCTTATTTAACAAAAATCCTAATCAAACCTCAATGAAGACATGCAATTTGAAATTAATTTCTCCTGGATGTCTAAGAAGTGAGAAATTGAAGTGCTAGAGTTTCTAAAAATAAAAAAAGTTGCGAATTCATTCATTTTGGGAATTCTTTCTTGAGAATTTCATGCATCCTCAACTTATAAATTTCATATTTTATAGCCATTAGAATTTTTTAGGCCAATTACCGGGTCTATAAATGGGGATACGTATAACTTAATCTCCGTAGAATTAAAATGTAGGCCACCTTGGTGATTGTAATACGGACCCACTTTTAGAAATTATAATATGGGCCCACCTTTAATTACAATATAGACCCGTCCTATGATTGTTATACATATGGCTCACTTTTAGAAATTATAGAATGAGACTTACCTTTAAGAATTGATGCATGAGGCATGCCCTGATAAGAATTACAATGTGGGCCCAACGTATGTGATTGTAAATATGGGACTCGCCTTTTTTGGGAGTTTCAACATGGGCCCACCTTTAAGCATTGTTGTATATGGGGCCCCTTTTTAAAAATTAAAATATAAGTCTTACCTTTAGGAATCTAAACATATGGCCCCACCCTTAGAAATTTAGTCATGCGTGGGGCCCATCTTTAGAAATTACAATGGGAGATACATCTTTAGACACTATAAAATGGAACTTGCCTTTTAAAATTACAATGTGGGCTCAACTTTAGGAATTGATGTACATTGGACCCACTTTAGAAATTGCAACATGGGTTCATGGTGCCTTTAAAAGAGTGACTATGTGGCCTACCTTTTTTGTGATTGTGAACAGGGGAGTTCTATTGGCACTACACTTCTGTCTCTCCACACCGCATAAAATAAATAAATAAATAAAAATTCAATTTCCTAAACTACCCCTCCCCCCTCTTCCCTTTCCCTCTCTCCCTCCACCCTCTTCCTCTCCCCCACCCTCTCAGTTCCGTCGCCCCTCGTAGTCGGACTCGCCACAGGCCACCTTCCATGCATCATCCACCTGCACTGCCTCCCCTGTGCAGCCCTCAGCACAGTCTCCTTCAGCCCCTTTCTCTCCCCTTGCACCACCTTCCCTGCACTCCACTCACACCACCCTCTCTTTCTTCTTCTTTCTTTCTTCTCATCTTTCCTTCTCTCCTTCTTCTTCCTCCCCTGCGCACCCCTTGCTTTCTCCTCTTCTCTCTTTTTTTTTTTTTTTGCTTTCTTTCTACCTTCTCTTCTTTCCTTCTCTTCTTCTTCTTCCTCCCCTGCGCACCCACCGCCTCCTCCTCTTCTTTCTTTCTTTCTTTCTCCCTTCTTTCCTTTTCTCCTTCCTTTTTTCCTCCCCGCACACTTGCAGCCACACCCACACACTTCACTGGTGCCTCCACCATGCACACACCTCCCTCTCTCTCTTCTTTTTTTTTCTCCCTTTCTTCTTCCTCCCCTTGCGATACCCTGCACTTCTTTTCCTTTCTTTTCTTTCTTTTTCTTCTTTCTTCCTCTCCTTCTTTCTTCCTTCACTTCTCTTCCTCCTCCCACCGCACCTTGCACCATACCTGTGCACCCACCTGCACTCCTTCAGTGCACTTCTTCCTTCTTCTTCTCTTCTTTTTCCTTCTTCCTTTCCTCTTCTTATCCATCTTCATCTTCCTCCACTGCACTCTGCCTGTACCAACTGCCGAAGACTAGGAGGGTGGGGTGGGGTGGGGTGGGGGGAGAGAGGGAAAGGGAGGAGGGGAGAGGGGTAGTTTAGGAAATGGTTTTTTTTCCTTTGCGGTGTGAAGAGATAAAAGTGTGGTGCCAATAGAACTCCCCTTGTGAATATCATAGTCACCTTTATGAATTATAATGTGGACCCACTATTAGGAATTATAATATGAGCTCACCTTTTAGGGGGTTGTTGTAGATGGGGCCTACCTTTAGAAATTATAATACAGTATCACCATGGGAATTAGAACATGAGGCTTCTCTAGAAACATTGTCATACATAGGACCCATCTTTAGAAATTACAATGTGGGACTCACCTTCATAAGTTATAATATTGGAATTCTCTTTCAAAAATTGTGGTGCTTGGACCTTTTTTGATGTGTGTCCTATTAGAAATTGAGTGTGCAAGGAAAGTAACAACCATTCCAAGATTCCACCTTTTATAAAATGCTAGAGGCTGGGTTAGGATTTAGAATAATTTGCATTAACTGGCATAAGAATTTACATAGTTGGCGAATATGGAAATTTATGCACAGTAGAGTTCCAATGGTTATTCATGGAGTTTATATATATATATATATATATATGGAAATATTTATGCACCGAGGAGAGCTCAAACAAATATGCTACCTATCCATTTTGAGTTGTCGGAGAGCTCAATCACCAAGGATATGCCAATGAGCTAGTAATGCAATTTAGCATATGTGAGTTGTGTCCCAATCCAAATAAAATATGAATATCTAGCACATGTGTCTCATATCATAAATGTAAAATAATGAAGCACAATAAAGATGGAGATACACAACGATTTACAGTGGTTGGGTCCTTGACCTACTTCCACTCTCAAGAGAGCCACACATCAATAATCTCTTGGCTTTTACTATTATAGGTTTTCAAAAGATGCATCTCACAAACTTTTACACTTTGTTTTTTGATACGGTGGTTTGATCACTAAGGTCTACTCCACCACTCATAGTGGTTCGATCACACAGGTCTAATCTCATTTACAATGATATAAGAATAAAGATAAAACAAGAATGCTTGCCTCTTTGTAGACGAATCTAACTTGATGCATGTTTTATGAAGCCTGAACATGAACTCTAATCTTTGACTCATTGTTTAGCTCATTGGTGATGAAGATGCTTGAATTGTGCTTAACCAAGAGAAAAAGGAGGTTTAGATCTAGGGTGACTAAGAATTGCCAATGAGATTAGCCCACTCCCTAAAAATGGGTACTCTTTCCATAAAACACTCTTTGATGAACTTTGAATGCTCACAGATGTACCTATAAGGATCTTAGAATGTGTGGAAAATGCTCTTGAAGGTCTAAGAGAAGTTTGTCCATGGGGAGCAATCAATCTTCAAAACACTAGATCCGACTTTCCACTAATCACTCTCTCTTGAACTTTGGATGCTTAAATCCTTAGAGAGTGAGCAGAAGAGGGTTTTGGGGTTTTCAAATTGTGTTTAGATGGGGTTAGTTTGTGGTTTAATAGGGCTCTTAAAGTCCCATTCATTATAGCCGTTAAAATAAGCCAAGTATATATAAAAGAGCTCATAATGGCTAGAATACGGTTGGCCGTAAATTGGGTAGGGCTAGCTATAACTTCCCAATGGCTAATTTTTCTAGCAGGCGAAGTATAAGATTTACACAATGGTTAGCTGGATGGCTAGCTGTGGAATACTATGGTTAGCTGCATGTGACATTTATGGCTCTTCTAATGTCAAAGTCATATCCGCACTTTCTTAATCTTGTCAATTCCGTGACGAGTCCAAAATCTTACATTTGGAAGCTTCAACAAGATAGATCAAGAACAAGTTCAAGTTCAGAAGATCAAGTCTTGAAAGGCCATGGATTATCAAGTACTCAAATTCTCTAATTTATGCTTAACCTATTTAGGTAAATTGGATCTTAGGCAAATCAAGAATAGGCCCTTCGAACCCTCAACCTAAGTAGTTAAATTAATAGGGTTATATTGGCTAAACAGGGTAATTCTAATATTCAATTTCAAGCCTCACAACTAGCCGTAATAGGGATACGGCTAACTGTAAGGCCTCGGGAAGCTCACCGTAATTACTTTATGGTTACTTTTTCCAAAATGGTGTTTTCAACATTCTTGAACTATGGTTACTTACGGCTAACAATATATCTCTCGCGGCTACTCATCAGGCTAACCATAAGGGTCCCAAAAAGCAACGGTTAGGGGTCTACCGTTGCTTTAACATAATGCTATTTTTTTTTTTTGGCAATTTTGAATTACGGTGGGAAGAGTGTCATATCAATGGATCGATCCATGTGTAACTAGGTGACATTTGAGGTTGCAAACTGAGCAAGAGTCGCATAACAATGGATTGATCCATGTATAACTAGGTAACATTTGAGGTTGCAAACCGAGCAACCCATGTTGTTATGCAGTTTACTCCTCCTCCTCCTCCTCCTCCTCCTCATCATCATCATCCTCATCATCATCATCATGAGCTTACTAAGTCCTAACATAAATCTTCTACCCAAAAAAAAAAAAAAGGCTTATAAAAATCCTAACATATATCTTCTATCCAAAAGAAAAGGTCTTATCACATATACTGGTCTTTATAAAGCATATTTTTAAGTAAACGTGATAGATATTTTTGGGGAGAAAAGATTTTATGCTGTTAGCAAAGTTTTTGAGGTTAATGTCACGTTTCGACTAGAGCAATTCACATCTATAATTTTTTGCTCCAACAACAATAATATGCAATATGGGGTTAATTAATAGCAGAAAATATACCTAAAAAATTCACATACAAGCAGTTAAAAAATGATATCACTCTAATTTAAGTGAAATTCAGGCCATTTGTTAAAGATAGAGAGAAAATTATGATGTCATCAGTGAGTTGAATCACACAAAGGTGGGCCCTTCATTCGTTAAATGTGTGACATAGTCATTGGCACTATAACGACAATATAATAAGGTGGGCCCCTTCATTTGCTAAATCAAGCGTGAGGTTCGCACTATAACCACGATAGAATAAAGGAATTGTTGCCCAACTTCCAAATACAAAGTTTCTATTAGTTAATATCTTTGTAAGAATATTAAGGGAAATGAATTAAGTTTAACCCAAAATAACAAAAAAAATCTAAATTACAGATTTTTTTTTTTTAATTTTCCAATGTTTTTACCATTTACTTCTAATAAAGACGTTTTTCTTGCATTTTCTTCTTGTAAAATATTATTTTTTGTCATAATAAAATGTTTTTTTTTTTGTTATAATAATACCATAATACCATTGTGGAGAAGAGGCATCCTTTGTCAGCTCCTACTCCTCCGCGTTTTTTTAGTACCCCAGCCAAGGGGTTAGGTCCCAAGAGAGACCCACACATATGGGAATCAAAGCCCGCACACATGGGAAAGTAGAGTATCCGAGATTCGAACCCTGAACAATCTGGTAAGAACTATCACTATTTTGTGAGCTCTTGCTCTTCCGCACTGAGATTGTAAGCTACATAATCATGAATCTCCTCTCTCTCTCTCTCTCTCTCTCTCTCATGCACACAACTTCTAATAATTATATGATTAAATAAATAAGTGGTGTTTACAGCCATTGCACATGAGGTAGTGGAACACTAACATGGAACTGATATGATTTTGTCGACCTCAGTAAATTTGTATATAAGGCCTCCTTTCCTTTCTAGGCTAGATCTAGAAGAAAAGCTGTTAAAGCAAATGCATAATATATCATAGGGTATGATCCAAATCTCCCAAATCTGTGTTGGCAAGGCATGTTCTAAATCAGCAAAAAGGAGAAAGGTGAAGGAAAAGAAAGAAAAAGGCCTCCCCCAAAAACCGTAAACAGTTGTGCTCTGATTAGCCAAACAATAACTACCAACAACTTTGTTAATTATGGGTTTGTTTATGACAGTTCTAGCTGTCATGACCATGCATGGTAGGGAAGATCATCATGCTTTCCTTCATGGCCCACCAAAATTATGGTCTGGGGTGGGGACCCATCAATTGAGGCCATAAAGAGAGCCAGATTGCCTATCATTAGCACCCTTACATGTGCTAGAAAAACATTTGAAGCCATAACATCTAGGAACGCATCACTCCTTATTACCAATTACATGGATAAATTATCATATGCAAAAAACTCACTTTATAATATATAAAGTGAAGACATACGGGTGGGGTGGGTTAGATGCACCTAAAACTCAAACTCATCTCAAACCCTTCTTGGGTTATTATATGTGAAACCATACCGAACCACAACCCTGTCAAAAATACACTACCAAATATGCCCCTAATAGGAGCGGCTTGGGGCAGGTCCCATTTAAAGCTGACTCATTGCCAGCCCTTATTATTATTGTTGTTGTTGTTGTTGTTCCTATTATTGTATGAACCGTGAGGACACACATGATTTGATACTCACACCCAATTCTATGATTAACATAGCCCCAATTAGGCTGTCAAACGGACGAGCCCGGGCTGGACAACCCCGTCTACTCTTACAGCCTTACCTCACCGAGCCTAAGCCGGGCCAAAGTCTTCGGCAGCCTGTACTAGCAAGGCCATGACCCCCACCCTATTGTGTTAGGGCTGGAGGAAAAGAAATTTCTTTTATTTACTTAGTATTTTTTTCACACAACCATGACACTTGATGCCAGTTAAGGATACTTTCCGTAAAAAAGTGTTTTCCTTTTTAAAAGTATGGATCGCAAATACAAAGCCATTGGTTATTTGAGGTTCTTTTGTTTTTAAGAAAAAGCCAAAGGACTGAGCTTGATGGATTGTTTGCAAGCCCATAAATTTGAGGGTTAAGCTTGGACAATAATAGGCACGGCCCGGTCTCAGCCCCGACCTCCTGTTTATATATATATATATATATATATATATATAGGGGTCAGCTCTCCTAAACTGAAGCTTAGGATAAGGTAAGCTCAAGTGTGTGGTGGGGCCCATGTGGGGACCCACATGGGGATGGGGGTTAGGGGGATCTCAAGGACTTTCTAGGATCTTCCTCTCTGCAAAAAATCAGCCTCAACCGTGATTTCTATCATCTCCATATGAGCCCAAAAGTTTAATGGTCAATGGTTAATTTGGATCGATATATAGTCGATCCAGCAATCCGGTAAATTCGAATTTGACCGAAAGTTTGTGGACATGTGCAATTTAGGGGGGTCATGTGTTTGGTTCATTTGGATAGACCAAAGGTGGGCCCTACAAGCATGAGCATACTAGATTTTCTTCTAAGCTTGAGCTTAGGAGAGCCTTGCTCATATATATATATATATATATATATATATATTTATGATACTAAAATCCCTATGCGATAGTCACTTAACACTAAAAAAATGGTATGAAGGTAATTTCATACCCTCATACCCACTATAAAAAAATCCCTAAAAACCAGGATCGATCCCCCTCCCCTACTCTCAGCTCAACTCTCTCGGATGTAATATCAGTAGAAATTATTATTTTTACAAAATAAATATTTCCTAATCTCCCATCGGCCAATAGAAAAGAGAACTCTATCGTGTTGCTTATTGTAACCACTGTCAGTCCCAAGCTTGAATATAAGAATAGCCCTATTTACACTCATTAACCGGACATTACCCCTCTTCTTTTATTCAAGCTTGGGGCTGACAGTGCTTGCAATAAACAATACGATAGAGTTCTCTTTTCTTTTGGCCAGATGGGAGGGGTTAGGTAGTGCACACCCTTCGAGGGCTTTGGACTACTGAAGCCCGACCTTGAATATATCGAAGGCATGATAAAGACAACCTTGGGCCCCGCCGGACCCCACCCGTTAATAGCCCTATTTACACTCATTAACCTATCTAAATGATTCACGTTTAAATTTTGGTATCTATCATGTTGATTGAAATGTTCACATCTAGGTCCTAGTAAAATGATTTACATGCGTAAGAGATGTATATCTATTAAACATTTGTTTGGTGCGCAAGGAGCACACTTGTCTCCGATGCTGGTTTATAATAACATATATATTTTCCTTTTTATCTATGCATTCAAATGGGCTCATTTGTTTGCGTGGAGTTGGAACATATGCATAAATAGGCTCATTTTTTTGCATGGAACTAAATACATTAGAATTCAAAGGTCCTACTTGTTTGTATGGGATTGGAATACACTTGAATTAATCAATGGAAATGGCATATTTGTACATGTGGAATTGGAAAAGATATGAAGCAATTGATCTAAATGGGCCTATTTATTTGCATGGAATTGGAAGAAACCGATTCATGTAGGACTCCCTGTTTACATCGAATTGAAATATACATAAGAACGCAATATCAAATACGCTTGCTCGCTTGCAAGGAAAATACATAGAAATTCATTTATGGAATGAGCCTATTTTGCCTCATCATTCGCATGAAATTGGAATACATAAGAAGTGATTGATTCAAATGAGCTTCTTTATTTGTATGGAATTGGAATACATAGGATGTAATTGGTTCAAATAGGCTTTTTGTTTGCATTGAATTGAAACACATAGAAAGTAACTGGTCCAAATGGGTTAATCTGTTTGTATTTAATTGAATACATATGTAGTTAAAATATAGAAGATTTTACTGGAAAATACCCAGTATTTGTCCGTTGCACTTGTTAGTGCCTCGGAACTAGCACCACACAAACGGGGTCTGTCAGACCCCATTTGGTTTTTTTTTTTTTTTTTTTTTCCAATTTTAAATGAGTGACGCTAGCGTCTCTCAGTGTTGTTTTTAGTGACGCTAGCGTCACTCTTCGGCTTTTTATTTAAACCCTAAACCCTTTCCTTTTCCATTCATTTCTCTCCCCTTCCTTGCTCTCCCCTTCCAATTTCCACATACATAAACACATTGGAGGATGAGACGGTTGCCAACAAGTTCAACATAAAGGAAAGAGATGGGTTGGTGGATTCTTATTTGGGATTCTAACAAAGGTCATTTAATCCGAATAGCGCACATCAATGGTGCCCATAGAATCCATCTGAAATGGGTCTTATACAAGGCAAGAGGAAATGGATGATAATTAGCTTGAACCTACAATTAATAGTTTCATGTATACACAAATGTACCAAAACGTGCACCGACCTCTTAAATGGAAGCCAACAACCTTTAAGATGAGCAATAGAAAGAACTTATGCAAGATTCTGTGCATGGAAGGTCTCTTATGCGAAAACATGCAAGTATTAAGAAGATGCGGACAATTAGAGACGAGAAAAAGTAGGTTTTGAAGGTGAGTTTATATAAAAACTAGTGACGATAGCGTCACTAAATTTCATATTAAGAGACGCTATCGTCGCTCTCAAATAATAATTAAAAAAAAAAAAGAAAAGAAAAGTGGCGGGAGGAATTCTTCCGTGGTGAAAGTGTTCCGAGGCACTAACAAGTGCAACGGACAAATACTTAGTATGTTCCTGTAAAATCCTCTAAAAAATATTTATATTTTATTTATTAATGAACAAAGGGTCAAACAACGCTAGGGGCCATTAAAAAATATCCCGTAAATGTTGTCTACAATTGGGAGGGACTTTTGGATGCTACAAGAATTTTTTTATGTGTGTATGTTTTCGATTTTGTATGTTGCCTGCAATATGACATTCGCTGGCCCAGACTGTTTTTTTTTCTTTTATCATTATTATTATTATTATTATTGTTATTATTGTTATATGTATATGTTTTCCTTTGGACCCTCTAGTTGTTTGCTCTTTTGAAGAGGATGGACAGTTTTGATCATGATTTATGGGCCCACAAGAATGCAAACTAAATTTGGGCTGCCTATACAATTCTCGCTTGGGCACTAGACATCAATGATTTGGAGTTTTCTACAATCTTACGAAAATCCATGATGAATCAAAATATCAAACTTGACCCTCTTAACCATTTTTTTACCTTTCAAAAGAATATGAAAGTTTCGGAACATGACGTTGTGGCCTATAAAATCCAAAGATAATCATCTAATGGTTTGGATGTTTTACAATTTTCTTAAAATCCATTATGAATCGCTCTTAATGGATTCGGGTTGTTAATAGGTCAAACTCGTTAACACGTTAAGTGAACGGGTCTTGTACAAATTAAACCAGTAACCCGTTAACAACCTGCTTAACCCGTTAAAATTTTTTTTAGTCCCTTAGTGTAGCTAGAATTAATCTATATTCATAAAAAAGAAATTGAAATTTATTATTTTATAGTGGGGTTTTAGGTGAGATCCATTCAAGATCCTCATTTACAGTTTCATGTGGATTATATATTTTTCTTCTTTTATATTTTTGAATAGATTTTCTTTTAATTTTCGAAATGACTTAATTACTTAACGGGTTGGGTCGTGTAACCCATTAAATTAACGGGTCATGTTCGGATTAGATTTTTTGACCCGTTAAGTTAATAGGTCATGTACAGGTTGAGGTGATTTTAACACGAATTCGTTAACCCATAACCTGAATTCGTTAACACGACACGATTGACAGCTCTGGTTGGAATGGGTGGGTGGGGTGTTAATGAGATGCACAAAATCACCTCGTTCATGTTATGTTGTTTTCCTCTTTCCTCACTCCAATGTTTTACCAAGCGTGTATTTGCCTTGGAAGTGTAGAAAACATCACATGTTTTTTTGTCTTTGAGGATGTTATCCCAAATGCCCTTAATAGTATTATGAACTTTTAACATGGTTAGAAACATGGTTCGGCTGATACCGGTTCATATCGGCCGATATGAACCAGTATTGGCCCATACTGCGACAATATTTTGCTGCGATACCGAGTCAGGCAAAATATCCCCAAAATATCAGCCAATCTCGGCCAATATGGTCAAAATATCGGTTTAACCGATATTTCGGCCGAGATAGAGTAATGATAAAAAATCCTAATTTTTTATAACTTTTTCCCTATTTTCCCATTTTCTTCTCATCTTCTTAGAGCAACCATATCTTCATAGCTCATTCTCTTACATATTTCCAAATTCCAACACTATTTTTTGAAGAAATCATTTTATTTAGTAAGAGAAAATCATCTTAACTCCCTTATTTTTACTATTTTGTGTTTTTTATTTTTTATTTTTAGATAAAGTACAGAAATAAATGAAAAGATCATTGGAATGTCATTTTTGGATTTGTGTTGTGTTCTTCACTTAGATCTACACACTTTCATGCTAGATCAACTTATAAACATGATTTTGGATGTAGAAAAATGGTCTTTTTTTTAAATCTTCTACTTTTTAAAAAAAAATTGGAGTATTTATGATACTAAATAGTATATACTAATAGCTTATTAATAGTGTATAGATAATTATTATGCTATCTTTATTTTTTTATATTTTACACTAATAAATTGACCATGAGCCAAAATAATAGTTGCATTGTATAAAATATTGGAGAAGACAGCGAACTGCGACACAAATAGAACTTTTAACTTAAGGTGACCGATATTTTGATTTATTGTTGTTACTAATGGAAAAAAAAAAATATTGTTTTTCAGCATTTTCTAATATTCTGGATTTTTTGGATATTTTTGTGAATTTTTTTTTACTAAAAAAAAATCCACACCACGACAACTGCAACGAACAAATAACCGCAACTAATACCGATATCATATCGCCTTTTGTTCCGGCCGATACCACGATCGATACCGTGATTTTAAACTGGGGTGTTCTCGAGCTGCTGCTCCAAAACTCCAATGGCGGTTTATCCAATGAATTTGGATTGAGATTAGAACTGGGGTTCTCTTGGAATGCATTCACCGAATTGGGCATTGGAGCCGTTGGAAATCATGATTTCAAGCAGATTGATGAAGTGCCCATTTGAAGACAGGAGAGAAATAAAGCTCCTGTGAAGTTGAGCAACTGACAGTCCTGATGGAGGGTGGATAATGGAATGCAGATCAGAGCCGGTGGTTCTGGGGCCGTCAAGAGTCTGCAGAGTCGAAGAAGATGAAGCGGGGCGTTTTGGGCTGGAGAGTTCGGTGTTCTTCCAGCTGCTCCGCCGCCTACAGGGATGTCTGTCTCTCCCGTAGTCGAATATCTTCAGCAGCTCTTGTTGCAGAAATGGTGAGGTTGGGCGAGATTGTAGTTGTTGTGGTGGCAAAATTTGGTGTGGGCATTTGAGGTTCTCTTGATCGGCTGATTGGGGTTTGATGGATTGGGAAGCTTTTGGATATTGCATTTTGGGAAGAGATAGGAACTGGGCTCCTGTTTTTCTTTCAATTTTTTCTTTCTTTGGCTTTTCAAAGGTTTGAGGTGGATTCTTTCTCGGAGAGGAGAGCATAGTTATTTCATTTCAGCCATATAGTACAAACAAAATGATTGGCATAACTTTTCGGTTTGGCTTTTGGTCAATTTTGGCCAAACACATGAATTTCAGCCAAAATTAATTAAAATGGTCGAGATGTATTAAGTTTCTAAAATGACAGAAATAATTTCTAGATTTTATAAATTAGGGATTGAAAATTGGTCAAAACGGTATTTAAAAAAAAAAAGGTAGCAATATTGTCACCTGTGTGACTTTCTTTTTATTTAAATCTGTTTCTTAAAAGTGGCAAAAGAATTTTTAATTTTACACGCGTTTTTTAGACATGAAATTTTACATGTTTAACTCCAAATACATACACTCCAATACACTTGAAATACATACTTTTTTAGACATTAATTTTACATGTTTAACTCCAAATACATCAAACCTCCAAATTACACACACTCCAATACGCTTGAAATATAGCTACATTACATGTATTTACATGCAAGTCTGTTATCACTCAAAACATTTACATGCAAGACACAGCCAGCATTCTATTTCTATAATCTGGCCGGCTACTTGGATAAAAAGAACATACATAGATGCGCGCTAGATGTAAGCAGCCCGACCCTGTATCACCTTCAGGCCTAAAATAAAGACCAGTTTGTATGGCAAATTGTCCAAAAGCAATGTAATAATAATGAGTCTTCCCCTACAGCTAGGTTAGCAATTCTTGACCCGACCTTCAGGGTTGGTTTGACATTTCCAACCCAATTAACTTGTTACATTCAGGTTGAGTACATGCTTCCTATATTCTTCAACACAGCAACTTAACCCAAAGCATATGAATCATTTAAGCATAGGCCTAGCATACACAAACTCCACATTATGGAATGATCTATGCATGCATTTGGAAGATGCCCCTAGACACTAAAGGCCACTTCGTTTGCATCAGAATACTTAGCAATTGAATACAAATTCATGGTCAAATGAGCTTTACCAAAGAACTATTAAAGAGGTGAAGTGTGACTCACATGAGGTAAGTGGTGAAGGTTATAACTTAAAAGGTTCCTATATTCTTCAACACAGCAACCTAACCCAAAGCATATGAATCATTTAAGCATAGGCCTAGCATACACAAACTCCACATTATGGAATGATCTATGCATGCATTTGGAAGATGCCCCTGGACACTAAAGGCCACTTTGTTTGCATCAGAATACATAGCAATTGAATACAAATTCATGGTCAAATGAGCTTTACCAAAGAACTATTAAAGAGGTGAAGTGTGACTCACATGAGGTAAGTGGTGAAGGTTATAACTTACAAGGTTCTACCCTTGACTTTTCCTAAGATTTGAACTCCAGGGTGATAGCCGGGTATATACTTCCCATCATCCCTTGATTCACTTTCTATTAAAAGGGAGTTATTTGTTGGTCATTTTTTTTATATTCACCTTGTATCTTCATTTTGAGCCACTCATGACATGAATTCCGATGTATTCTATGCAAATGGACGCTAATGGTTAGAGAAATATTAAACCTACATGCCCAGCACATTGAAAGATAATTTTTGCACCCAGGGGTCAACACCTACAGGGCTCTCCTACAAACATAAATAAATACAGTGCCATGAGAAACAGGATTACAAAATGGATTTACATCCATTGAATGAATACACAAACACAAACTATATACAACAGAACCCATGATGGGCGTGCTTTTAAGTAGAACATACAAATTTGTCATGGCTAAAAGATGTTTCTACCTTCTAAATTTTCACTTACATGCTTGTAATGTGGAAATTATAGTTACAGTTCCCGCAGGTGTATGCAGCAACAATATTTTCCACATGTAAAACTCTTGATGTCATAGTATATCCAGTGGAAGCAGATTGAAGATACAGCATAATAAAAATGCAGCAGTCACCCAAGTCCGTCAATGCATCATCACCTCATGGGCATGGATCACTCCAGGTGATATCTGATCAGGGGAGGGCAGTTACATTTTAAATGACAGCTTAAGAACACTTAAGATGAAGCATAAGAAACGGTAGTTCTATAGTATCAGCACAAAAATATGTGATTTTCAGGGTCATACCGCGTAGGGTCATATCGGGTAAGGCAGAAGTCATTTTAATAACAGTTTCAGCGTTATTTCCACGACAATCTACATGATTGCCCAAAGCAAGAGATTACTGCTCCCTGCAAAAAGCAGAACAAACAATCAGAACCTTCCCTGTTAAAAATATATAATACTACAAATTCTAAAATCAACTGCAACAATAGTTTAAGATCTCCTGAATTGAACACGCCGCAGATCCTGCAAAATAATGTGAAATTTAGGAACCCGTGGCAATTAGAAATGGAATGTAAAAAAAAAAAAAAGGACCAGGAGAGCTGCAACCTAACATATGCATAAATGAAAGACTTATACCAGAACAACCCATAATTATAAGCCTTCATTTGAACCAGAAAAACCTGCAATTCATGTCATAACCACACAGTACCTACAAGTCTAGGCACAATTCTTTAACAAATCACTGGAGACAATATACAAATCCTATGATTTCAAGGAGGAAGTATATGTTTGAAAGGAAACAACGATCAACGCTGAAGGATGTATGATAAAACGCTACCACTAAAGTTACACCATCAAAACATAACAATTCATTCCTTAGATAGGACTTCACACAAACAAATGGCATATAGAACAAATGGCATATATTACCACAGCACAACACAGATGCATAATACAATAATAGTGACAAGATAAGGAAAGTTTAAAAAGATAAAACAATTGCACATTTCTCCAGATAAATGATTGAAGAAATTGCACCTCACAAAAGGCCAGAGAAGGTTTTCTCATCATAAGATAAAGTCGGTTAAAATAACACAAATGAAAATCGAAAGATGATAAAGCCCAGATTCCTTTCAAAATGGAAGCCAGAGCAGGTTAAAAACTACAGGAATTAATCAAGTCATATAGAAGCTTTATTCATATAAGTTTTAAAAGGTTCCTACAGCCCAGACCACATGTGGTTCCTTCTCCAATACTCTATAGTACGTAAGTTCTTCACTGTCCTCAGGACAAAATAAAGGTAAAAGAAAAAAAGACGAAAGGAACCCGATTAACACTAACTCATATCCATGCCATCTCCAACTTGGCTGCATATTGGAGTGACCGCAGAGAAAGACTTCTCAAAAGGAGAAGGGTGCAGCTGGGTGTCACGCCTGCGCTTAAAAGCACAGTTGTCAGTGCTCTCCCCTTCAAGCTTCCTCCGGATTCCTCTCACCGCTTGCTCTTCCGCTGGTGTAAGGGGAAAAACCTGCCCACTAACTCTGCAAAGAGAACTATGGTTATCGTATAGAATTCTCTGGTTACAGTTTTTATCACAGATATGTGTGAATCCTGTTAGTTTACAGATATACATGTTCCCGCACACACGTTCGTTTTGACATCTTCTGTCACATTTGTGACTAGGGATCGGTCCATCCCGATTGAGAATACTCGACAAATAAATAACATTTGTTGGCTCGGCAATCATTGATTTTCCATATACCTCCATTGCTTCTACAGATCAGCAAACTTGACTTTTGTAACGAGTTTTACACACAAAAGCCTCCCGTTCTGCAGTTCAAAAAGGGAAGAGAAAGTCAAATGACGGCGAAAGGTACTTTGGTTAAAGATATAGGAACTCATGTTTTGGGGTGTCCTAAAAGTGCGTCAATGGATAATTAAATAACCTCCTATCCTTAAATAACATATAACAGATGAACAACATGCGTCCCTCTATTCATCATCAACTAATCTAGTATGGTGATACAAAATGAAATCTTACACCTGTTCTATAAAGTATCAACCAACCACTAAATTGAAACACAATGAGAGAGAGAGAGAGAGAGAGAGAGAGAGAGAGAGAGAGAGAGAGAGAGAGAGAAATGAAATCTTACACCTGTTCTTTAAAGTATCAACCACTAAATTGAAACACAATGAGAGAGAGAGAGAGAGAGAGAGAGAGGGAGAGTCCAATCATTTTGCAACCTCTCTTACATAGAGACAGAACCAGTAGACTAGAGTAGAGAGTATTGTGAAAGTAAGATTCAAAAGGACATAAATCACAAGAAAACCTATTGCGTTGACCAAAGCTAAATATCTTGTTCTTATTGAAGGATAAGGCAATGAATCCAGAGAATAGTAACATATTAATCAAGATACGACCGCCAATCCAGAAGCTCAAGATCTCCATCAGAGAAAACCCCAACAACAACATCAAATCCCTTTCTTTTCAATTTTATCAAAGTATAGGCAAGCTATTATAACAGAGCACAGTTAAAATAAAGGGGAAAAACAACCCTTTTACCTTCAATTTGTCTTGAGCAAATACAAACAAGATGAAACATCAACCAAAAGCAAGTGATAATAAACCCCAAATATAGATTTCTCTACATAAAAAAGAAACAATAGATTGCTAGAGATTGCTTCCCCACTACATTTTCTCAGTAGCCTCCAAAATTAAACAAATTATGCTCTGAAAGAGATAACTTGAAGAAACCCTAAGAAACCACAAAAATAAAATTTCAAACTTTTAAGGCTCAACACATCCAACCCACATTTCATCATTGCAATCCAAGGGCCACAGATAGAACAGCTATGATTCTATGTAAAGTCACACAAACAATACTTTGATCTACCGTAACCCTATCAAAATCACAACAATCCCACACAAATCGAGCTGAAAACAAGCTCAAAAGGCAGGCAATCGAACAAATGCCAGTTAGGGTTTCGATCCATGTCTTCATTATCATCAAAAAGAATAAAACCCCCAAATCTTTATAATTATAAACCCTAACCCTAGAATAACACTACAAAACACACAGAAACTGAAAGAAAAACCCTAAAAATCCAGAAGAGAATTGAAACCCTAAAAAAGCAAGTCAAAGGAGGAAATGAAATGAACTCACATGCTTCTTCTGTAACAGCAGCGGCAGCAGCGAAATCAAGAAATAGAGAAAAGAGAGAGCCTTTGAAGGAGGAGACGGAGACGGGTATTTATAGAAGAAATGAAGAGACGTTGGGAGGGGGAACGAAATGCGAGTGAAATTTCGCGTAAATGAGAGTGGAATTTCAACTGCATTTCACATGTGGAAAAGAAGAGAAGAACGGGTGTAACGGAGAAGGATCCGTATCCGTGTGACGCGTCCAAACGGAGAATATCGGGATTGAAGATTTCCGAAAGCGAAAAGAGAAGATGTAACGTGTGTGTGTGTGTGAAAATATCGTTATCGAGAGATTGATATTTTCTAATATATAAGGTGCTTTATATCTATCATATTAAGTAGTGCTTCCAATCAATCCTACCTTAAACCTTGTTATAATCATGCATCAAAAGTGGGCTCCACACGAGAAAAAAAATGGGAGATAGCCCAAGTGGTCATGAGCATCTATCTCACCTTTTTTTTTTTTGCCGACGATTGACCGACCCAAGTACATTCATATGGGAGACGTCACACCGATGAAGACCTCAGTCCGCTTCTAAAATTATAGTGAAAACTTTGATTTTAATTTGAAAATCCATATCATAAGGTCGGTCCCTAGGACCCACGTTAACATCTTGGGTTTGATTTCGGGAGAACTTTGAATAAAGTCGTGAGTTTTTGCCTCATTTCAAAAAATGATATAAGTTTCAAAAGCTTTCAGATTAGTCTCTAAGTTTTCAACTAAGAACATCCATTCATTCAAAGGTATTTTCTGACTATTTTTTCTCTTAATTTTTTAAAATATTCAAATTACGTTTCATTTAAAGCCATGACATGAAATCTGATAGCCACCACATGCAGCCGATCGTTATGGGGTCACTAATTGTCATTTATTATCTTGAGGACATTGGAGAAGAAAATGATAAGATGATAGAGAAAGTGAATGAGGGCTTTATTTCAATGAAGGGTAATTTATGTATTTTAATAAAAAAAAAAAAAAAAAAACTTAGGGAAACCGTTGTACGGAAATAACTTTAAATAGACAGATGTCTTTAATTGAAAACTTCATGAAAAATTTTAGGACTAATTTGAAAACTTATGTCCTTTTTTTTAATAAAATAAAAATCTAATACCTTATTTGAAAAAATTCCTTTAATTTCAAAACACAAATGATTGTTTGGGTATGTGGATTAGGATAGTTTCCATTCCCTCCTAGTATTGAAAACGAAATAAAAAAAAAAAAAAAAAAAAAAGGGCTCCAGAGGAATCAAAGTCTTCATCTATGCACGGATACCAAATACCAATTGCTGCCCAATGAATGCCTCACCATGTGATATGTGGAACCCATAAATAGATTAATAATGATCCCATGCAACCTTTCTCAGATAGCCTCTTTAATGGATTATATCACATTTCTTTCAGTGTTGTTGCTTGGTCAAGTGACTCAAGTCTTATTATTATGTTGTACTTTTTTATTGTCACACTTTACAAGTCTTCTTTGTCTATTGTAGATATAGAAAATTATCCTAGAAAATCTTATGCCTGTGGATATACATTCCCATTCAATGGATGAGTGCCTTTAATTCGAGGAGATCCAAGTCCAACAACTAACTTTTAAAAAAAACGAAAAGGAAAAGAAAAGGAAAAACACTAAAATACCGTCATTCATATTCATTGCAGAAAGCAAGAAAGTTAAAAAATTGGTGTTTTAAATATATATAACTTGAGTTTTCCGTGAGAAAGGGCTTGGAGCAGGGACGAAACTATATGTTTACTCAAGTTGAGTTCAAAGTGGGTTTAGATCTTGATCAACATGCTTCATTTTATAGCTACTTTAGATGTTTGCTAATGATCTTGAAGTTATAAAAATAAGACCATAATCATGACTTATGAGCCATCTATTAGTGTGAGATCTAAGAAAATAAAGCTTGTTTGTATATAGCAAGTGTGTTATACCCCCATCAGCTATCAGGCATCACTCAATTATCAAGCAAGTTATGAAACTCAAGAGAATTAAGATAACATCTTACATTATAATAATAAGATAAATCACAAAGCAGAAATTCTCAGATATTTCAAAAAAAAGAAAAAATATTAAGACCATCAAGATAATATATTACATTAGAAAAGGTTCTTAATATTAAAAAAAAAAAAAAAAAAAACTCCCAAATATCAAAGTAAAAATTCTTTGATCTAGATTTCTAATAAATAGATCTATCATCTACACAAAACTAATATGCCATAAACATATCATACATGCACTACAAATAATTAATTTGCAAAGCAGTAGAAAATCTCAACAAAAAAAAAAAAAAAAAAAAAAAATTATCTAAAAGCCCCAATTAATTTATAGGTCTAGCATCAAAATGTGTAGACCTAAGAGAACGAAACATATCCACAGCAACAGCAAAAAATAGGGCATGCAATCATCACTTCTAAGTTATTTATAAAAAAAAAATATATTTTAAAAACACAAATCACTAACTATGGTAGAGTTGTATGTGATTTCTTCTTACCAAATTTGCAAAAGAATATGTATTCTTGATGGCTTGACAGGTGTTAGAAGTGTGAAGAAGGAAGATGAGTTGCTGGTTTTTGGAAGAAAATTAGTTGAAATGGGGAAAAGATGAGGAAAAGAGCGCAAAAAAGGTTTTAGGGTTGTCGACCGAGATATTGGATTTCTCAGCCAATATATCTGTCCGAACCGATAATTTGATATCATATCACCAAGAAATTGGTTGTATTATGACAATATGATACCTGAACTGATAATTATCAAATTAACAGCTCAGTATCAACCGATTTTTTCAACCAAGGTCTATTAGGCTCGTTGTCACAGCAGGACCAAATGAAATTCAAGGGGGTTCTGCCTTTGATGATGGTTTGAATGCAAGCTTAAGAAAATTTTCATAGTTTGATATGTGATAGAATTTTTTTTTTTTTTTTTTTTCATAGGAATTGAACTCATCATAAAATTGATCATATATAAAATATATAAGTAAAACATCAGAAAAAATTGATATGATCTAATAAAGTAGTTATTCCGTGTACGCAACGTGCATTTAAGCTTAAATGCATACCTCGATGTGGGGCCAACTTGGGATCCCATTTGAAGAAGGGACCAGTGGAGATCGCTTGATCTAGTTAGAGCCTATCAGTGCATAAAATATGGGCTCCATCTAATTGTCTTAGCCCCTTCATCAACAGTCAACATGTTTCAGCCTTTCAAAAAGTGACCCATCGATGCAACGGTACAAACCATTTGTATGGATGTAAAAATCGGGACCGATATAATTCAAAGGTATCTCGTATATGTGGTCTATTCAGATGGGTCATCACGTGGGTCCCACTATAAAATGTATATAGTGTAAAAAAAAGGGTGTTTTCTAATATTTTATGTTGAATCATCCTCATGGACCTCAACTGTACCTCAATTTCCTAGGGGCATCAATGCTGTTATGGGTGTGAGTCTGAGAGCTTAAAAGGGAAAAGGAAAAAGTAAAATTCACATGCTTAATCTTATTTAGAACTAACCTCTATTGGAAGAAAATCTGGCAACAATTTGTCCCTCCAAAATTGTCATATCAACATTTGTCACTCGAGCCATATGTGAATGAGACTTAAGAGTGAAGGTTCCAATTAGAATTACAACAAAAAAAGGCACTCCCTTTGAAGTCATTTTTAAAAGGGCACTTCCTTATAAGTCATTTTTGTGCAAAGACATTCCCCACTAATGGCAGTTTGTGGATCATTTCTTGTTCCCATTTTTAGCACTCTTCTTTTATATATTTATCTAAGAAAAACCAACAAAAACCCACTTTAAATTTTTATAATGACAAAGAACATTGTTTATTAAAAGGGTCAAAATCACATTTCCATTCTGTGGGAAAGTGAAAATACTCATCAGCTTCTAGACAAGAAAGTTTATCTTCAGATATGTGACACTATAATAGTGCAAAAATTTAATAACTGTGAATGTGTCACAAAATAGTTTAAACTATTGGGTTTTTTTTTTTTTCCCAACCATCTTAGTGGTCTCTCTCACCAAACAAATTATCAGTGGTCTCAAAACCTGCATTGAGAGCACTATAGGCAAGATTTAATAATGGTGGCCCCACATGTTGCAACATGTAGATTTTGTTCATACTCTCAATGATGGTTTTTATGGATAGTAAGTTGGCCTACCCACCAACCTAAAGTATTCACATTTCATATAATCTAACAAGTTAGGTATAGCACGTGCAACTCACGGGACCTGTATAGATAAACGGTCTTTGTGCTTATGCTTGTAAGTGTGCTCATGTGCGGGCTTGGATATGCAAGTAGGGCCGATTAATAAAGCCTGGCTTGTGTAAGAAATGTAAGTAATTTAATTTAATTAGTTCTTAAATGTCCACGAAAGTGATAAATAACCCGGTTCGGCCCTGCCTGATTGATTAAATGGAAGGGCTCAGGCCTAACTTTTATGGCCCGTGTCAGGCTTGGGCTGGACCTGGCCAGTATTTCTAAAGCCGGGTCGGGCTGGCTATGCCTTAACCCTTACCCAGGCCCATCCTGGCGGATGAACACCCATACAAATTTGGGTCCAACAGGGGCACTCGAATTTCACATAAACAACTGCAATGTGTTCAAACTTCAAGCCATCAAAAACGTGTGGCAGTGTAGTTTGCTGTGGAAATTTGTCCCCTACATGTGTGAAGCTCATGATGGTCACTAGGAATGGGAGATTTTCCAAATTTTCCTAGATCAGAAAAATCTGATTACTTGATCAGTGCTTGTATGTGTCACGCTTTCCGCATAAACGCGGGGGTGAGGTTTGGTTGGTACTTTGCTTTCTTCTCTTGCAAGGAAAAATTACCTCAAAAGAAAAGTTTTCCACATATATAACGTGAAAAGAAGTTACTAATCCGCTACTTTTCCACGAATTTGCTGCACCACAAACATGTCCTGAGACTAAGATTTATAATAATAATATAATCGAAAGGAGAACAACATCAACATAGAAGGCAGAAAAACAACTACATCAAAACATCACGTGTACCAACTCAACCAACCAATGTGGGAATGTGGCATGAATAGTGTAAACGGGTCGGTTTCAGTCCAGGTCCATGGTGGAGTTGGAACCGGAAACCGTTAAGGAGAAGGTGGAATCGGATTCGGATCCAGAACTGTTTCGAAACCGGTTTTTTTTACTCCAGAACCGGAACAATATATGGGACGGGTCTGGATCCTGGTCCAAGTTTAGGTAGAGAATGATATTTAAAAAAATATATGGTTTTTAGGAGAGATTTTCAAAAATTAAGGTAATATGTCGAGTCTTTAGTCCATAGGTCCGAACCAAGGTGAAATCGGATCCGGATCCATTTACTTATCGGAGCCTAACTAAGGACTCATATATAATTTTTTATCGATCGTAACCTCCGGATAATCAAAAAATTGAGTACTCATATACATCCCAAGGCAGAAGCACTAGTTAGTAGTTGCGTGGGACATTTGGATCATCTATTTTTCAATCCAATATGTATGGTGGAATTCTACAAATCGAGGTGCTTTTCCAACCTCATTTTTCCAAAGCATTAACTAGTCCACATTCAGTTAATCCAATCCTTTGGCATGCACTGCACAGGCTCAAATTTGGAAACTCCTCTGGACATCATTGGTAGTTGGATTTTATCACAGAAGAATTGCCCCCATGCTGGATACCAACAGTATATATTCTTTGAATTTAAGCATGTAGTAGTAGTACAACTGGACCTTTGACCGCTTCAAACTGTTGTGGATTTCAAGATCATTATTTTTTGTAATGAGTTATAGATATTAAATAAAGAAACTCAGTTCATGCATCATTAGACCGACCCTATGCTCTACAAAGTACAAAATCAAAGTCAAGGATGTAGTAGATGTGCTTGAGTTGGGGGTCATTATCATAATTATTCTTATTAGAAACAAAAGTAGTCGAGTCTCACAAAGTTTACTCTAATGTCATTTACAATTATCAATGACCAAACTTGAATTAGATTAATAGGCCGGTATGGGTGAACCTTGAGGGCCTAACTCCTCAGATTTGTAGTACAAAGAGGGTTTTAATTAAGGGATATTAAAGAATTAAGAAGCTGAGGGTCATATTGATCATGGGTATTATTAAAGAGGGTTTTTTTTTTTTTTTTTTATTAAAAGGTAAGAGATTTGAAGGTGACCACCAATTTGTAGACTTTGATTTATTGGTGTTAATTTGTATGGCTCAATAAAAGTTAATTACTCTTGGTTAACCGTGCACTTGGATTGTCCAACTTATACCGTGATTAGACGTAGGCTTATTATAGGTCTACTGTGATTAAGAAGTAGTGTTTGAGTGTAACAGAGTTTTGGAGATGTAAAAGGGTTTTGGGGCTAATATTATAAATAGAGACTTTGATGTAAATCTCTTTTGATTGCATAGTGAATTCTCTCGTCTTCCCGTGGACGTAGGTCAAAAGTCGAACTACGTAAGTTTCTGTGTTCTCTTGTACATGAGATCTCTTCTCATAGGCCATAATAGATGACAACAATTGAAATTACGGGTGTATAATCACTCCCTATCAAAAGGGTGATTATTTGAGTTTCATGTACATCTTCACCAATCTATCTTTTCAACTTAAGTAGCTTTGATAGAAAGTCACTGCTCAGAAAATCTTATAATTGGATTTGGATTAAACAGGCTGGCCCAAACTTGTGAGTAGTTAGTTACATTTGAAGTGATTTTTTTCTGATTTCGAGAGTGTATTGTAGTACTCTGTGAACTTGTTGCAAGACTATGAGATAACTTGGAAACACATGGGAAACGAGAAGAGAAAGGGTTATCGGAGTTCTTGCAGGTGCAGAGAATCAAAGGGGAGAGGAGTCGATATGCTCGGAAGAGAAGCTCGTATCTCGGGAAGGAGATCAGCCACACAACGCGCTCCCCGCTGCCAACGCCGACGATGATCCGGCTGAGGGAGAAGAAAACAAAGATTTTTTTTTTTTCAATGCTGCCGAAAACTGCGGCAGCTGAACTCAGTCTAGCTCCATCATCGTCGTCTGCAACAGAGAACGACTGAGAAGAAGGGGCCGGGTCTCGGTGTTGGAAGCAGGACTGAAAAGATCTACATTCAGGAAGGAGCAGGACCCGCCAAATGCAAAAGAATTAGAATCGGAAGGAGATAGTGTGCTAAAAGTTCAGATTCGGATGACGGGGAATCACTTTCAATCACTACAGGTGGAGCAGTGAAGAAGACGTCAACTAATAGGGTGAGGAAACTGGTTCAGGTCGAGTTAGATGCGACGAAATCATTAGAAGATGGATTGACGAGATCTTCGAAGATATCACCTGAACAATAATCTAGGAAAGCATGAATGGAGATGTAAGATCCCACAGTCGCACATCACTTATGAGGCTCTCTGATCTTGAGCTAATATATCTATGATATTGAGCTAATATATGGAGGATACCATTGACTTAGTATGAGGCCTTTTGGAGCTTAATGGGTTCCGAAAATAAAAGCTAGAGACAAAATTGGGCCCTGAGCCGCATGAGTCAAAGAGGACAATATCATACTAGGAGATCTGAGTCGTAGAAAAAAACCCTTTGCAAGGATGGAGATTATTGGGTTTTTTCTCAAGGTTAATTTGTAGATTATTGGGTTTTTTCTTGTATCCCAGGGGTTTTTTTTTTTTTTTTTTGTTGGGCTAAGTGTTGCAAGGATGGAGATTATTAGGTTTCTGTTGCAAGGATGGAGATTATTGGGTTTTTTCTTGTAGGTTTTTTCTCAAGGTTAATTTTGTGTTGCAAGGATGGAGATTGTTGAGTTTTTTCTTGTATCCCGGTTTAGCCAAGAGGATTAGGGTTGAAGTCATATTGGTTATTGTAAAGGGTTTTTTTTTTTTGGGGCTAAGAAAGACTTCCTTGGCAAAGTAATACTAGTTATTGTAGGGGTTTTTTTTTTTTTTTTTGCAAGGATGGGTCTAAGTGTTGCAAGGATGGAGATTATTGGGTTTTTTCTTGTATCCCGGTTTAGCCAAGAGGATTAGGGTTAAAGTCATATTGGTTATTGTAAAGGGTTTTTTTATTTTATTTTAGGGGCTAAGAAAGACTTTCATGGCAAAGTCATATTGGTTATTGTAAGCATTTTTTTTTTTTTTTTTTTTTGGGGTTAAGAAAGACTTTCTTGGAAGCCAAGAAAGCAGAGATTATATATATCATGTACTCCGTAACCCTATCTCTTGGGATTGAGAGGAGAGAATGATAGACAGTGTTTCTCTTCCTATGAACGTAGGCAATCTTGCCAAATCACGTAAAATTATTGTATTCATGTGTGCGACGTTTGATGGTTTGTGTGTTTGTGTTCATCATGATTGAGACCGTCGATCGCGGATATCTATTCTGCTGCGTTGTTTTCCCCAACAAATACTAGGAGAGCTATTTTTGGTCATTTGGGCTAAGATCTAAGAGCCTTCTACTTCTCTTTCCCTCTACTTTTTTGGGCCTTCGGGCCATACGTACCCATGCTGATCATGTGCTGCTATATCTTGGTTATCCTGCTTTATTTTCTTCATACCTCCTCTAATTGGGGCTTGGTCATAGATAGATGATAAAGAATATGGAGGTAGTTAAATTCAAAGAACTGGTTTTGGGTTTGCAAGATCCAAGTCTTATATTATCCATTGGTTGAATTATTTAATGTTTAGTATAGGTAGAAATATCACTTCCTAGTATCATGGGTAAAAAAAATGTGGACATACCTTATTTTTAATATCATTAGTAGAGCAATGCTAGTCATCCCTAGACTCATAAGGCTGTGATGATGATGTAATGTGTATGATAAAGGATTGTCGCTATCATTCCATTTTCTCTCTTATAATTTTTATTTGTGAATGTTCTTATTTTATTTGGAAGAAATACCTGGTTTAATACTAATGACCGTACTGTAAGTTGCTAACTTGCAATATTGTTGTCCAGCTCGATACTTTTGTTTTGCTGGCCATCAATAGGAATTGTATGATCTTAGCATTTTTAACCATGCAATGTTTAACAATTGCACCTTTTTCCCCTGTTTGGAGACTAATGATCTATCTAATTTATATTGAATTCCTTGAAATTCATATTAAAAAGGGGGTTTATCAAGGAAGAATTAGGTTGGAGGTCCAGACAGATGAACTAATGGTTTCCCAACAAAAAGAGGAGTTTATTTGATGAGATCTACATTTAGTACTTCACTTTTAGCTCCATTGATAGCAAGGCATTAGTAAGAAGTCCCAAAAACTCATCACCAAATAAGAGCCCATTTGCCTATATTACGCTCCTAGGAATTTATAGTAAGAGTTTCGTCAAATGGGTAATTAAAGAGGAGAGACTAAAGAATTACACTCTTAGGAATTTATAGTGAGAGTTTTGTCAAATGCGTAATTAAAGAGGAGAGACCGAAGGGTCTAAAGTGGAGATGTAGAGGGAACCTATACATTCCTATGATTAACTCAATGGGTTGAACGATAAGCAGTCCTTACTTATCAAAACAGAGGTTATATGAGGGTCATTTCAGATCTTTGCATAAGGTACTTCATTTTTAACCCCTTCTAAAAATCCAATATGAGCCCAGAGGGTAATTGAAGTAGTGAAGAAGGAGGGGTCAAGGAATAAGTTCCAAAAGGGGTCACCAAATTCCTAGAATCTAATTTCATAGGGCTAAAGAGTCTAGAATCATTTCCATCATATAGCTATTTTTAAGTGTATAGAGTTTGAATCATATTACCATTTAAAAACCCCCACTTCTATATTCCAAATATGTATTTTGAGGCCTGTTGATCTGACTATATACTGAAAGCAAAAAATGGCCTCTCTACTAAAACTTTAACAGATTAGATTTGCAATCTGAATAGTATGATTTACACTAGGAAAGAAACTCAATATAAAGGCATACCTGGATCTATCGCAAAAATGATACAGAATACCTCAGAACTTTTAACTCTCTCAATCTTCTCTTAATGCCCGCTAATCGATAAGAACGCCAAGCAATTGTATGTAAAGATGAGAGAGTTCTCAAGCCCTTTTATAGGCTACATTTACACTTTCCTCCCCATCAATGGAAAGTAGTCCCACTACTGCATAAATAGGGATTTTAAGGGACGTGCCTTAACTGGGAGAAAAATAATTATTTGAAAAAAATCAAACAAGTAGTGGTCATGTGGACCACCACCTATGATCTCCAACAATCTCTCGCTTGGTCTATATGACCAACATTGATCCCCTTTTTGTTTGCAAATATAATGAAAATAACTCTAATTGATGCGCATCATTGAGAATACCGGTTATCCATGTAACTTTAATGCTAAGATCTTTTAATCTATGATTAGGTTAGTCTATTAATGTAAATTGTAGCGGTTACACATCTTTAATGACATGTTTCCTTCCATAATCACAATATTAATATTCTTGCCTAATCCAGCACTTAATGCGTATCTGTAATATGACTTACTTTAATGGGAACTGTAATGTCATAACACTTATATATTCTTACTTTATATTACAATTATCACATGTGACTTCAAAAAACAAAATAAGAATTGCAAACTTTGATCAATATATATATATATATATAGTGTCATACTTCATTAACTCTTACAAGGCATTTCATTCAAACCCATATTTATTACATAGTCTTTAAAATCCTTTGGCGCCAATGCCTTTGTCAATGGATCAACAATCATCAGCTTCGATGAAGCTCCTACAATTGACACTAAACGATCTCGTACTTTCTCTTTGAGAACAAGATACTTTACTTCCAGATACTTTGATTTACTGGAACACTTGTCGTTTTGAGCGAAACGCCTAGCAGCATTGTTGTCGTAGTAAATTTTAATCGGTTCAGACATACTACCCATAATTTCAAGTCCCATGATGTAGTTACGCATTCATAATGTATGACTTGTGGCTGCAAAACATACCACATACTCTGCATCGAATGTTGATGGAGTGGTTAGTGTCTGTTTCACACTCCTCAAAGATACTGTCCCGCCAGCCAACAGAAAGATGTAACCTGATGTTGACCTCCTTGTATCGAGACAACCAACAAAGTCTGAATATCCAATGACCTCTAGTTGATTGGATCTTTGATATGTGATCATAAATTTTTCTGTTCCGCTAAGGTAACACATCACTTTCTTGACAGCTACCCAATGAGGCAGGCCAAGATTACTTTGATATCTACTTAGCATCCTGACTGCAAAGCTAATGTCTGTCCTAGTGCAAGTCTATAAGTACATCAGACTTCCTACTACTGCCACACATGGATATTTATCCATTTCTAACCTTTCTAAGTCAGTCATGGGGCATTGTGCTTTACTAAACTTGTCTCCCTTAGACATAGGTGCATTTTGTGATCTGCATCCTTCCATTCAGAAACGTTTGAGAATAGTTTTGATATAGGCTTCTTGACACAACTCAAGTAATCCTTGAGATCGATCTCTAAATAATTCGATTCCTATTACAAAGGTTGCTTCACACGTATCTTTCATATCAAAATTATTCTCAAGATATGTTTTGGTTTCTTGAATCATACTTAGATCATTATTGGCTAGTAAAATATCATCTACATACAAGACTAAAATAAGAAACTTGCTCCCACTGACTTTGAGATATACATAATGATCAACTTGATTTTCGGAAAAACTGAACAATTTAATAGTATGATTAAATTTTAAGTACCATTGTCTGGAAGCTTGTTTTAGCCCGTATATCGATTTCTTTAATTTACAACCCAGTTTTCTTTCATTACCTTGTTGAACAAACCCTTCCGGTTGTTACATATGCACTTCTTCATCTAGATTCTCATTTAAGAAAGCAGTTTTGACATCCATCTGATATAGCTCTAGGTCATAATGAGCTACTAGTGCCATAAAAATTCTGAGTGAATCTTTCTTAGGCACTGGAGAGTAAGTTTCAAAATAATCGACACCTTCTCTTTGAGTGAATCCTTTAGCTACAAGTCGGGCCTTAAATCGTTCAACTTTTCCTTTAGAGTCTTTTTTAGTCTTAAAGACCCATTTACAACCACCGGTCTTGGACCATTCAGGTAGTTCAACGAGATCCCAGACTTCGTTTATAGTCATGGATTCTAACTCTTCATTCATAGCGTCTAACCACTTACCAGAATTATCACTTTCTACTGCCTCTCTAAAAGTCTTTGGGTCTTCTTTAATTCTTATATCTGATTCTTCGAGATACACAATATAATCATCCGAAAAAGCAGGTCTTCTCATACAAGTTGACCTTCTCAATTCCTCCGGCTGTTCTTCAATAATAGCTGGTTGCATTTCAAGAGTTGGTTGTGTATCTTGAGGAATCGGATTAAGAGGTCGTTCTGAAAAAACCTCTATATCAAGTGGAATCATTAATCCACTTTGAGAAGAAGATTGAGGCTCATCTCTAATCTCCTTGTATTCAATATTTCTAGCCTCACTACTCCCACTATTTTCATAGTTCTCCAAAAACTTGACATTATTGGACTCAATTATTCTTGTTAAATGATTAGGACAATAAAAATGATACCGTTTAAACATTTCCGGATATCCAATAAAATATCCACTTACTGTTTTAGGGTCTAACTTCTTTTCTTGTGGGTTATATACCCGCACTTCATATGGACATCCCCAGACGTGGAAATGGTTTAAGCTGGGTTTCCTACCAATCCATAACTTAATAGGAGTTTTAGGAACTGCTTTAGTAGAACTCTGTTAAAAATATACATGGCCATCTTTAGTGCGTCACCGCACATAAACTCAGGTAACGAAGTATTACTAACCATATATAAAAGAGTCATATTTCTTCTTTCAGCCACTTCATTTTCCTGAGGTGTTCCAGGCATTGTATATTGGGTAACAATACCTTCTGATTCTAGGAATCTAGCAAACGGGCCTGGGTTACGACCTGTTTCAGTGTACCTACCATATAATATTTACCACCTCGATCTGATCTCACAATTTTGATCTTTCTATTTAATTGGTTTTCCACTTCTGCCTTAAATAGTTTAAAGGTATTTAGGGCATCTGATTTTTCTTTAATAAGATAAATATAACCAAAACGTGAGTAGTTATCTATAAAGGTAATGAAATATTGTTCTCCTGTAAAACAAGGTATATCTAATTTTCCACAAATGTCCGTATGGATTAACTGTAGGAGTTCAGAACTCCGCGTGGCAGTTTTCTTGACTGTTTTAGTTTGTTTGCCTTAATACAGTCAACACAAACACCAAAGTTAGTGAAGTCAAGGTTCGGTAACAGCCCATCTTTCACCAATTTCAATATCCTATCCTTTGAGATGTGTTCTAATCTTTTATGCCACAACATAGAAGAGTTTTCTTTTATTACTCCTCTTTTCTGACCAACATAAGTTATTTGGTGTGTGGTGATTGATTGTGTGTATAAAGGATCTAACTTGAATTTATACAAACCATCACATAATAAACCACTACCAATCATCATACCATTATAAAAAAGTTTTAATGATCCATGATCAAAGTTAAATACATAACCAGCAATATCTAACTTAGAAACAGAAACCAAATTTCGGGAAATATTGAGAACATAAAAGGTGTTTGGCAGGTCCAAAATAAAGCATGTGTCCAACACTAGCCTGTATGTTCCAACTACCTCGACTCTTGATTTCTTCCGGTTCCCCATAACGATGGTCTTTTCCCCATCGCTCGGCCTCCAAGTTGAAAGGAATCCCAACAAACAACCAGATATATGATTGGTTGCACCAGAGTCGACCCACCAAGTATTGGATGGGACATCAATAACATTGGTTTCACATACAAGAGATAAGTTTCTTGACTTACCTCTTTTCTCAAACCAACTCTTCCTTTTTAGGCAGTCCTTCTTGAAGTGTCCTTTCTTGCCACAAAAGTGACATTTGTCAGATTCTTTCTTTCACCTTTTCATCATTGGTTTCTGACTCTTTGGATCTACCTTTGGAGTAATGGCATTAATTTTAAAGTATCTAGGACCTTTCTTGCCCTTTTTCTGGGAGACAACGTTTACCAACAATTGCCCCTCGGCCTTAAGCCTCCTCTCTTCTTGATCACATCTTGCGATCAATTCATTCAGAGCCGCCGACTAGAGCCTTGATTGTAAGTCACCTTAAATGGGCCAAACGCAGGAGGAAGGGAATCCAAAATGAATTGGATCAAATATCCATCCGAAATACTCATATCTACATCTTTCAACTTAGATGCAATGTTGGACATGTGTAGGATATGTTCTCTAATTCCCTTAGTCCCATCGTATTTCATATTGGTCAATTTGTTTATCAATGTGGCACCTAATGCTTTATCGGTCACTTCAAACTGAGACTTCATTACTTTTAAGAGTTCCTTTTGCATTTTTATCATGATCTATTGATCGTCTAATACCCTTAGAAATTGAGTTTAAAATGATTTTACGGCATACTTTATCACATCTATGCCACTTATCATAGTTGGCGGCCCTATCACGATTAGAACTCTGGCCGGTGGGTGTAGGAGGCATGGTCTCATCTAAGGCCATATCTAAATCTAGATAGGTTATAGTCAATGACAACAAGTCTAACCAATCAGGGTTATTGGATCCATCTAACATAGGAATGGTCCCCAAGCGCGAAGGAAGTAACATTGATCTGCATGAAGAAGCTGTAAAAGAAAATATAACTATTACGTTCACAAAACTATAATGCTTTGAAAAGGACTTAAAAAAAATTAGAGTAATTGTTACACATCATCACAAATAACCTTTGAGTTTAATGTGATATGTTAATTTAATTACCCTCTTTTATTTGATAAAACAATAATATGTGAAGTGAACAAGTGAGATCTCACCTTTGGGCATAAAGCAAGACAAATCCACTCACACATCTTTAATATGTCTTATCCCAATCTTCAAATAATTGAAAGATAAACTCCTTTAGATCGATTATCAATCATTTAAGTGAAGTTGCAATTTTAGTGTCATTTATGATGTTTATAATTCAATCATTGAAAATATAGTCTTCAACATAATTGGGTCACTTTGGTGACAGCCAGGTTAATTTTTAATTTTCTAGCTTGAAAACTATGACACTATTGTGATCTTAAACTCCTATGATATAATTTTTATATTAATTAATCAACAATTTTTAATGATGTTGATCTACACATTTAGGAGAAACTGAACATTTAAGATCACACTATCAATGGTTAGGATGAGTTTTTCTAAGATTATGGGTCCAATATGACATTAATCAGACCGTTGAAAAAAAAAATTATCCCAATCTTATATTCTTTAATCAGTCTACCATAATTCTAAGTTTAACTTAACCCGTCCGTTAAATCATACAAAAATAAACATCATCATGCATGTATATAATATTCACAACTCAAATAAGCATTAATCTTGTAAACAAATAAGCGGAAAGCTGAACTTAAATGAGTTAAACATGCATAAATTAATATGATGTCTAAATTGAACCATTGGATGAGTAATTAAATTCAGTAATATGATAGATCTCACAATAAAGATCATAACAGAAAAAAACAGATTGTTAATCCAATATCGGATGTGCCCAAAATGATCAAAATATGTTTTTAATCATTAATTTTTCCTTAATCTGGCTTTGTTCTGATCAAATCAGAAATTAATCATCATCATTGGAAGGCTCCGATCGAATTGAATCAATTCTATAATGATCCAATTAAATAAATAACATAATTGCCTCTTTAATATTATTATTTTATGAGAATGGGTTAGACAACGGGTCGGGTCATTGGCTCAGGTTTGACTTGGTAACTCGAATGTGTTGGCCCAGTAATGTGCAGTTGAGATCAGGGCTGGTCAAGTCAGGTCGGGTCGGGAAGAACCCGACCCAAACCCTAGTTCTGCATAGGTCGGGTCAATGTAACGGGTCAGATCAGTTCAGGATGAAACCTGAACCAATGAGTAGCCTAGTTTTGCAGGTTGGGTCGGTGCGGGTCAGGTCGAATCAACCTGACTCAGCACATCATCTTCAACCTCCCGAAACAGGGGTAATCGGTTTTTTTTTTCGGGATTCTCCTCTTCGACGCCTGCAACAGCGCCGACAGCATCGGACTGCTGAGTAACTTCACGACGTCGGTAGCACACTTCGCCGGTTGTCCATTGTCGACGACGTAAATTTTTTTTTTTTTGTTTTTTTGTCGTTGGTTTTTCTGGCTCTGTGCAGAACGCCGACTGTTCCGCCGGTTCTGCGCAAACGTCAAGCTGTGTCGTGGCAGCGCAGCGTCCTGCTGTGCCGCTGCAGCGCAATGCCCGGCTCCGTGGTTCACGGCCATCGCCGGACTGGGTTTTTCAATCAGTGAACCCATTTCACAACTTTCCATTTTTTTTATCCAAATCTAACCCTATCAACGAAAACCGATGGCTCTAATACCAACTGGAAGCAAAAATGACCTCTCTACTAAAACTTTAACGAATTATATTTGCAATCTAATAATATGATTTACACTAGGAAAGAAACCCAATTTAAAGGCATACCTAAATCCATCGCAAAAATGATACGGAATACCTTAGAACTTTTAACTCTCTCAATCTTCCCTTAATGCCTACTAATCGATGAGAATGCCAAGCAATTGTATGTAAAGATGAGAGAGTTTCCAAGCCCTTTTATAGGCTACGTTTACACTTTCCTCCCCCATCAACAGAAAGCAGTCCCACTATTGCACGAACAGGGATTTTAAGGGACGTGCCTTAACTGGGAGAAAAACAGTTATTTGAAAAAATCAAACAAGTAGTTGTCATGTGGACCACCACCTATGATCTCCAACATATACTTCTACATGTCCCTAGTTCTTATCTCTACCTAGATCGATATCTAGATCTTGGTTCTTAGTGGATGTCAGATCTATATCCAAGACATAGGACCATGTCAGTTCTATCAAAAACAGATGTTGATTTGGTTATAACATACTAAATTATCAAGTGGACTATAGCATGGAAGCATAAGTGCAACAAGATTGTGTAGCTCCAACACTAGAACATGGAAGTGCCTGTTACAATCCTAGATCATTCTAGCTTACAATTCCACGACATGATCGAGGTTCCTCATTCAGAAAGAGAAGGCTTCTCCACATCCTGCTTCTTCAAGTTCTCTGAGTTGGGTGCCACCTCTTCACCTCCAACATCTGGTTTTTGCGTCTCAACCACCAACACTGCATCTGAAGTTTCGTGTTCTTGCCTGTGATCTTCAAATTCTACACCCGCTTCTGAAACCTTTTTAGAATCACCCAATTCTGGGTTCGACCCACTTATCTCAGGAACTGGGACAGTGATGGCAGTGTCTTGTTCAACTTTGCTCTCTCCATTAGAATTGAGGGCTTCTTGCTTTGGACCCAAAGTATCCAATAATGGCTTCTCCTTGTTCTCGGGTACAACCTCCGCATCGTTCTGCAAAGTAAAATTACAAGAATAACAAATAGCCATTAAACGTCATCAAATTAAGCTAGTCCAGAAGAAAAATTAACAAGGAAAGAAGAGGAGTTATGTGATCCTTAGCCAAATTTATAGAAGTGGGGCCCATGATTGGTGATCTGAACTGGTGGACCCTACTTTGAATGGACCAAAAACCTGAAATTTTGCATAAAGATCGCATAGCCATCCAATCTTTGGCCTCTTGCCTCACTAATCACCATAGTATATATATTTTCATGGTCTATTTGCAATCAATGATTAAGGATCATTAATATGCATATCTTCAATATTGAGGTTGTAGGTGTGCGGCCAATAGATCGATGGTATAGATCATTGATCTGCTCACCAGTCTAAACTAGATTAGATGCTATTAACCCTCCAATATTCATCATTTTTTTCACATTGAATGTGGACCTATTGCAGCATTCATCTCTCAAATACTAACCACAGAAAGAAGGATTAAGATTGATTTTTTGGGACATTGGCCATGATCAGATGGTTAGGATTATCCATGGGAAATGTTTTGGGACATCACCAAACTCTAATTCCCCTTGAGGTGATCACATACTTGCTCCTATACGGTGAAGGCAAGCGGGCTTACTTCTACGATGGGATCGGCACCGACACCTTCAGGCATCTTGTCATAGCTGGCCGGATTGTCGTCGGGCAGGGAATCATGATTGGATTCTTTGGGTTTGCTCGCACATGCTCCCATTGATTCTGAGGAGAATAGGTCGAACCGACCGATGTGGAGCTCTCAGGGAAGCCCCTGTGCCCCAGGATCTGGAGCTGGAGATGAAGAGGGAGGAGACCAGAGATGGAAATGGCCCTCCAAATTTAAAGAGAAATTGATGGTGAGGAAGAATTTTAGGAGGGTGGTTTGGGGACCATTTCTAAAGGAGGGGCCTTGTTTTTCTCTTGTGGTTTTTTGGGAGTTATGGACGTTGGGAGTGACTAGATGGTTGTATTACTTAAAATGTGTGGGAGGATTTTGAAAAGCCGTTGAAGGGCTTCATGGCGAGTAATGCCAGTTTAGATGATTTGTGATGTTTGGAGAAGTCTGTGTTGGGGTATGTACTATGGGCACATCTGAATGATTTGGAATATTCATCCTCTGGGATCTATTGTGGGACCATTGAAAGGATGGAGATTATGATCCTATTCATCTAAATAATTTATTATCAAAGCACATTTTCTGTAAGTTTATTCACCTGTAAGATTGCAAAATGCAATCCTATGTTTAATGTTTGGAAGTTTATTCTATAGGCCCTTTTTTCAAACGAATTTAAGTAAATGTTCCAATACTATCAAAAATTATTTTTCTAACATATTTGTTTAGGTTAGAATACATGGGGTGGTTAAAAATGAAGATTAAAATTGAATTTCCAAAAATGAACATGAAATAACATTTTCTTCTGATTTTCCTAAAAGACAATGTCATTTGAAGTTCATTTTTACAAATTTACTTTTGATTTTCATTTTTTCAATTCCTATGTATTTTAATACAAGCAAGCAAGGCCGGCTTATTAAAAAAGAGGGTCTCTCTCTCTCTCTCTCTCTCTCTCTCTCTCTCTCTCTCTGAGATCTCTGAAACACATTCTACTATCATCTCTTCCTATTGTTATGTGTGAAGCCTGATTTCACCTATGTCAAATTGTTAATTCAAGTCCACTGTCGCGGATCCAACTATTATTGTAATATTACTGTTAATCCAAACCTTGTAGGGGTATTTTCGTAATATTATCCTGAGCTATTATGTAACCCTAGCATAGCCGCCAAAAAGGTTGTATCTTGTATTCTCATCTTCTACCTTTGAGCATAGTTGAATCGGTGTGATTTATGGAGATACATCAAGATCAAGGGAACTACGAAAATCTGTGTCATCTATGTGTAGTTTACTTGCATCTTTTGGTTTTTTTCTTCTTAACACCTATCTCTTTGTCTCCATTTTGCTAGTGACGAAGCTAAGATTTTCTAGCCATTTAAAATCAAATATTGAGGGCTCATGTTAGATTAATCACATGCAAGAAGATTCACTTACCATTAGCCAGTGAAAAATCCATTGATTGGTTAGACGTTGCAATCATTTGATGAACATAATAGTGCATTAGGCATGTATAGTTAAGAGGGCAGGATTGGTTAGTCATAATTAGGTGATTGGTGAAGTTAGTGATAAGATAATATAAATTTAAGAGTTCATGCAGATCATTCGATTATCTCACTCACACATTCCATGAGGGGTGGAAACTCCACAGTAGAGCCCACTTACTAGATATCTGAACTACTTTAAATAGACGGCATCCACTTCCACGACTTCCCCTTCTATAGGCCTTCTCCAAGTTTTATTTTAATAAGATTAGGTCCCACCATAAGATTGAGAATGTGACTAAGAGTGTTAGATACTCAATCTTATAGTAGACCAACTCCCATTAAAAGAAAAGAATCAGAAAGATTTTTTGAAAGTTCTCTCTCTTACTTTGAGAGGAAACATGTATATATAGAAACATTTTGTGTATCAGTTACAATAGCTTTAAGAGAAAAAAGAATATCAAAGGAAAAAAAAATCTAGGAATATATTTAATCTACACATAGAAGGCAACTAATCAATTATGAAAGAAATCATGTGGGCACGGTCATCTCCTTGATTGTAGCCTTGGATATGGGATTTGACAAGTTGGCTGCAGCATGGGATGGGCCATGAGTTACTTGATTGATCCGTCTGATTTCTTGCTCGAACTAATGTCTTCTATACTATTCAAGTAGGATTTAGGGATACCCCGTAGAAGGGAAGGGCCTTCATTTTAAGTGCTTCAGATTTTCTATAAGTGGGACCACCTATGTAGTTTCCCTCCATCGCAAGATGAATGAGACAAAGTTGAGGGAGGGGCAATTGCCTCCTTGACTCAGCTCTTCCCTACTTGTTCTTATGGGTATAACGAGTTCATGCCCTAAGAGGTCAAAAAATGAAGATCAAAGGTTGATATCCAAAAATGAACATCAAATAATCTACCGTTTTATAAAAATAAAATCAATGAAAAGCGAAAAATGAATAACAGCCATCACCCTAGTTCACCCCTTACATCTTTAATTATCTTAAAGATGGAGCTTATTTAACCATGAATTCCTATATATTGCATTCAATTCCTATATATTCTATATAAACAAATTAGTATGCAGATGTTGGCTTTTTTTTGTAACCTGGACTTTGCAGCATTGCAAACGTTCATTAACACGAAGTTGCTGGCTTTCTATCCAAATTGGACTACCCAATCTTCACAACCTTTGGTAAAGCTAGTCTAAGCTCATCCGCATTACATTGAAACTAGCTATCATGAAGAGAAGGAAAGAGCAGTTCAGATGGCTTAAGCTCGAGGACAGGCTTACATGACCTCCTTCTAACAATCTCAGCCTGCAGGAGAATTCTAATCAGGTTCATGCATGTTCCAGTAGCTGTACCTGTCTGGGTCTATATTTTGTGCTCCTTTGGGTTCTTTTGTGTTAGGTGCCATTGTTTAATGTGTTTTGTACTCCGATGTGGTCATGAATCATGATGTATAAGATGTCCTTTTGTTTAATGAATTCCCTCTTTAGGAAAATAATAATAATAATAATAATAACAAAATAAAAGAAAATGAAATAAAGGCCCATAGTAGAATAAAGACACTGCTATTTCGAGCATGGACAACCGTACTCTAATGATGCAACATATATCCCACTTAGAGTCCTACCAAAGTAAGTAAATTAGAAAGTCTAGTTTATTTTTATATTGTGTACTGGATTGGTCAAATTAAGATTGTTATAATAATACACATGAGCCCATACCCATTTTAACTTGTCTAAAACACACACAAGATGACCTAAGTGTCAAGAAAAATTTGTCCCCTTTCAATTTTTTATTATTGATATTTTATTAAGATTTTTCTTGACTTTCAAGTGGGTTTTTCTTAAAGGACATTTGCCTATTAACATTAGTCTCTCTTTTTACTAGCTTTGACATAAAATCCTAGATCTTTTCACTACAACATTCAAACTCATCTACATATAATTGAAAGTGATCCCTGTCATCATCTTTTTAGTGATTGACCACCATTCATTCAGAGGGTTAGTAGGACTTTCCTATTTCATTTAAGTGTAAGTGGCAAGAAAGATGAAAAGAGCGTATGAAACTTGTGTGTACACTTTATTCTCAATTCTATACAGTTATTTTATAGATGGATTTTGGAGTTCAAACCCATCTACTCCTTCTATACATGTGGATTTATGGGTATTTTATAAATAAATTTCCTATACATCAGCATTCAAGGAAATGATGATAAAAAATGAAACATACTATTACTGCATTTGCCATGAATACTATAATGATTTAGTCTTTGTTTCCTTATTAGTAGTTTTGTTTGTTGATATACATATTAAAAGATAGAAATGATCGAACCACTTGAAAACCATGAGACCTTTATTTAGTCTTTGTTTGCATCGCAAATGATGGGAGTTGGTGATGGGTTTGGAAGAGAGTGGAAGAGCCTTCATTTGAGTCGTCCGTCCTACCCAGACTAGAGCAAGGAAGGCAGAGGTGTTACAGGCTTGTGGTGCATGTGAGGTTGGGAGGGAGGAGAGCGATAGTCAATATTGATCATTGATGTTATCAAAAATCAGATATTACAAAAACAACAACATTCTAAGTGCCCAAAACCCTCATCTTCGTCCCCTTATTACAAACTACAAATTTACGAAAAGTGGATTTGGAAGAGGAAGGGGAAGAGGGTTTGGAAAAGACGAATGATCTAGGCTTTGGTGTTTCATTTTTACTTTTTTTTTTTATAGAAATGCCCAATCAAATCTATTATTTTTCTTTGAATTCTATGAATGGGGTTGTTCGGTGAATGAGAACTGAGTTGGCATAGATGCACACGTGGTGCTCCAGGATAGGCTGAAACAATATTTGTGAGAGGGAGGGTCATTATATGGTTGGGAAGGGAGGAGGAGTCGGCCATGGTCTGCTTGGGATTCTCTTTATCAAAACATCTTTTGGGAGTTTCTGTGTATGGGAGGTGATGAGTGGAGAACAAGAATCTTTGTATTTGTGGTAAGTGGAGACAAGACTCTTTCTATTTCTTTATAAGGAGAGAGTTGATGAATCTGACCTTCCAATTCTAATAAAGGTACTTCTGGTTCTCTTGTTCATGTTTCTAATCAAGTGTATCCATAACCGTCCTTTTCTCCTCTTCCCGTTCATGTTTCTAATGAAGTGTATTCATAACCGTCCTTTTCTGCTTGTGCAAGTTTGTTGTGGGCATAACTGGTGTGGCTATGCATGGCTTAGGTGTCAGGTGGAATAAGTCTTTTGAACAAGTCATTCAGTTTTTCTCCACTCTCTCAGTAGTTGCTTTTATTAGGCACCAGTCAATAAAATTATCTGCAATTTATAAAGTAATCTAGGAGGTTTGGTTTCCCTCGAAGAAAACCAGTCACAGTCCACTTTTATTTATAACTTCCATCAATACTTTCTCCACTCTTAAAAAAAACCTTATCCAAAATAGCTAGGGGCAGGAAAGGTCGGGGTCAAGGAACCCATTTCCTATCTGAAGAAAGCTTAGACAGAGAGCCTCAAACCTTTGAAGAGCCACACAACAACTTGGTATCAGAGACGGACATATGACGGATCAGAGGGTTAATAAACTTGAAGCGGAAGTAAATGCACTGTCATCCGGCCAGGAAAGAATCCTTAAGGAGATGCAGGAGATGTTCTCTGCTATGAATACACAATTTGACCAGCTTGTGGTCAGCCGAGGCTATGATCATGATGAGCATTCAGTCAATCGCAATGGGCGTTGGGGAGGAGGAGGTCCATCACACACTTTTGCTCCTAAGCTCGCCAAACTGGATTTTCCTCGTTTCAATGGGAATGATGACCCAAGTAGCTGGATTTACTGGGCTGAGCAGTTCTTTGAATTTCAACTCACCCCACCTGCTGAACGGGTACCTTTGGTAGCTTATCATTTGGAGGGAGAAGCTCAACTATGGTATCAACTACTCAAAGAAGAAGAAGAGCATATCACTTGGGAAAAACTAAAGGAGGGTCTGCATCTTCGGTATGGTCCCACCAACTATGAAGATTTCTTTGGAGACCTAACCAAGCTTACGCAAATTGGATATGTTCGTGAGTATCAAAGTCAATTTGAGAGGTTGCTGAGCCGCGCAAGAAAAATGACGCAAACACAACAGGTGGGCTGTTTCGTCAGCGGGCTCAAAGAAACCATCCGTGCTGACATCCAGGCATTGCGACCCACATCTCTTTCAGCTGCAGTTGGTTTAGCCCACTTGTATGAAGCTAAATTTCATACCCAGCGTTGATCTCAGCCACCAGCACCAACTCGTGTCCCATGGGCTCTAACATCGAGCCCGACTCCGTCACATGCTCCAGCCATCAAGAAGCTCTTACCGGCCGAACTTCAAGAAAGAAGAAGCAAGGGTCTTTGCTTCAACTGTGATGAGAAATTCAGCCCAGCTCATAGGTGCAAAAAAAATAATTCTAATTGAAGGATGTTGGCCAGAAGCTGAAGAACCAGAAGCATCTCTCGAGGACGCCCAGGATGATGGGGTAGATGAAGAACGGCATGATGGCACTCCTGCCATTTCATTGCATGCAATTGCAGGGACACCCGCGCCTCAAACCATGTGGATCAAGGGGACTTTGGGCCATCAAACTATCACTGTCTTAATTGACTCAGGTAGCGCACATAACTTTTTAAATGAAAAATTAGCTACTAGAGTGGGGTTAAGGCCCGACCAAGGAAAACAATTTGAAGTTATGGTGGCTAGTGGGGAGAAGTTAGCTAGTCCTGGCAAAGGCTTAGATGTACCCATAATTCTCCAAGGCACCCCACTCCATGTTGATTTTTATCTTCTGCTGTTGGAAGGGTATCAAGTGGTCTTAGGGGCCCAGTGGCTTCGGACACTTGGACCCATTATTTGGGATTTCTCTAAGTTATTGATGAAGTTCAAAATTGATGGGCACCAAGTGGAATTGCATGGCTTGTCTCCACCGATTGACAGGTATGCTGACATAGGCCACGTTACCCAAAAAGAACAAGAAGGTGTCTTATTACAATTCTATGCAATGGGGGGTCCAAAACTCCAACCAAGCTCATTAACTGAAAATCCCAAATTACAACAGATTTTGCAACATTACCATGATGTATTTGCGGAGCCCCAGGGTTTACCCCCACCATGCACACGTGACCACCGGATACCATTGATCCAGGGTGGTGGCCCAGTTTGTGTGTGGCCTTATCACTACCCTCATTTCCAAAAATCTGAGATCGAGAGGTTCGGTTTCTGAGATGCTTACTTTAGGAGTGATTCGGCCAAGTAATAGCCCATATTCTTCACCTGTCTTATTGGTTAAAAAGCACGATGGTTCTTGGAGGTTATGTATCGATTATAGAGCACTCAATTGAATTACCATCAAAGACAAATTTCCAATCCCAATTATTGATGAATTGCTTGATGAATTATATGGGTCACAATACTTCTCCAAGTTGGACCTACGATCGGGTTATCATCAAATCAGAGTTTATCCGGATGATATTTCCAAGACGGTTTTTCGCACTCATGAAGGGCATTATGAATTTCTTGTGATGCCATTTGGTCTTACAAATGCGCCGTCAACCTTCCAATCTCTCATGAATGACATCTTCAAGCCATATCTACGTAAGTTCATTTTGGTCTTTTTTGACGACATTTTGATTTATAGTCGTACTTGGGAAGACCATCTGGACCATGTCAGAATTGCATTATCTACTTTAAGGGCCCACAAATTATTTTGTCAAGCTTGAAAAATGCCAATTTGGCCAAACTCAGGTAAATTATCTGGGTCATATAATTTCCAAAGAAGGAGTAGCCATGGAACCTGACAAAGTTTCAACAGTGCTTGATTGGGTCAAACCTACCAATCTGAAGGCCTTGCGAAGTATCCTTGGGTTAACTGGGTACTACCGGAAGTTTTATTCAAGGGTATGGAAAGGTGGCTAAACCATCAAAAAGGCTACCTGTCCCGGGTTCTGGACCGAACCCGGGACAGGTAGCAGGGCTCCTAAACCATTGACCGCAATGTTGAGAAAAGATTCTTTTGTTTGGTCACCTAAAGCAGAAACAACTTTTGAACAACTTAAATAGGTTATTACTCAAACACCAGTTTTGGCACTCCCTGATTTTTCCAAAATTTTTGTGGTTGAATGTGATGCTTCAGGAGGAGGTATTGGGGCTGTGCTAATGCAAGACAGTCGTCCAATTGCATTTTTTAGCCAGGTATTATGAGGAAAAAATATCACCTTGTCCACTTACGAGAAGGAAATTTTTGCATTAGTTGTGGCAATACAGAAATGGAGCCCATACCTTATAGGGAAAAGGTTTATAGTCTGCACGGATCACCAAAGTCTGAAATACCTTTGGAATCAACAGATCACCACGGTAGCTCAGCACAGATGGCTTATAAAACTAATGGGGTATGACTTTACAATTGAATACAAACGGGGCTGTGAGAATAAAGCAGCTGATGCCTTATTCAGACGAGATAAAATTGGTGAACTTTCAGCTTTTTCCCAACCTGTGCCAAGGAGGCTGGACCCAATTAAGGAAGAAGTCCACACAAACTCCCAACTTCAGCGACTAGTTCAATTGTGGGAAAAGGGTGAAGCTGTGGGACCATGGGACTACAAGGACGGGGTTTTATTTTTTAAGGGGCAGATATACATGAGGAAAGATTCTCCTTTGATTCCCACCATCATATCAGAAATTCATGGAAGTAGTCATGAGGGATACCACAAGACCATGCACCGCTTTCGATCCATTTTTTATTGGAAGGGTATGCGGTCCCATATTAGACAGTTTATAAGGCAACGTGACACATGCCAAAGGCACAAATCAGAACACCTTACTCCATCTGGACTTCTCCAACCCCTACGAGTACCTACTCAAATTTGGGCTGACATTTCCATGGATTTTATAGATGGGCTGCCCAACTCAAAAGGTAAAACTACAAATTATATTGTGGTTGATAGGTTATCCAAATACTCCCATTTTATACCTATCGCCCAACCTTACACGGCAGTTAGTGTGGCCCAAGTATTTTTTGATCAAATTTTCAAGCTTCATGGAATGCCCCAATCGATAGTTTGTGACCGTGATCCAACTTTCACCAGCATCTTTTGGAAAGAAATTTTTCGCTTAAATGGTACTAGTTTCAATTTTAGCTCTTCCTATCATCCTCAAATGGATGGACAGACTGAGGTAACTAATCGAACAATTGAAATGTATTTGCGGTGTTTTTCAAGTGATAGACCCATGGAGTGGGCACAGTGGATCCCATGGGCTGAGTTTTGCTACAATACAAGTATGGGGTCAAGGAACCCATTTCTGAAGAAAGCTTAGACAGAGAGCCTCAAACCTTTGAGGAGGCACACTACAAGGTTTGAGCATTCCATACTGCAAAAACAGAAAAGGGGTAAACTCCCCTTTCTAAAAACTATCTTTTTTGTTCCCCCAAGTCATATACACACACTCATAATATATTTTTTTGCTCTAAAAAAAGTTGATTAGACGCATACTACGGGCAACAACAAAGAAAAAAAATGAGCATAATCTACTATAGAAGCAAAAAATTTAAAAACTAGAATACTACCACCTGGAGTTGATCCATTACTCTGAGACCATTTGATATTCCTACTTAACATAATATACTTAGTAAAATCTAAGCTTCTTGTGGGACTCGATTGGATGTGTGTGAATTAGTATGGATAGAGTGATGGAAAGGTCTTATTATATATTGAATTTTGGATTAAAAAATTTATTGCAATTGGACCATCAAACCCACTAGGATGTGTGTCAATCATGAGGGGTAAAGATCTCATTGTGTAATATATTCTAGATATAAAAAAATCATCTCAATGGGATCATATCAATCATCAATTTAGATGAAAGGCAAACCAGAGAGGGCCACTGCTTAAAAAGAATATTTTTGAGAGCATAGTCAAAGTTCCATCTACGTCTCAAACTTAGGATAATTTTCTCATGTGAATGTCGTAGGAGATGTGTTGTAGAGAAACCAATGTTCATATTTAATATAGAGGGAACCACTTGGCATTCATGCATAGAATTGGTTTTCTTGCAGGATTTTTCTTGTTTTTTTTTTTTTTTTTGTGTTTTTGACGTTTGAGGAGAAGTTTTCATTTCAATCTTGAGGGCCTATTCTTTTAGTATAATTTTTCTTATAGGAATTTGGTATTCGTAGTTGGGACTTCATGGATGTGATGTGATGGCTTGCACCCTGCTTACCAAATTATACAATTTCTTATTACATGGTTTCTTATAGAGATAGATTTTCCAACCCTGCTTACCAAATTATGGATATTTTTCCACATGTACGCGTGCAGTTTTTATGGACTAGAATAACCTGGGTGTGCAATATCCATAAGAAGAAAAAATCGCAAAATCACATGAATATAGGCAATTTTGTCATTTTCCCTAGCGGGGAGCACAGACATTAGAGAAAAAGTTGTTGTCCTTGATGCCTTAGAAGACTGTGTACAGGGACTTTTGGCTAATTTACCCTAAAAGGTTATCGTACAAGCAAAACCAATACTAAAAATTGAATCCAATATATTTTTTTGATAGTAGATCCTATGTCTTTTTTGGAAAAATCTCAAATAAGATCGGTTTTTCCTTAAAAGTACATGAATTCCAAAAGTCTTCAAATTAGAGCTTAATTCTTCCAATAAATTATCAATTAAAGACAACTGATCATTTAAACATTTTTGCACCCACTCTTTTCTCGATTTTCTAAAATACCTAAATCACCCTTCATTAAAACAAAAAAACCCTTCTTTACATCCTCCATATTCTCCTCCATTCTTTCACGAGCAACCTTACGAAGGTCAACCACAACCAACGTCACCGTCACAGTCACAGACCGAACGATTTGTGGCATATAGCAGTTGTCAGAAAGCATAATATTACTTTAAATGAAGAATAATTTTAAATTTTTGAAGAAAAAATTACCAAAAAGTATTTTTAAATGGCTAGATACCTTTAATTGAAAACTTTAAAAAGGGAAAACTTAGACCCCTTATTTAAAAGTTCTTTGAAACTTTTGTATTTTTTTGAGATAAGGCTATAAAACTTAAACCCTAATATTTAAAATCTTCCCTTTATGTGTCTTTTTTTTTTTTTTTTTAAATCCGTGTGCATTCGGTGACGCGTTTCTCAGTTGGGCCTCGAATAAACAACGGAAAGGCGGGTTGGTTGTTGGAACTGCCTCGAAGACTTGACTCCTTCTCCCTCAACAACACGGAAAGAAGAAGAAAGAGAGATCAAAACAAGCTAGGGTTAGGGTTTTCTTCTCTCTCGCTCTCGCGCCATCAAAACCCTCTCTAGGGCAAGGTTTAGGGTTTTCGCCTCGCGACAAATCGCTTCCAACCATGCCCTCTCTCACCCACTTCTTCTTCTTCATCATCATCATCTCCCTTGGCTTCTCCTCATCCGTCCGATCGGAATCGGCAATCAGATTGCCGTCCGACTTCACCCCCGACGATCTCTGCCCTAGATCACCTCCCGCCTCCTGCCCCGTCACCTGCTTCCGTCCTGATCCCGTCTGCGGCGTCGATGGCGTCACCTACTGGTGCGGCTGCGCCGACGCCGCCTGCTCCGGCGCCGGCGTCTCCAAATTGGGGTTCTGCGATGTCGGCAACGGCGGTGACGGGCTCGTCTCCGGCCAGGCGCTCCTCCTGGTGCACATGGTCTGGCTCATCGTTCTAGGGTTTTCTGTCCTCTTTGGATTTTTCTGATCATGAAACACGGTACATATTCGATTCTTCGATTCTTTAGTAGAATCTGTTCTTGCATTGTTGTATTGAAGATGGGTCTTTTTATTCTTGTTAATTGATTGAGCGGATGATTATTTTTTTGTGCGATTTGAGGAATAAATGGGTTGATTATTCTTTTATTTACACTGTGGTTTTGATTTTATATAGAAAATGGAAACTAAAGATTGATTGTATTTTCTATGGATTTTCTATGAAGTGAAATGTGTTGCTTCCTCTTTGTGGTGTAAGCCTGCAGAAGATGGTTTTCTAAATCTTGGGTCTGAATTGTGGATCCCTATTGCACCTCAGAAAATGAAATCCGCGGAAAATAGAAGATTGTTTGGTAAAGTCAGTGAACAGAATTACCAAGGACATGTTTGTTTGATTGGTATTAAATTCTTGGAATTAATAAGCTATACCTTTCGTATCAAATGGACTAACAGTATAAGATTAAAGATGAAGATTAGAAAATGGCCATGAAATGAGGTCTCTATTGATAGGAAATGATTCCCCAGCCATAGCCCATGTAACTTAGATCTTAGGAAAGTGGTGGCGTTTTTAATGTTCCGAGCAGAGATACTTCACTCACATCTTTGATGGAATCCTCTCTATTATGAATTTCTGACAAGTCCATTTTAAATAGGCATAGGGACCAAAAGTTTAAAATGGTTGTAGTTTGAATGAACACCTTGTCATGATAGAGCAATAGGCTGGTTACTTTTCAGTTGTTCAAGGACAGAACTGAAATGTAGCAATTGGAGGCAGAATGGTAAGCTGTGTGTCTCATCGATGCTGTTCCCTTTTTTTTTTTTTTTTTTTTTTTTTTTTTTTTTTTTTTTTTAATGTCACTAGTTATCGTGCTTTTAATAGGCATACATTCGTCAAAAATATTAGTTCTAGGTTTAGGATGCATCAAAAGACAAACTGATTCTGTCAAAAACTGGAGATTCCAGTTTATGAACTCTTGACTCAATTGATATTGTAATGGACATAAGAGAAGGAGCGTAAAAGAACATAGGAAAAGAGGGTTGACTTATGTGCCTAATGCACTGGTCCAATGAGGAAGATGATCGTTTTGAGCCATCCACGAATCTGTGACAATGGCCTTTTCTTCTTCTCCAGTTACTGTTTCTCCATGGTTCTTCCGCAAGGTCTGTTTGGTTCTTCCAAAGATACAGAGCATTTCTTTCACTACTGCTTTTCAATAGCAAAGAAGTTATCCATCTCTACTTCCAATCATCCCCTTCATTATTAACTTTTGGAAAATCTGTTCCTGTCTTCCCTGACCTCCATATTACCGTTATTGTTTTGAATAACTTCTCAGGTCATTGAGATTCAGAGATAGAGCAGCCTTTTCCACATTAACTCTCTTTTGCCTTCTAGATTTAATGTAAATGAGTTAAAACTAACTGATGGAGACCCACCAATAGATAGACCATTGATGTTATTTATAGCATCCAATGCTTCATCCTATCTCCTGAAAATGAAATGCACAATAGTGAAACCTTGTGGTGCAAGCAAACTATTGTTCTTTAGAATAACCACTTATTCCAGGTGCCACTTAAGTAGGCCACTTAAGTAGGCCACTTATCATCGCCAAGAGACAGAAAAAGGGGATCCATCACATCAGGGATTTTAGACAGAAGATGACCTCTCACTCTGAACAACACCTGTCCTTCAGCCAACGAAACAGATTAGAGATCTTTTATACGGGATTGTGGACTAAGCTGTTCAGATACGGTATGGATACAGCAGGGACACACCATGGATATGATAGGGACATGGATTTTACACACAAATAGTAATGTAATGGATTTGATATGGCACAATACTTTGCCTACTTAAGTATCCGGGTATCATAGATTGCGGAATATCCATCTTGACAAGAAATTATTTAGGTCTTAATATTTCTATGATAGGGGCTAATTCAGGTAGAGTACCTCATTTACAAACTCACCAATGCTTATTCAGAGGAGTCCCATGTTTGCCAAAACTTCTATAGAACCGTGTGTTGCCATTCCCCAAGGACTTGCTCCAACAAGTAATCACGAGGATCCATCACCATCTTTTTGAAATCGAGTACAGGCAACTTATTTTACATGCAAATTAAGGTAACCTGACTTACACAAACAGTTATTTTGTTCTTTGTGATGACCATTTACAGCTAACCAAGAATTGGAGGTAATTAGAGTTAAGGTAACCTAATTACAGGCGACTATATGGTGAATATCTAAATGGGACCTAACTTTCTCTATTGCTACCTCAACCGTTAACTGTGTAGTGAGAATCCAAATGGGGCCTAACTTTCTCTATTACTACCTCAGCTGAAATCTTAACATTTGTAGCTTAACAAAGTGAAGCTAACAAAGATGCCAGAAAAAGGCAAGGGTTCCACTGGGGATGAGGAAGACATGCTTCCTACTATAATAAGCACACGCAAAACCTGTGCTAGGTTATCCTCCTCGCTTACCATGGAATGCATTGCTTCTTGTGGAAAAACCCAAGAAGGAGCGCTAAAGCCAACTGGAATTGATCTATAATCACCCTCCAGTAGCTAGAACCTCGAATCAAACAAGGTTATGTTCAGAGTGTTGGAGGTTGGAAGTCAGGCCCAGTGTGTTTGGACTTGGTGGAATTTTGTTGCTATCTTGAGGTCCTTTGCTGATTTGCTGCAAATACACAATGTGCTGACTGGAGTCGTATTGTGGTGATTTGAGAGTTCTTGACGAGTTTCTTGGCCTATTCAGTTTGGGAATTTATGGCAGCATGGTTGGTCACTTGGTTGTGAATTCTGATGTGGTGATCCTTGGAGAGTTACGGAGCTAATGGGAATCATGACACTTTTTTTTTTTTTGGTTAAAAGAGGGGAATCTGTGACTCTTGGTTCTTGCAAGATGACAGAATGTTACTCAAGGCTGTGTTTGGGTGGAGTTTTAACAAAAGGTCAAGGTCTGCCTACAGGATGGTGAATTAGTGAGCATCAAACAACCAATTTGAGCACAATTACTGTATTGGAGAATGTGTCGGGTGCACCTAGTGAGGAATATGTGACTCTTGGTTGTTCATTGAGATGGTTTAGATTTGGATGCCTCATGGGTCAGGCCTACCAACATGAATAAATCTCACTGTCCCGGGCTGTTGGTCAGCTGGTGATAGACATGTGAAGTGTGTGTGGGTATGTGAGTTTCAATCTGTTGTAAAGCAACAAATAATAATAATAATAATAATAAAGAAAAATGTCTTGTACTTTTTGTTGGTCAAATCAATTCCTACACAGAATTTTATTAATTAGCTTCCGAAACACTATGAAGAGCACTCAATACTTGAAATCATTTTTTAAGTCAACAAATTATGTTGCAGCTGGACTAAAATTCAGTCCTCATTTAGATTAGTACAACAGACAAAAATCTAAACACTTGGAACCTGTTTAGATCCTTGCAACTCTGCTGCCTTTCACTCGGTTTACCTATGAATCTAATCACTTACAACTTCATTCATCTATAATTGGTTGTGGCCAAAGAACAAAACAACTGTCATTTGCATGTTGACACAAGTAACGTGCACCCGATTTACTAAGAACCCATGGATGGACCCCTTGAGAGGCGAAAATCTAAACATTTGGAACCTGTTTAGTTCCTTACAACTCTGCTCACTTTCACTCATTTTACCTATGAATCTAATCACTTACAACTTCATTCATCTGTAATTGGTTATGACAGAACAAAAAAACTCTCATTTGCATGTTGACATGAAAAACCTTAGTCAAGTGGCGTGCACCCGATTTACTAAGATCCCATGGATGGAGTGACATGAATAGTCACAAAGATGATGAGATTAAGTCATGTCAGTCCGATGAGGTCTTGTCTGTTCCAGTGATTGACATTCATTACGGTCCATGGACGGAGCCTGATTTGCAATGGAATTCTTTGCCTCCAAGTTCTTGCCCCATAACAGAAAATAAAGCCCCACTATCACAAAGAACGAGCCCAGAATGCTTTGCAACACAAAATGGTTAAGAAAGTTAGAAACATAACATCAAAACTCGTCAACTCGGCTCATAACTCAGTGGTCAGCAATGAGCGAGCCTGTGTCCTAAAGGATAAAAAATTAGCAGGCTTACCTTCCCAAGTGAAGTTGTTCATGTAAAAGTGTGACATCAATGATGGCTACAACAATCTGAATGACGGGGCTGAATGCTGCCGTGAAGACTGGGCCTCTTTTCTCAACACACCATGACATCACCACATAGCACAAGCCTGAGCCCACCATCCCCTGCACCACTCACCAATTCTTTTCTCGTCGGACCTTATTTACCCAACAACATCTAATATGTTGCATATATCATCCAATAAAATTTAATTGATTCTTGCATTACATGTACTAACACCAGTATGCATTTCACCAAAAAACATCAGCACACAAATAGGGCCATTGTTAGTGTCATTTCACAGGGTGGGAAATGAAAACTAGGGGTGGCAATTCCCAACATTGACTTGCCAAACTAACTTGAATGTGACCCTGTAATTATCATTCTGGTTTGGTAATTTTTACTTCAATCTTCATTTTAGGAACAATATTTTAAGGTTTTGCACCCATTTCTTATACACGTTTCTTGGAAAGAAATTGGAATAGAATCATAAAAGGAAAAAAATCACATTTTCTATTTCTGAACACCCTTCTCAAAGGCACTTTTGCCAACATTATAAAAAAAGGTCCGGGTCCCCTATGGCTCTCTCACGAGATTCATGAGTGAGAGAGGAGGGCATTTCATTTGAGTACTTAATTTTTTCAGTAGGTGGGACTCACCATGGAGTTCCACTTGTCTCACCGTCGCATCTCATGAGTAGAGACCCTCGGTCAGTACTGGCCCTTTTGAAAGAACCGTGCAAGGTTTCATAATAATAAGTTAGAAACTTGACCAAATCCAATTTGACTTGGTTGAGTCAAATGAGTCGAGCAAGTTGTTTGAGTTTGACCAAAAAATTGGTCAGAATCGACTTGAGTCACTGAATTCAGCAGGCTTCTGTGTTGATGCTGGATTTCTGATTTTAACACAGTCATGGTCTGAAAGAACAAGAGGCTCAAGTGTTTTACAGAGACTTCAGAACAAGAGGTTCTAGTGTTTTACAGAGACTTCTGAGCAATACTTACAGCATATATGACTGTAGCAATGCGGAATTTGCCCTTCAAAGCCCACAGGGAAATGTCTCTTTTTATTGCCAAGCTGAGTGTTGCTGATTGAAGGCAGCTCAAGAAGGATATGACTGTAGTGCTAGAATAAGGTGCTGGGAATGCCTTCCCTATCTTTGCTTGAATAAGGAACCATGAAGACCAACAGAGGCATGCACCCAGTAGCATAATGGAGCCAATAGTCCATTTATGTGCCTTTTCATGGGAATCTGGGCTGCTGGTTTGGGATGTGTAGGCCATAGCTTGTGAATGAGATGTGTTGGTCAGAGCCATTCCTTTGTAGAATGTCAACAGCATTGCACCACCCACGCATACCACTGTTCCCAACACCTTGCCCCTTCCTGCTTTGCTTTTCATGTCTGCACTCTCTAACCTGTACATTTTTGCGTTCCATGTGTTGGGATTAGGTAGGCAAAGAATCCTAAATTCCTTATTCTCTGAGGCCACTCTGTGAATCTGTCAGTGACGTCTACCTTTAAATCTGAGCAGTTCCAAATTGCAATCCCCCATGTATTGGCTCTGGGTTAAATTTCACTCCGATTGAAGTTATGTCCACTATCAGATTGATCACAAGTAGAACTTTTGATTGAAAATATCGGATAAATCACAAGTAAAGCACTTGATGGGAAAAGAATAGAGAAACGAAAAAGATGGTGAATACACATGTTTTACTTGTGATCAATCCGGTGATGGGTCCAACTCCTTCTGGAGTTAAATTTCAACTGCTAACAATTAAGTGTTGGGAGAAGGTTAAATGACTTAGCAGTTTGGTGCACGTAGGTGGGCCCCACTGATGAATTTACAGCACTGTCTGCAGAGAGCCACCCAATGAGGCCTAGCCTTAAGAGGATCAAGGATTGCAGCCTAGTGACTGCCAGCGACACCAATATCACTTTCCCGGCAAGTTCATTTGGGAAAATGTCCAAATATTTTCAACTTTGGTTTTTTTTTTTTCTTCTTCCTACTCAAATTGTGGAAACTGGATATCTAAATAATAAGAAATAGGGAAAATAAAATTAATATGAATTTATCTTAAAATGATTTCTTGGATAATTTCAACCATTTTATACATTTAGGGCCTATTTGTTGTGTAAAATGCTTCAATTCTATGCAAACAAATAGGCCCTACAAGCGACGTTTCAAATTCTATTAACATTATTAAAATGTCATGGTAGTATTGATATTAACATTTTGTGATAATATCATATGCTAATAGCCCAATATTTTCCAAATATTGCCGAGGTATTTGAGTTGTGACACTTTAACTACTGTGTAAGGCTGTAAGCTCATGTGATCTATCTTACTCTTTGTATCTAAACAAACATACCCGAAAGGTAAAGCCGAAAGAAACGTTAGTACGGGCACCATGTTGATGAAGGCACAAGCAAAGGTTGCAGAAGTGTATTTAATTCCAAGGAGGGAGAGATACTGAGTAAATGTAGCACTGAAACAATAACAAAGGTGGTTGAATAGAGAAGAAAGAAAGTAGTATAAGAACCAAGCCCATAAATCTATATGGATGTAACTAACCCAATCAATGCACACAAGAAAAGTTGCCAGAAAATTCGAGCTGTGACTTTTGGTCGAGTCTTCCTGCAATAACACCTTTAGATTAGCATTGATCCCAAAATCCAATTTTATTGTGCTAAAACTCTATGAAAACTTTGGTTTGGAATACTTCCAAGGGGGGAATCCTGTGTCGATTCACAGGCTTTTTTAAAGGGATTGGATTCATTACAGCTGGGGATAATATAGGGGGACATTCATGTGCATCCATCCCTCACCGTAAGGTGAGAGAACTTTCCCTTTTTGCACATGACACTTCTTTTTATGCATATGACTATTTATGACTTTTCCTCTTTTTGCACATAAAAATTTTCAATTATGGAAGTGACCCTCACCCTATGGGGAGGGATGGATGCATATGAATATTCTTATATACATATATATATATATATATATATATATTTGGGAAGGGGCGGGTTAGGACAACAAAACTCAAACCCACCCCTATTAAAAGCGGATCGGGGCGGGTCCCTGTTTATGCCCAACCCATGATCATCCCTACTCCAAGGTTCTCTATATTTGGAAAGTCTAGCCTAGTCGAAGTAGCTATTGGAAATTAGACTTCAGATGGAAGTATTTATCCTATGCCCATGGAATATATATCCAACAGCCAAGAATAACATGAATTTATGGACATTAGTTAAAAAAGAAAAGGAAAGACATGGCTCATCCATTAACTTAAAACTTTGGAAAATCATGCATCAATGGCTAGGGTGGCAATGTGTGTGATAACATTCCACTGCATTCTATATTTTTTGGAAAAACAAAAAATGAAACATTAGACTTCATTTTATGCAGTTTAAGTTTTCATTGTTTGGGACAGCACATCTTTTGCAATTAAATGAGTTTTATCGCTTGTCTAAGGACCACATAAAATGATTTCTACCTCTCAAGAACGAATCTAATTTATGCAAAAACCACAAAAAATCATTTAAGCATGAAAATAATTTTTCAAAAAAAATATATATCTTTTATAACCCAAGGTATCTCTCGTCCAGCCTAGACCAGGAGCCTTTGGCCCTGAGCCCAAGGGACACTCAATTCTGAACATCCAAGAACTAATCCCTAGGAGCACATGCAAACCCCCCCTATCCACATGCACAACGTAAAACTATTGGAAATGGCCAACAAATCTTCATTTTTCTCAAAAAAATGTGCCCCAAAAACATAACCTAATGGTTGTAATCATTGACATTGAATTATACGCATCCACGACATTGATTGTGAACATTTGCCAAAAGGAAAACATGTGGAAAGTCATCACCGAAAACAATTTATTCACTAATTAGGAAGATAATTCCACAAGTCATTAGCCTATTACTTGGTTTCTAGTCAATATAGTTGTTACCTTTCTTTGTAGTAGGCAATGGGGGCAATAAAAACAGTGGCAATTGCTTGTCGATAGATGACTAGAACTAGATGGTCCATACCCTCATCAAGAACTTTCTTGAATAGTATATTCACAATGGCAAAGGCTACATCAACTGCAAGCATAGCAAATACAGGTCTCCATTCACCACACTTGCTCTCTTCCATTGCTCTCTCTCTCTCTCTCTCTCTCTCTCTCTCTCTCTCTCTCTCTCTCAAACACACACACACACCCAACACAATTGACACAATTCAAGACCCAGTTTTTGTAGACACAAGCTAATGGGGGTTGCCTAAAGTTTATCACAGAATAAATGGTCGGAAAGCAAGATCACAATTCTCTAAATCACATCAATGCTAATTTGAGCTGTCAAACTTTAGCATTTTTTTTCTTTTTTTTCTTCTTTTTCTATCTCCTTTCTCTTTTCGATAGGTCTCATTCAATGGGTGAACGTTAATGGGAATCCATGACCAATTGGTATCGAAAATTCGCCATGCCTCAGTGGTAATCGAATATAATTTCTGTTGCACTGCAAAGCAAAGCAAGTTTAGCAGGGTGTTCATGGATTGGGCTGGCCTGAGTCCGAGCCCCACCCAGCCTAGTTGGCCCGTGCTTAACACGCACAGGATTCAAAACACATGACATCTCGTATGTATAGACACAACCACACCAGCTGAGCTACAGCCTATGATACAAGGTGAAAGTAACAGCTGAGCTACAGCCTAGGATACAACAGGAAAGTAACTTTTTTATTCCTTATTGTAGGATCTTAAAATCCTTACACTTATAATGTAAGCTTGGGCTGGGCTCGGGCTTCATTCTCCTCAGGCAGGCAGGGCTCGGGCCAGCTAGTTATGGTCCGAGTCAAGCTCGGGACTATACTCCTTAGCCCAGCCCATGAACCCTATTCTCTTGGCTGGTGCTATGTCTCGAACCCCTGACCAAATGATTCAAACAATTGGTCTAAACCATTGTTTGAACCCTACTCTCATATGCGGTTAGAGATCGATCCTTCCATCCACCAATATTTATATTTGCATGCATTTAGGTGGAACCCACGTGATAAACCATAGTTTGGTCAAAACATCAAAGCTTTTTTGGATAGAGAAGGAGATGGGTTGTACTCGTATTGTTCACGTGCCAGAATGATTTAAAGAAAGAGAAATGCACTCAACTTCTCCTGGTATCTAATACTTCTTGACAGAAATGAGGTGCATCCATGTTTTTCCAACATCAGAATAATATGTCTAGTCGTCGGTTTCATTTTATATATAGTTGGACAAAGAAATGATGCTTCTACAGGCTGGGTTTGCATAGTTTTCTTCTTTAAGGGGGTCTTAAACTCTCTCTCTTTTTTTTTTTTTTTATAACGGAGGGTGTCCCGATCTTTTGGGGTCAGAATAATCCCTACGGGTCCTGCGGAGCAGGATAAATCCCCTGTAGCCCTAGTGCAGTAGTGCAATTTTGAAACCTTAACCTCTGAATGTAAACCGTGGTCCTAAGCCAACTGAACTACCTTCGGAATTGAGGAGATCTTAAACTTGATGTTATGAAATTTGACAGAGAAATACTCATATCCATTGGATTAGAAAAGTAGTATTAAATACACCCACATGTATTCCAATTGTCTTATGTTGATTGTTAAAGGCAATACACAAAAACATCAATATCCAATAAAGCTGGAAATCATTGTTCCACTGCCACTGCTTTTGATTTTTTTATTATATATATTTATAATCTTTGACCTTAGATCTTGAATTGATTTGGGTGATAAACGAATCATTCAATGACCCACTTTATGCAAAAGGTCAAAGAAAGTCCTATTTTAAGAAACCTGGTTTGGGACAATGTCAAGGTCCAGAATGGGCTCAACTACATGATTTCTCGACATTGAGAAAGGTAGTGGGCCCACTGCATATTGGTCATAGTCTCAAAGACCATAGAGCGAATTTATTTCTAAAAGTGATTTTGCCACGTGACCCAGACGGGATTCGTCTTGGTTCTGGTTTCATCTTCCCGTTAAAGGTTTTCATTTGAGGTCGGATTCCATCTCTTCATTAACGTGGACCACAGCATAAATCGATCCGTTTACATCCCTGGTCTTGGGTATCAAGAGACAATTGGAACATGGTAGGAAGGTAAGTAAATAAAAAGGGAAAAGAAAAGGAAAAAGAAAAAGAAAAAGAAAAAGAAGGAGAAAGGAAAAAACAGAAGACACGCGGGGGCCCTTCAAATTGTTGGAAATTATTAGAGAGAGGGGAGTTCTATTGGCACCACAAATCTTCCTCTCCCCACCACACTAGAAGACAAAAAAATGTAAGTTTTTCCTAAACTACCCCTCCCCCTCAGTCTTTGGCGGGGAGAGAGCCCCGGCTGATAGCCCGTGGTGTGACTCGGAGGGGGAGGGAGAAGAGGGAAAGAAAATAAAAGGGAGGGAGGAAAAAAGAGGGAAAGTGGGGAGGGAGATTGGCCAACCGCCGGCTGAGGCTTTCCCCCCGGGCTGCCGGTGAAAGCTCCCTCTCCTCCGGAGAAAGGGGGGAAGAGAGAGGGAGGAGGGGTAGTTTAGGAAAACTCTTTTTTTTTTTGTTTTTTTCGCGGTTGGAAGAGAAACTTTTGAAGTGCCACCAGACCCCCACTTTAGAGAAGACTTACAAATGAAAAGTTCCTCCTTATCGGACCTTCAGGCTCTGAGAGGAGCTGACTCAATTGTTCTATTCATTGAAGTCAGGATTGCATTTGTGGGCCCAGTCCGACTTGTTATTATCTATTGCAAAAAGTCCTTGGTGATTGTTCCTTCAATTGAGAAACCCTTCATTCAAATGGTTGTCCAGCAATGTTTGCAACCATCAATTCAAATGGTTTCTCTTTGATTCAACTTATGTGTACTCCAATGGAAATTTTGCCCACATTTTGAAAACATGGTTGAGTTTACTGAGAATCCAACGGTCCAATTTATTCAGATGCATTCCAAATCCCGGGACTCATGAATACTGGGGGAGTGGAGGTTGTTTTATGGTCCACTATGATGGATCAAAATGTGGGCCCCACCATGTGTTCCAAACCACCTACGTTTGGAGCTCAACTGGGGCCAGCCCATATAACAAGGTCTATGTATTTTTTGTGCATGTTGATTGCAATCAAAGGACCCAACCATTTAGTTGTTAGGCCCTATACATAGACCAATTTCAGGGGACGGATCCAACTCATTAGTGAAATATGTGATCCATTTTATGTTGAATGAATACGTAGTTGGGTGAGGCCTTTGGACCAACTTATAGGCACAGGTCCAGTCGGCCAGCCCATTTAGTTAATGTGCAGAGACCCTACTGCTCAAACCTAACCCACAGTCCTAAATGGCCTGGCCCATTCATGTGCCATGCTTCTGATGAGGCAACTATCACTATTGTAATATTTTCACACTTGTATGTGAAAACGACATAAAAACTGAAAAATGTAACAATTGGTTTTAATTCTACATTATGATGAGAATATCTTGATATTTGAGAACAAATCTTCAAAATAGTTCCTGACTTTTGCTCTACTTCAGGAGTAAAAAAAAGGTTTATATGAATAATGAATAATCATACCTATTGAAAATGTCCCAAATTTTTTTGAATAATTATAAAAAAATGTCTAATTTTCTAACTTGCCTCAATACTTCACATAATATGCAAGTGCCAATATTAACATTTCCCCACCTATTCTTACCCATATTGTTTTGGAATTTTCTTGAATTTTAGCATCTAAATGTTCTCTCTTCTTATGCAAGCTTCATTTTCATCCTGCTACCTAGGGTCTTGAAGGTGTGCATGGATTGAAGTTCATTTCTTTTCATTTTCTTTTGCTCTAGTTTTAAATAAAAATTCTACAAGAGATTTTTAAGAAACAAGAGTTGAAAAAAGTATTAACCAAAATAAGAAGAAGAAAAACTATAGGGCCAAAAGACATTTCAATGGAGGCTTAAAAGTATTCAGGAGAAATTAGATAGATAGATTTAGTTCGACAGGCTGTTCAATAAGGCATTAAAGATAGATATCTGTTTTAAATGCCAAAAACAAGATAGAAAATGTGGGTAAATGGAGAAGAAGTTTGTAGTACGTATATACAAAAATAAGGGAGACTACAAAGTTGCACAGATTATCATGAAATTAAAATCTTTTTTTTTTAATAACCCAGGGTAACCCTAAAATTAAACTTATGGATATGAAACTACAAGAAGAATAACGAAGCAAAGGCCCAGACAAGGACCAAAATATATGAGACAAGGACCAAAATATTTGAAAATCAATGTGATTTTATTTATAGGAGATTAATTATAGAAGCTATATTTTCACTTAAAAGGTTAATGAAAAATGCCAAAAGAAGAGAAAAAACGAAGATAAAAAATCTTGGGATGGTCTTCATCGGTATCAAGAAAAGCCTACTCGTTTGATTCGGTGGGGTTTTAAATAAAAGGACTGCCACTAAAGGCTATTCTAATTTCATTAAAGACATATACAGGACAAAATATATGTATTGCAAATTTGGTGAAAAGCGAAGAGAGATGTAACTTCCGTGAGAATTGAAGCCCAATTCTCACGCTAAGGGGGCCGGGATGAGAACTCGAAAGAACTTGCACATGCAAGGAGAGAACTTCCACACGCAAGGAGTGAAACTCACACACGTGGAGAGAAAGAATCCACACACACGGATGGTGAAACCTTGTATATGTGAAGAGTAGTATGGAGACCCGGGTTGATACCTAGTCATCCGAGTGAGAGGGAGGGTAAGCAACCCTTCATTCTCACATGAGGAAGATGTAGAACATACAATAAGAGCTGAATGGTTAAAATGCAAACTTGCTTTTACAGTGTTTTGCAATCGGTGATACCAACATGATTAAAGAGAAAATTTTACAAAATAGTGATTAGATCAGTTATAACCTATGGAGTATAATGTTTAGACAAATTAAAATATATTACATGCAAAACAAACTAAGACGAGAATGTGGATGTAAAGAAAAACTATAGAAGATAAAATTAAAAACTTGTGCATCCGGGACCTACAATCCCTCATGATAATGTAAAACTTCAAACATCTGAATGGCCCGAATGATCTTTTTGTGGGCTCCATGATGGGGTTTCAAAAAAGTGTCACACTAGACACCTATTTTATTAAAATCATGCACACCTTATAGCGAGGTGAACCCGATGACTCATCCGAATGGACCACACACACGGGATGCCCCTAAATCACACCCAATCCCATCTTTTACACTCATCAAAGTGTTTTGTGCCATTGGATCCACGGGTCCTTCACCAAACATCCAAACACCAAATCACTGTGCATTTTTAAGCTCGGGTGGTGCGCGCGCGCAGGGAACTTTGGTACTATAGTCTACACAGCAATACATATAAAGCATAAACCCTTCAAAAACCTCTCTGTCTTCCAAAGCTCTCCTCTATATTTTTCCCTGCGCTTCTTCTTCTTCTTCTGCATCTGTCTTCCTCTCCAAGAAAACCCCAAAACCCTAAAAAGAATGACGATTAGGAGGATGACCATGAACTCCATCATCGCCAGAAACCATCGCCTCCTCACATCAACACTCAGAAATCAAACACAATCACAATCACCATCATCATCTTTTCTTCTTCGGAAATCCAATCCATCTCCCTGCATTCGCAATCTCCACAGCGCTTGCTATCGAGACGATTTCAGCGCAAGGTCAGCTCTGCTACATCTCTTGCTTCCTGTGCATTTTCTCTCTCATCTTCTTTCCAACATTTCTCTTGAATTCAGACATTGTCTTGATACCTTGAGTTTTGAATGTTTTAAGATACAAATTTTCACCCCCTGCGAATTGGGGCATCCAAATTGTTCCTGAAAAGAAGGCGTATCTGGTCGAGAGATTTGGTAAATACTGGAAGACTCTTGATTCCGGAATTCATTTGCTGATTCCACTGGTGGATAGGATTGCCTATGTTCATTCTCTAAAGGAAGAGGCGATTCCGATCCCGGATCAGTATGCAATTACCAAGGACAATGTCAGCATTTTGATAGATGGGGTTTTATATGTTAAGGTAGGATTTTAGAATTTAGAGTGTATGTGTGTGTGTGTGTGTGTGTTTATTCCATTTCTATTTCAGTTTTAATTGTTGGGAAGTGTTTGACTGTGTTTGCTGGTGTAGATTGTGGATCCTATCTTGGCTTCGTATGGCGTTGAGAATCCGATATTTGCAATTATTCAGCTTGCGCAGACAACAATGCGTAGCGAACTTGGGAAGATTACACTGGATAAGACATTTGAGGGGAGAGATACTCTGAATGAGAATATTGTGGTAAGGGTTTTTTTTTTTTTTTTTTTTTTTTCACTTTTGAGATAGTTACTATGAATTCAGCTAGAAAAACGTTCGATGAGAGAAACTCTGAATGAGAATATTGTTGTGGTGAGTTGATTGAGTTTAGAAGGTAGTTTTATGTGATATGTGTGAATTTTCTTTACTTTTTTATGGTTTTGAGATGGGCACTATGAATTTATTAAGAAAAGTGAATTTGAATGATCGACCCCATATCCCCAAATAGAACTTGTCCTAAAAAGGAGAAGCAGTAAACAAAGCTTGGTTGGCACCTTCCTCGGCAAGGTTATCGGCAATCGCGGCAATTGGATTTGCCGAATGCCATATATGAGTGTACAACAAAGCATGCACCGCTCCCTCGATGTCACTGCTAGGCTCATTCTCTTGAGCATTCGTGATAATTCTGTTGAAGTTATTTTGTTTTTAGAATATTTGAAATCCCAGTTATATTGTTTTTAGTATATTTGACATTCTTTCATTCCATAATCTTATATGAAAAATGGTTTTCTTTATCTTTAATAGATGGCATCTATTAACGTACTGCAGCCTCAAATAGTCTAGGATCTTAAAACATGCGGGAGGACAAGCATGGATCTTACTTGCAGATTTTTGTTAATCAATTTCTTATGTTGTCCCATTTTCTGTTGTGATCCATGAAATCATGAATTTTAGAAGTCAATTGATGATGCTGCTATTGATTGGGGCTTGAAGTGTCTACGATATGAGATAAGTAAGGGAATTGATTTTAGTATGCGCTTTCTTTCTTCTTTGCATTTTGGTATCTTCTCCCTGTAAACCTCTGTTTGTGCAGGGGATATATCTCCTTCTTCTGGAGTGAGGGCAGCTATGGAGATGCAAGCGGAAGCAGAACGAAGGAAACGTGCTCAAGTTTTGGAGTCCGAAGGTTTTTATTCCCTTTTTTATAATTAGATATACTTGTTGTTTTAAAGGTTCTCAACTAGGCATGTATCTTTATTGATTCGTTAAAAGAAGCATGCATTCACATATTTTTAAATTCATTTTGATAGGCTAGTTATTGAATTGGTTATGTTTTCCTGAACTTAAACATGGTGTTCTTTCAAAGATGGTTTATTTTCAATGATGGGGTTTTCTTATATTTAACCAGGCAAGAGACTAGCAAACATCAATATTGCGGATGGAAAGAAAGCTTCTGTGATCTTAGAATCAGAAGCTGCAATGATGGATCAAGTGAACAGAGCTAAAGGTAAGTTCCACTTTTTACCTTTGTTTTAAATTCTATGAGGCATTGGTCCTTCTATTAAATATGTGTTTTTCTCTTGTAAATCTTTCCTTGTTATAGAAGTTTTTAGTTATGTCAAAATGATTTTAGCCCATGGCCATCAATGTTTGTATACAGATTTAAGTTGATCCATGTTGGTTGTTCCTGAGTACCTCATGATTTACCTTCACACATGGATTCTCTTGCAATTTGGTGTTTTACATGTAACATCTGGGTGGCTGATTTGTTCAGCTACATCTTTCATTTTTCTGATCTTTGTCATCTACCTTTAGTTCCCATGGCAATAAGATGGTAGTTTCTCATATATGGTACTACACACAACAATAATTGGTTTGTGTTGGAACATGTGATGGATGCTGGAAGGAGTGTTTGTTGGAGGTGTGGAGAAAGGGGTTAGAACTTATAATTGATCTCCAATAGAAATGTAAATTTTGAAAATGCAAATCAATTGGTCAGATTCTTTAAATATTTAAATGAGATTGATACATAATGTTTGGGAGCACATGTAAGGTTATTGACAATCTCATTAGATTGGAGTACAATTGGCAATAAACACTTTCCTTTAGCTTGTTTTTTTGGAAGAGAAAAGTTTATTTATTTGAAACTTCCGGGCAGAAAAGGGGTATACAAAACAAACTAGAAAACAAAGCCATGTTTTAAATAGTAAATGAGAAGTATTAGCTACTAGTGAAGTATTGGCTGATGGCAATTTATCCTTTCTTATTGGGATCTTCTAGGGGTGTAATCTTGGGAAAAAAAAAAGAAGAAGAAGAAGAAGAAGAAGAAGATGAAACTCGCACATACCCTCGTATTGGTATCAGACCCAGTGATATGGATTGGCATTTTGGCTATACATGCCAGCTGCATGAGTGATATAATTCTGATACGTGATCATATTGTATTGGTTTCGTAAAAAGGGTATCATGTGTCTGCAATGTTTAAAATCATGTATGTGTCTAAGGCTATAAATGGCCATGATCCATGTCCTGGTAAAACCAAATCATCTGTACAATTATTAGTAGACACATTATCATGTACAAATATATGATGTAATGTGAGAATGTGAGACAGCCCAAGTGGTCATGGGCATCTCATCTTAACTCACAGTGCAAGGGATTGACCCTTGGAATTGCAAGAACATGGACCTGTGCGTACTTGGGGCAGAGCACAAATGATAGCATAGCCGGGCAGAGCATGGAGGAAGATTATGTGGCAGAGTACGAGCAGAAGGAAGGCGATGCATGGAGCAGCCCAAGGATGACCCAGTTGATAAATTAGCGCCCCCCTACCCCACCCACCCAACACCCACCCACACACAAAATGAATAGCCACAAGTCCAAATTTGACATTCATCCAACTTCTCCCCGCCATTGGATTGAAATTGTAAGAAAATGATGAAAAAACAATTAAATTTTAGGGCCATGTATCAAAAGGTTAGGATGATCTTATGGAGTCTAAATTTTGCACATAGGTAGATCTCATATATGTCAAAGCCAGCAAGGGAAGAAGAGAGAAGAACCTTCGTGAAATTCCATGATCCTTGAGAGGGTCACGATGGTTTAATATATAGATATAGAGTTTCAATATGTGTTACAATGATTGAGGAAATCAACTAAATTACAATCAATCTAATCTAATTATCATCTAATCATATCTCCTAATAAGGTAAAGAATTAATTACAAAGATGTACAAACGATACTTGTCTTGACCCACAAGTTGGGCTTTATTTGGTATGGACCACTGGCCCATTTGATCACTGACCCATTTGGCACCCCCCCTCAAATTGATGCGGGTGAATCCACGAGCATCAATTTGCCAACTAAGAATTGATGTCGTGGCAGAGGAAGTCCCTTGGTAAATATATCTGCAATTTGAAGTCCAGTAGGAACATGAGGAAGGGTGATGGCTTTACGTACAAATTCATCACGTATATAATGACAGGCCACTTCAATATGCTTTGTGCGTTCATGGAAGACAGGATTCTCAGTAATTCTTATGGCACTGGTATTGTCGGCATAGAGAGGTGTAGGGCCAGATTGTGGAAATCCAAGCTCAGAAAGGAGACCCCGAAGCCAGACAATTTCAGAGGTGGCGGCCGACATAGCACGATATTCTGCTTCTGTGGATGATTTGGAGACTTTATCTTATTTCTTACACTTCCAGGAAATTAACAAGTCCCCTAAGAACATGCACCAGCCTGTGGTAGACCGTCGACTATCAGGGCAACCAGCCCAGTCAAAGTCTGAGTAAGCAATAAGAGAAGTCGAATTGCCCACAGGAAAGAAAAGGCCACGAGATGGTGTATGAAGAACATAGCGAAGAATGCGCCGAACAGCAACGAGGTGAAGATGGCATGGTTGTGTCATGAACTGACTAACTAGATTCACCGCATATGAGATATCGGGCCGAGTGATAGTCAAGTAGATCAAGCTGCCGACTAAACAGCGATACAATGTAGCATCAGGAAGAAGATCACCCGTATCGTGGGCAAGTTGAAGATTGGCCTCAACAGGTGTCTCCACAGGAGTTGAGTTTTGAAGACCAGCTGTCTCAATGAGATCCATAGCATATTTGTGTTGGTCAAGGATGAGACCTTTCACTGACTGATGAACCTCAAGGCCTAAAAAGTATGTGAGGGGCCCTAAGTCTTTCATATGAAAAGGTTCATGTAAGGAAGCTTGTAGATGAGTGATCATGCCAGAATCTGTCCCAGATATGATGATATCATCTACGTACACCAGGAGGACAGTATTCCTATTTGAGGAGCGATGAAGGAACATAGAAGGATCAGATGCACTTTGAGTGAACTGTAGATGAAGGAGAGCATCCCTAAATTTCTCAAACCAAGTGTGCGGAGCTTGCTTAAGACCATATAGAGAGTGTCGTAAGCGCGCACAGTCTCCTGCCGAGACACCTGTAAGTCCTTAGGGAAGTCGCATATAGACTTCTTCCTTGAGATCACCATGAAGGAAAGCATTCTTGACATCAAATTGATAAAGAGGCCAAGAGTGAGCAGCAGCAATGGCAAGAACAGTACGTATTGTGGTCATTTTAGCAACTGGAGCAAATGTTTCTTCATAGTCGATGCCATATTCCTGTTGGTTGCCCAGTGCGACTAACCGTGCTTTATAACGATCCAACGAGCCATCAGCCTTAAGTTTGACTAAAAAAACTCATTTGCAGCCGATAGGTTTTACAGATGAGGGACATGTAACAATATCCCAGGTATGATTCCGTTGCAGTGCAGCTAATTCTTCATGCAGAGCCTTTTGCCAACAGTCATGCTTTACCGCCTGTAGGTAGGAAGTAGGAATAGCAATGGAGGAGTGGGTAGCAAGCAAGGATGTGTGAGTGAACCCATATTTATCTGGAGGCTTAGAGAGACGAGTAGAATGACAAAGCTGAGGTGGAGATGAAGCATCAGGTGATGAAGCGGGGGCAAGATCAGGTGCCGGTGAGGGATCCGAAGGGGGAGGCAGTTGTGGAACATCCTTATGACGACGACGTTCATAAACAAGAAGTGGAGAAGAGGGTGTGTCAGAAAAATCTGGTAGATGAGAAAAAGAAGGTAAATCTGAGGAATGGGTAGAAAACAAACGTTGATTTTTAAAAAATGTGACATTTCGAGAAATACGAATGCGATTAACCACAGGATCATAGCATATATACCCCTTTTGGTGAGATGCATAGCCAAGGAACGCACATTGGGCGGACTGAGCAGTTAATTTGGTACGTTCAGTAGGAGGAAGATGAACAAAACACACACATCCAAAAATGTGCATGTGGGTATAAGTAGGATCCTTATGAAAGAGACGAAAATATGGTGTTTGATTGTGTAGGCAATAGGATGGTAAGCGATTGATTAGGTGAACAGCAGTAGCTAAAGCTTCGGGCCAAAATCGCGCGGGAACTGATGATTCTAAGAGAAGAGAACAAACAGTATCGAGGAGATGTCTGTTTTTTCGTTCTGCAACTCCGTTCTGTTGAGGAGTGTAAGAGCACGATCACTTTGATAAAATCCCATGGTTTTGCAAATATGTTTGAAACTGATGGGACATATATTCCCCTCCGGAATCAGATCGGAGAACTTTTATGTGAGTAGAGAACTGATTTTCATACGCCATAAATTTGTGAAAAACATCAAAGACTTCAGATTTAGAGTGCAAGAAATAAACCCATGTGAATCTACTATGATCATCAATAAATGTGAAAAAATATTTGAAATGTGTATGAGAGATTATAGGAGTAATCCCCCAGACGTCACTATGAATAATGTCAAAGCAATTAGAAGCCATAGTAGAGTTGGAAGAAAAGGGAAGAACTTTGCTTTTTCCAAGTTTGCAAACAGAACGCTCATCAGAAATATGACTAAAAGAAGTTTTATTTTTATTAATACTACCAGTGTTCAACATCAAAGATAACAATTTTGAATGAGGATGACCTAATCTATTATGCCAGAGCCTCCAAACATCTTGAGGAGAAAAACAAGAAAAAGCAGAAATATGTTTATTCTGGGAAAAGGCAGAACAAGAGGAAACAGACGTCCACACTTAGGCCCCTTCGCGATCACCGTCCCCGACACTTGATCCTGCACAACACAACCAGAGCGAGAAAAAGAAACATTACAATTATCATCAATCAGTTGTCCAACAGACAGAAGATTTGTAGTTAGATGAGGAGATAAAAAGACATTTGTGAGAGGTAATGAATGAATGATATCACCAGTAGTGGTAATAGGAAGCTTTTGACCATCAGCAGTATGGACTTGCAAATTGCCATTGTATGGGTGCAGGTTAGTGAGATGAGTAGTGGAGGAGGTCATGTGATTGGAAGCTCCAGAATCAATAAACCATATGGAGGAAGAGGATTGGTGGTTACCTGAAATGCCAAGTGCAGAGAAGGCATTTATGATCATTTGTTGAATAAGCTCAGGGGTGATCTGAGGAGCAGTAGTGGAGGCAGGAGGTGGTGAAGGCATGACCGGTGCTGAAGGACTATCACTGGAAGTAGTAGCATCTGCAGTGTTGACATGATATGCTCGTGGAGTGCGATTTTGGGGTCGCCTTTTGCAATCATTAATAACATGACCATTTGATTTGCAGTAATTACAAAACTTGGTCTTACACTGTGAAGCATAGTGTCCATAACTCTTACAGCCAAAGCATTGGATTTTGCTGAGATCTCTTGTAGGGGGTTGTCCTTTAGCAGTAGAAGTAGGACCGTGAGAGACACCAGGGGTGTAATTGGCAGTGGCAGCATATGCGACAGTAGGAGAGTTTCCTGAGGACTGCTGCTTCAGAACCTGCTGAGTGAGCTGACTTTGTTCCTCTCGCAAGAGTTCATTAAGACACTCATTCAGGGATGGAGATGGAACTCTGCTCATCAGATTAGAACGAGTGATCTCATATTCAGATCTCAATTTCATGAGGAACTGATCTCTATGTGAAACTGCCTGTAATTGTTGAATATCAGAAAGAACTGCCTCAGATACATTGAGGTATTTGATTTCATCATATTCTGCCCATAAATTAAGAAAACCCGTATAATAGTCTTGGATGGAAGAGGTGCCTTGGGAATACTGAGCAATCTCCAGTTCAAGTTGATATTGACGGGCAGAGTTCCCTTGGTGATACACTTGCTTCAGATATTCCCATATCTCCTTGGATGTCTTGTACGGTTTGAGGTTCATGATATATTGTGGTTCAACAGAACCAAGAATCCATGTTTTTATCCTGGCATCCTTTGTATTCCAAGAGAGTATTTTTTTTTCATCCTCTTTAAGTCGTGGATCCCATCCTGAAACAAGTCCCCACATTTCCTTTCTTTCAATATAGACTTGAAATTGATAGGACCAGGAAGTATAATTCTTTCCATTAAATTTGATCAATTGAATTTCAGGTTTATCCATTTCAGTAATCTATTAAAGAAGAAACACACCCCTTTAGACAGCACACAGCAGCAATCAGATGAAGTAGCAGAGGATTTCAAGCAGAAACAGAACACACAAAGTGCAAAAAATTCACTAAAACAGTCTAGACGACCTGAAAAATTGAAGTGGAATCCTTGTGTGGGGCCCACAGAGTGATCTGAATGGTGATCAGATCAGTAGCTAGGACTAGTAGTCAATTTCCTTTCCAGCAGTACAAGTTTTATCCAGATCCGATCAGAATCAAGGATTTTGTGCGACTGTGATGAAAACTATTTAAAGAAAGTGAATAATCACAAGATGGATCAAAGCACCTACCTCTGATCTCTGAAAAATGCTGAAAAAATCTCCAAAATAACAAGGAGAGATGGACGACCAAGGCTGGAGTGAAGTTTGTGGATTGTGAGATGATCGTAGGTGGGCCATTAGTTGATTAAATAAGGGAACAGTCACGACTTGCTTTCCCAAAGCACAGATCCTTGATCTGTGTGCAAAAAAATCCTCAAAGAATGTCCACAAATACCAGAAGAAGCAGGCGACCAGATTGGTTGCAATGTCCTGGCTTGATAATGCTGATCTGGGGTGGGCCACGTCTGATCACACCCTGATCTGACGACTTCCAATGCTTGGAAGATGAAGAAGAAATATCCAGAAAGTCTCTCAGAGACTATGACAACTTCTAATGCTTGGAAGATAGAGGAGATACACTCAGAAACATAGCTCTGATACCATGTCAAAGCCAGTAAGGGAAGAAGAGAGAAGAACCTTTGTGAAATTCCATGATCCTTGAGAGGGTCACGATGGTTTAATATATAGATATAGAGTTTCTATATGTGTTACAATGATTGAGGAAATCAACTAAATTACAATCAATCTAATCTAATTATCATCTAATCATATCTCCTAATAAGGTAAAGAATTAATTACAAAGATGTACAAACGATACTTGTCTTGACCCACAAGTTGGGCTTTATTTGGTATGGACCACTGACCCATTTGAAAACCACAAGTTGGGCTTTATTTGGTATGGACCACTGACCCATTTGACAATATAGATCTCTTCATCCAACTGACTTCCATGATTATCATGCATCCCAGTGGGTCCTATTAGGTGGGGCATTTTTCTCCTAAGATGCTCGGGCATTTTCTATTGCTGCTCACGTACATACATACATACATATGTTATCATGCATATTGTATTTTCATGAACGGGTATATGATATACATCATTATAGACTATATGTATTTAAGTGAAGTGACAACACAAGATAAGGTCAAGTGAGCTCAATTTGTACAAATGCATTTTGGGCACACCGCGTGCCTTCTAAAGATCTGAACCATTTAAAAGAAGCATCCATTGTTACTTACATGGGTCCATGTTTCAGTATTATCTTCTTTCTTTCTTTTTTTTTCTCTTTTTTTTTTTTTTTTTTATTTTATTTGAAAAATTCATGTTTCAGCATTCTCATTCACCACCATTGGAGCGGGCATGTGAAAAAAAAAAAAAAAAAGTCCTAGTATACATGGTTATCGAATCTTTTGCACAATGGGATCTACCTTATGCACATCAAATCTGCCTATCATAGTTTTCAATTTCAGTTCAACTTGGCCCAAATGGCCAAGCAATTTCAGTTCGGACCATCGATTGAGCCAAACCGCACATGTGATAAAGTTCATTGAGTTTCAATTCATTTTGGCCAATTTTTTTTATGTTTTTCAAAACAAAAGGAAAAAGAAAAAGTGATCTTTTTGTAACTTTTTTATATAAAACATATACAAGGCCCTCTATTATAAGCAAACTATAAAACAATTGCATGTCATACTATGAGTTAAGATATGGGAGTGCTTGTCTAATTTCACATTGTTACATACATGTAGCTTATAAACTATTTATTTGGCATGTAGAAATAACATATTGCATTATTGATTTAGTAGAATAAATTAAATATATATAGTTTATATATTATCTTATAATTTGAATATTTTTTTCTACATTTATATATGTATTATTTTTCTTATATTTAATGAAATGAAACGAGGAAGGATAAAATTAGAAATGAGCGATTTCGAGAGCATTTAGATGTAGCAACAATAGGGGATTAAATTAGAGATACCCATTTGAGACTCTAGGCATGCCCAACGTAGGCCGGCAATGGACGTTGCCGTTTCCTAGAGTTTTCTGAAGGAGACATGGTTATGGTCCGTATTCATCCGGAAAGGTTACCGCCAGGCGCAAACAAGAAGTTACATCCGAGAAAAACAAGTCCATTCAAAGTATTGAAGAAGTTCGGTTCGAATGCATATACTCTCGAGTTGGCATCTGATATTGGTATCAGCCCCACATTCAATGTTGCCGATCTCACTCTCTGTCGTGGGCATGATAATGATGACGATTCTGATGAACAAATCATTACGTTACCAGTTGCTCCGCCACTGCCTGATAAAATCATTGATGTTCTTGATGAGCAAATTGTTTCTACTTGTCGTGGAGGATTTCAAAAGTTCCTTGTTCGTTGGCAAAACCGGCCCATCTTTGATGCTACCTGGGTAATTGCTACTGACTTTTAGCGTCTGAATCTAGATCTTTATGAGCACTATCAAGCGATTAACTCACCGGAGTCGAGTTCTTTCAAGCCGGGGAGAGTTGATGCAGTACGGAAGTCCAAAAGAGGCCTTGGGCCCACATGATGGGCCCAGTTATCCAACCCAGCCCGTTGGGTGCAACCCACAGGCCCAAATTAGCTAAGAAGTTACTGTGGATACTATTTCTATCCTAGGATTAGTTAATTAGGAATTGTTTCTAATTTTATTGTTAATTGGAATTAGTAGCATTCCTTATTAGCAAACACATTGCTCTTATATATAGAAGAGCCTTTCATTGTTTTTGAGACATGCTTTATTCAATTAAATTCAATTAGAGTGATCGTGAGTTTTCTCCTATTATGGTTTGTGTTGTGCCTTAGGGCTAGAATCCTCTTGGATTCAATCAATCCTTTGGGAGATTGATCTATCAACCGATCGCTTCGTCGAAAAGTTTGGCTATGAAGGTTGATGGCCCACCAAGGGGAAGGGGTAGGCCAAAGAGGATGTGGATGGAGGTAGTAAAAATAGATCTGAAAAAGTGTAACTTATCTGAGAATTTGGCTCAAGATATATCAGAATGGAGACATAGAATTCGTGTAGCCGACCCCAACACAGTTGTGACAGGGCTTTGATGATGATGATGATTTCATGAAATGAAATTCCAAATGTTTCTTTGAAATTCCAAATCAGCCAGAAAATTTTAGAAACGGGTTCCAAAACGAAGTTGACAACTATGCTATCTATTCAAGTTTTCATCCCTTGTTTGATGGATGCTCAATTGATTGCTTGATTAGTAGCATTTAAAAACAGGAAATAAGGCAATCAGATCATGATAGTCCAATCCAAGGGTGAATATCACCCCACTGAGAAAAACTCCATGCATGATTCATGAACCAATTGCACATCAAATAGAAGGTTTGGATCCTAAAAGGAAGGCCCTGCTGTATAAAAAGCGTGATTTATTTAAAAAAGCATTTGTTATAAGATTAATCAGATTTTTCTCAATCAGATGTTTTGTGACTCCAATGAAAGCAGATTTTGGGTCTAATAGGGTATAATTGGTTGAAGTATCATGTGGTTTAGATCATTGATAGGTGACCCCACATGCACAAATTTAATATGAGTCACTTACCTCCAATGAGATAAACATTATGTTTTCACTCCTCCATCATTTACAAGTATTTGAGTACTAGACCTGGACCTGGACCTGACTAATAATCGGATCCACAAAATGGTCCATACCTAGATCTCACAGGTTGGATCCATCATTTAATCAAGTGGTGGCCAATCATGCTAGCCCTGCTATTCTCTTTATATAACCATATAAATAAAAGCATTTGCAGTAAGTACTTGATTTGTTAGAGGGAGTGTGCTAAACAAACAGAGATGAGCTGTTAAAAGTATTGTAACAACTTTAGAGTCTGATTTTGCTCATTGCAAAAGGGACATCTTAATATGATAACGTTCATTGATAAAATAATTGATTAGTGTCAAGAAATTAGTGTTGAACTAAATGCTTGTTTGTGTATCATAGTAATTACTAATTACTCAACTGTTACTCTTTACTGCATTTCTCATATCAATATTCTTAAGGTAAAGACCATTCAAATATTTTTATTCCTAGGGCATGTTTGGTAACAGGTGAGGAATCTGTGAGGAATCCATAGATTGAGGATTCCCCACTGCCCCTAGAACATGGATTCCTCACTGAGGAATTGTATAGCCAAGGATTTCACATTGATATCAGTGAGTACGAATGTGTATAGCTGAGGAAAATTGGTATCTGATCATAAATCTGCAAAAATGAGGATTTTCAAAATCCTATGTGAGGGGGTTGTGCCTGAAAGTCCTAAGAAATGAAGATTTCTACCGGCCCAAATCCTTGGGGATTTACAATGGCCAAATGTGAATTTTACACAACATTGTGGAAAACGGGTAAGAAATCCCAAGGATTAATTGCCACACATGACTTTAATGTAAAGCTTTGGTAGGAGGCGATTATGTTCAAAGACAGATCATTCAGTTATACATCCTAATCCTAGATTGATATAGCACTAAATTACATGAAGAATGTAACTACCCTATTCAAGGGAATGCATGCCTTTTTTTTTTTTTATTGTTTCCCTTGAAAGTATGTACAATTTGTTACTGTATTGTATCCATAAGTTTTTATGCAGTTTTTTCTATAATGTGATTTGTTCATAAAATTTGGCAAGGTTGTAGAATCATCCTTTTAGGCAGGGGCGGACCTACCCTTTCGCCCCAGGTCAAATTTGAAATGGCATGATATTTGATTGGGCCTAAACCTCTCCCATGTATGTCTAGTAAATAGTTGCCCCACGTCTAAATATTGTGTTCGCCCCACATCACAAAACCTTGGTGAAAACACTCATCTTCTCTTTGGACATCTTCTTCCCACTGAGAGTACCATATTCTCTTTGCATGGATCTCTTTCTACGAAGAGTCTAGGATCCTCATACCGATCGAGTTCTCGTTGTCGGTTCTCTCGTTGTTACTCTCTCTTTGACCAAATAACCCTAAAAAAAGCAATCTTCCTCTCTCTTCAAATGTAGTATAATCCTAATTACTCTATACCTAAATTTGAATCCTTAATTTTTCAAATCCTAATTTCAAACTCTAAATCTTTAAATCCTAATTCAAACTGTAAGCCCTAAATCACCAAATCTAAGCAAATCTATAAGTCCCAAGATGACCAAATCACCATTGGGCACACTTTAAACTTCAATTCATACATAAATCAGGCTTTATGACTCAAATGTTTGGATAACTTGAGTTGCATTTATGTGGCGATTTTTCTTCTTTGCCACGAGCCCATGATCATAGGGAATGATTTTTATAGCTAGGTAAGTGCAGGTAACCAAATTTTAATCCAAATAAAACCCCTTTGGAAACCCAAATTGAGTACATGGGTGCTTACCCAAATTATCGTTGCAAGGTATCCAAACACCTAGGATTAAAGGAAATGTTATGTTGTTTTGATGATGATGAATATCACTTGAATTTGGAAGAGGGAGTGAGAAGGCACTTCAATTGGGCATGAGATCTAAGCATGGAAAAAGTTTTGTGTCTATTTAAATACAATACATTTTTCATATTGTTAATGTGAAAAAAAGTTAGCAAAGTCAAGTAAAAGTTTAGCCCCACGTATGTAAAAATCCTGGGTCCGCCACTGCTTTTAGGTGTCACCATAAAAATCTATAAGCTATAGGAATCTTTATCATAAAAATTGGGTAGTGAATTCTTCAAACTTTCAGTTATTATAAGTTGGTTGACCTGTGTTTTCCTTACCATCTCCCAGGAGAGGCAGAAGCCATACTTGCTAAAGCACAGGCAACTGCGAAAGGAATTGAAGTGTTATCAGATACTATTAAAGCAAGTGGAGGTGTTGAGGTGAGAGATTTTTGTGCACTTGATTGCAAGTTAGATCCTATAACTCATTGGCATTGTAATCGTAGGAAGCTGGAATCTTCTTTAGTATTCTACATTATATTAATTTTTGCTGCATTGATAAGATAGTTGTTCTTAACTCCATTCATTTTCCATTTTCTAGCTATCGTGCAACTTTGTGTATCATATAATTACCTTTTGGTCCTATCATTAACTCAGAATGCATTGTCAGAGCAGGTTGTTATGTTCATGCATGGGTTGCTATGGAACGGATAAGAAAAAACAACAGGATCTAATATAACTAGAAATTAAAATAATAATCACCCTCATTAGTCATTATCAACTGTCAATGGAATGTGTTGATGAGTTGTCGTTGACCTAAATTGAGCCAAACGCTTAAAGTTCATTTCAGTTTTTAATTCTTTGGTTTATCCAAAAGCACTTTATTTGTGTAATTATTTTTTGAATGGTCCGAAGGTACTTTGTTTCCATCTTGCTTGTTTGAAGATTTTTGTCTTGGACTTCAAGGTGCTTCAAAGCATCTCAAATGCCTTAATCAACCCTATGTCTATAGGTTTTCTGTGAAAGTGGCCCAATGTCTTCTTCCAACCCATTGCAGAATGACAGTGTGTCATCCCAAATTAAAGATGTCATATAATAGAGCTGTGACCACTTGGAATCCATTAATGATGCCAAAACATATGGCTTGCGGAGTAGCTTTCTCCAAATCTTGCACAGCTCTTGTAATGATAAAGGGTGAAAGTTCTCTGGGCAATGTCTCTTGAAGCCTTGTTGAATCATATGATAATGGTGGGTCACGAATGATGATTTTATGAAATGCATGTCACTCATTGGCCACAGAAACTGGTGCAGTCAATGAAATAACATTAGCATAAGCATGTTTAAATTAACACAATGGTGATCTGAATAATTCTGGAAGATTTTCTTTGTGTGCATAAATTTAAGATGTTACTGAATATTGGATGTCTCCAAAGGGAACCTGAACATGTTTTCACAATTATAACAATGTTATTCCAATAAAACAGGGTTCTTGAACATAAGTTGAAAAAATAACCCTTTGATTATCATTGAGTGGATCTTTTTGGTTATTCTAAATTTTGTATTAATCTCTCAACTGCGCTGCCAATCCTGATTTGGGATCCATTGGATTCTAGATGCTTCTACTTGGGCTCGGCTCACATTTTGCATATTGCAACCTTGTTACAATATAGTCATGTAATCAATTTCCTTCTACATCTTGCAGACAGCGCTTTAATAGTACTATGGTTTAACTTGTAATACTATGGTGTCAGGAGAGCAGACTAAAGCTAGAATTATGTTCCTCCTCCACTGGTACTGTATGGTTCCACTCTGCAAGAACTTAGAATCATTCTCTTGAAGCTCATCTTCTTTATGATAAATGATCCACTTGCCCCAAAATGACCTGTCCTAATAGGGAAATCCCAATTCATTGGTCCTTTCAATACAATCAAATACATTGCCACAAAGACGCCATATTCTAGGAGCCCAAACTACATGATTGAATAAATCCTCCTCTATTTGTTGTAGGTCGAGGGCTCCTTCTCTTTCCCCTTCTTCAAACTCCGATTCATATTTTTCATATAGAAATCTTTGTTCAACGATAGAACAACATCCATTTTGCATCATATCTAACTGATTCCTTGGTTCGGACTGAAGAAGCAATGTCACTTGTTCATTATCAAATTGACTGCAAGTCTGCAATCTTTTTCTATCCGTGAGTATCCCAACCAGGCACCTTCTACTTCTAATAGGGCATGAACTAGATCAGAATCATTCTCAATGAATCCATAAGAAGTGATCCAATTTTTTTCATCGGGCCCAGGTGGAGACTAAAGATCTTGAGTGACCGATCGATGGAGGAGGGTATCCCTAACGAACTCACCTAGTGTTTTTGGCACATTTGTCTCCTTATTTTCTTTTCTTTTTTTCCTTTTTTAGTGAAAGAAGATCTAGTAGACAAAAGAAGGGTACATCATAAAATACTACAAAAAAACCAAGATAAGGACCATCTTTTAAGATCTATAGAAATTGCATGATAGAGTAGTCCATATTGTATTATTGTGGTCTTGTTGCAATTCTTCACGGTGTGTCTCGTTAGGACCTTCTTCTATCATAGTTCCTAAGAGAGAGGTTCTGATGGTACCAAAATGTTCTGTTAATGCATCTATGTTTTTGGTTGTTAAATGTGCTTCCTACTTGCCCAGTTTAGTTCTAAAGAAATTATGAACTCAAATGTCATTTTCTTTGATGAGGCATCTTATATTCTTAAAGCATGTTTGTTTGCATAGAATACATAGGCTTTTATTGTCAAATGAGCTCCACTGAAGGATTATCAAAGAAGTGAGGCGTGAACATATAAGGTAGCATGTAAGATGGGACCTTGACTTTCCTATGAATTGAATTACAAGAGTGATGGCTGGGTATTTATTTCCCATCTTCCTTTTTTTAAATTCCATTAGGTTATTTGATGGTCATTTTTGGCTATTCACCTTTAAGTCTTCATTTCTAACCACTTAAAGAAATACAAGTTTAGAAAATTTTAGGAATTCAATTACATGGAACAAACAGGCCCTTTATTAATGCATATAAAGGTTCTCTTTTGGAGTAACGATTGCTTAAGTTTGGTTTTTCAGAAATATATGGAAGCATGAAAACAAAATGAAAAGTAAGCTTATGATTTTATCTTTTCATATTTCAACACATGTATGGGTCTTCCACGAGAAATTCAAATGACACCCCACTGTGAAGCAAGCATATGTTCAATATATTTGTCTTGGGCACATTTTCTTCAAACTCTATAGAGCTCAAGAGTGGTGAATCTCTCTCTGCAGGCAGCAAGTTTAAGGATTGCAGAGCAATATATCGAAGCATTCGGTAACATTGCCCAACAGGTGAGTCATAAATATTCATTGGAATTCTCCACCCACAAGGAAAAAAAAAATACAAAGTTCTAAAAACCGGTATGAGCAGTAAGGTTGATCTTTGTTTCATCCTTGTAGGCCACAACTCTGATGCTCCCTAGCACTGCTGAAAATCCCTCGAGTATGATGGCCCAGGCTATGACAATATACAAAAGCCTGGTTGGTAATGATCTGCGTAATCGCCCTAGCAGTGTTTCTCAATCCAGATCCACATATGATGACATTGGTGATGGCTCCAATAAACAAGCTGAATATCGAAGTCCTGCCTCTGATGAATCAACTGTTACATCTCCTAATGCCTTTTCAGTTAAGTCAGTCTTCTCTCTACATAGCCTTAGGACCAAAATTGACCCCTGACGTGGACAAATTTATCTATTTTGTTTTATTTTTATTTTTTTACAGTTGTTTTAGGAGAGATTCTATGACATGTCCATTTGAAGGAAGAAATGTTCGTTTTTTTTTTTTTTAACCTTTTAGTTGCAAGAACTTTTAATTTTTCCTTCTAATTCTTAAACCTATTATAGTTTCAAGTAAACTTGCTTGTTTGTTCACCTTGTTTTTGTAATTTAGAAGCTGGATAATGAAATGAAATTAGAGGGTATGACATACTATCTGGAAACCTCCAGAAGAAGAAACATTGATCTCTCTCTCTCTCTCTCTCTCTCTCTCTCTCTCTCTCTCACTCTCTCACACACACACACACACACACATTTGTGATTAATACTGACCTAGTGACCTTGTTTAAGAGCAGAAAATTGTGTTTTCTAGTTTACTCTTAAAATTTAGAAGAGTTAGTGTGATGCCAGTCTATACTCTATAGTATTCATAAAAAATAAAAAATAAAAATTTCTGTTTCGACTTTGTTGCTTGCGTTAGTAATTTGTAAAATGAGAATTTGAAAGGAATAATAAGATAATTTATGGGTGGCAATTGGGTTGGGCTGAGGTTATCTTGTAACTCATTTATTAAATGAGTCAGGTGCCATCAACCTACATAAACATCGGGAAGACCACTAACGCCTTAAAGCTGCAAAAGAGTGCTCCATTTCGAAATGGAAACTCCGGTGAAGTTCATGTCATGGGGGCATGTATCAATTTCCTATTGTAGGAATAGATCATAACTTTAATCCCTGAAGTTTCAAAATAAATCGATAATTTTTATAATTTATTTTGAAAATGAACTCGTTATAGTTATGGATGCTATTCAAAGCATAAAGTAAAAGCATAAAATAGAATCAATGTAAATGAGTAGAAAAAATTAATATAAAAATGAATAAAATATAATCAATTAGTTTTTCATATTTAAAATAGTCCTTTTACAGGTTCCATAGATTTTCAAAAATATATTTCATCAATGAGCTGTATTGAGGTGACATTTGTATCTATATTCAATTTTTAGTCTACTTGTTTGAGAAAGGGAGAGGCCAAGTCCCTCTCATTTAAAAGCAATCAATAGTATAATGGGATGTTGATTAAAAAAATAGTATAATGGGATCTAGGCTATAGGAGTGTAGCTGAATTGATTAATGGATATAGGAAAATCATGAAACCTTCTTTTCTATTATGTGTTGTCCAGTATGCTATTTATTAGTATATTTGCCTAATACTATATATACAAGGGATATTCATGTGCATTCTTCCCCCACCATATGGTGATGGACAAACTTAATAGGATCCGCATAGGGCCTCACTAATCATGGGAATTGCGGGGGATGGATGCATTGGGTAGATTGGGTAGATTTCACCATTTCCAGCATTTTCCGTTGAGGATGTGTCGCAATCCGATGCCTAGAAGTCCCTTATTTTTCCATTTGTTTATTGGCCAAGTCACTTAAGTGGGAGGACCATTTTGTAATTCCACTAAACCTCTCCAACATAAGAGATTGTTCCCCACTTCTTTCTTCTTCTTGGTCTTTTCATTTTCTGTCATTCTCTCTTCCTCTCTCTCATCTTCCATTACCAATCCATCGAAGAGCTCCAAGCCACAGTTGACCTCCACCAAGCTTCTCCGATCCTCTCCAAGCATCGCCTTCTTTCATTTTCAAGCTTCCTTCTCATCTCCCCTTACTTAGGTAAGCCATTTCTTCCCTAACCCTTCAAGCCCCAACCCATTTGAGTTATATAGGTTGCATCCATGCTTAATTTTTCTCCTTTTTTGTTTTCTGGTAGGGTTTGGGACCTTGGTTTTTTGGAGTTGATTTGGAGAGTTGGGTTCTCAAGTGCAGTGGTTGGGCTAGGGTTTCATTCCTAGTGTTTCCCTAGGCAAAGTAAAGTGAACAAATATGCTTAAGTTGATATGTATGCAATGCTATGATTGATTCTAGCATTTATTTCATCTTAGCTTTTCATTCCCAAGCTCATTGATGTTTTAATGGCGATGTGTATGTCATATTGGGGTTTGTATGAATGGTAGTTAATGTGGTCGTTTAAGTGGAGGAAAGAGGCTGGTTATGCCCATTTTATTGATGTTTGAAGATCCTCTGCTAAAGGGGGTGATTTCCCCTTGAGTCCTAACAGATTCTGCTCAGCTGATCCAGTTCTGGAGCATTATGGTTAATTGTGGAACAGTTGGAAAGCGAGAGAGTAGTTTCCGGCCAAATTGTACTGTGGCTAACCGTAGAGCAAATTACAGTCACCCTGTCACATGAAACGAACTGAGAGTTGGTTCCCAATTCATGAGTACTACAGCTAACCGTAGAAGACCCACGGCTAACCATAACAGGGTTACGACTAAACGCTGAAGGCCTGTGTTTTCGTGTTTAAAGGAACCTTATCCTAGGTCAGTTGGCATAGTTTTGGGATCCTCGGCTTTACCTAGTGAAGACTACACGAGAGACTAATAGTAAGGGATGGTGAGCTGATATACCCTTACAGATTATCCGGGAAGCGTGCGAGATACAAAACACATCCGAGGTGTGATGATGCACGGGAAAGTGATGTCATGTACCATCAGAGGCACCAAGGTATTATTACAGGACATTAGAGGCCCCCAATATCTCGTAGGACCGAATGGTAATGTGTCTGTACATGGAAGGCAATCAAGGACCTAGGCTCGGATTGTAAAGATTCCTTGACTTTCGTCAATCGGATGATGTTGTATGTATTCCATTGTTGGTTATCTACATCCCTTTAGCATCTTCCTCTATTGTTTAGTATTCGTATCAATTGTGAGTCACATTTGAGAACTTAGATTGGACTTAGGATCCCCTATATGTATCAACTGAGGCTAGGTGGCTTCGAAAGAAAGTAGTTGGGAAGGAGTACTCAGGGTTTGACTTTGGTAAACAGATTTTGATGGATTTGATGGTTAGGAGTAGTTCCTAAATTTGATCTTGATTCTTGTTCACACAAGATAAAGCCTAGCCAAACAACTTTGTTTGATACCTTTGAGTCAAGTACCACTCAACTGTTAACATCTAACATAGCTGGGGCACCTCTGTAGCCATGCACCTCTGTGGAACGACCTTTACTTTGTGATTTGCAAATCGATGGATTTGTTTAGTGCATGTACACCACTGGGTACCACGATAAAGGTTTTGACATTTGTTACCCTAGTTACCACCTTTGATCGGGCATATTCCTGTGCACCCTTTGGCCAGGCTACCATCCCATCGTTTTCTCTACCACAACTCAATTAGAGTGCGGGAGGGTAGTATCCAGTGATACTATCTTGTGGTGAATTAGCTTATGGAGTTGCCTATTTGGTAGGGTATTTGATGTATAACTTATCGTTTTTATTTAATTTTGTCGGATGTGTTTATTCATGCAGTATTGCCTAGTTTTCTGCTTTTGTAATTTCCATATGATCACTCCGTCATTATTTTTACTTGATGCATCATATCCTGCTATTTGTATTTGTTTACTTGCTACTCTTATAGTCCACTTGGTGCATAGGTATCAAGCCCACAACCCCAGAGTCGGAGATTGAGGCGATCCTTGAGAATCCGCTAGAGGAGTTCTGGGAGTATGGTGCAGACGACATAACTGAGTTGTCAAGTCCCTGCAGTAGAGCACGATCATGATAGCATTGGAGATAAATTCTTGTGTACATCATTTGTTGGCATATGTTTTTGGGATGGTCCTGTAACTAAAAATACTTTCTTAGCATGCCTTCTGGCTGATTGACTTGGTTAGTGCCCATTTGGAGCTTGAGTGAAAGAGACCATATGAGACATTCTGCATCTGTTATATGGATTGCACTTTGCTGCCTTAATACAAGATAAGCTTTGGATCTGTCCCAGTACTGATGTATTACTGTATCAGTATTTTCATTTAATTTCTCTTCTCCGCCTATATACTGATAATATGCTTCCTTTTTCTCTCTCTCAATGAGAAAAGGAAAGTACGTAGTAGGAGAGATTGAAGTTGGGGGAATCGATCTTAGAAGTGGACCCAAGTAATTGCACTGAACTTGAGAAATTCAATTGATACATATAAGGATTTTTATGGTTGTCGGATTAATCTCAATGTGAAGCTAGCAAGATAAAAGCAATTTTACATAGTATAGCTTATGTGAACGTTTCTACTTTTTAAGCTCTACCTCCTCTACAGTAATATAACTCATGCATCATTATAAACAGTGATGTGCTTGAATAATAGATACTAGTAGTGATTGCTGTGCGAATTAGAGATGACATCTTGAACTTTTATTTACGTATTCATTTTGATGATACATACTAGCAATTACAGGAATGAGATGGGGATATAAGCCTGCTTTCGCAAGAAGAGATTGTCTGCTCACATAGAGAGAGAACCCAGGGATCAATTCATGGACAGTTGAGTGTATCCAACCAACTGGTCTACCCAGTTGAATCAAAAATGACATTTGAATTTCTCTTTAGTTTTGTGGATTGTAGTGTTTGTCCACAGCCTCTTTGTAAATTCCAACATTTATGAACTTGAAGAAAGTAATTATAGAACTGGATTTGACAGGGGCAAGAGGACTAGAGGAGTCATATTCGTGGGTTTTGGGGAGTCGCTGGAGCACAGGATACCTACCAAATACCAATTTATGCCAAAACAGTAGCTCAATTCACAGAAATACTGAGATGTTATTAGATATAGGATGTTCCCCTTTTCGGTGCAAGATGCGTAGACAGGTGTTTCAATGGCTCAAACTGCAAGATGCTGTGCTATCCCATCAATTTTCTATGTTTATAAGGAACTTGTACACAACCCCCTTCTCCAATCAGCATTTGGACCCTTTGTATACAATCAACCAGAATATGATAAGAAGGGCAAGTGCAAAGGGCCATCAACTTGAGTCTACTAAGGTGGTTGAAGAGAGATAAAAGGTTGAGATGCGGTTTGAGGGGTTGGAATGAAGGATCATTGGAGTTGCAAGTTTCCACAAAATGGGGGAAATGGGTGACAATATCCATGATGAGTTTTTCATCTGTTCCTTCAGATTTGGATCTCAAATTTATGTAAGAGATGGAGAATATTGATTACCTAAACCAAACTAACTTCTGTCATCTTCTATCAATCCTTTCCTGTCGAGGCAACTTACTCTATAACTAGCAAAATCCCACTTCAAAGGCCAAAAGAAAAAACTAGCAGAATCCCACAATATTTGTTTTTTTTTTTTTTTTTCAAATTACCTAATGTACTCTTGGTCATTTTGTGTGGACATATGAAAGAAGGGGAGGAAAAGAGAATGATGAAACAAAGGAAAACAGGCTGACTATTACTCATATTGTTCACAAACCCATTAACTATGTTCAACATAGGATTAATTCTCCTTTTACAATTATCAACTTTTTTAAGTTTGCACTTGCAAAAATTAAAGTCTATTGACACGTTGCTTAATGAGAGACAAGAAGATCCTCTATTTTTGGCACTATTGTTTTTATTTTTATTTTGCGTTGCTTTTGATTTTCATGGTTTCATTTGATACAACATCTTTTTTAATGGTGGCATTTATGAAAAATCCACAGATACTATAAATCTACAACTGTTGGCCTTAAATATCTATTATTAGTTAGGATGTCAAAGGGTCGGGCCAAAGGTTGTTATTACCCTACCGGGCCTACACTGAATATATGCAAGGCCAAGCTTGGGCATGCCAAAACCCTCGGAGGTCTTGCACATGATTATGAATTTTGTTTTGGATGCCTTTTTTGTTTGACCTCCAAATGAAAAACTTCGGCATATTCGGAAATTTGGGTGAAACTTTTTGGACTTATGTTTTATCAAAAACATAAAGTTATATATATGGAAATATTCATGTGCATCAATCCCTCACCATATTATGGTGAGGGACAACATAGTAGGGTTGACTTTATAACACATCCAAACTATCCACACATAGAACCTATTTAAGTACACTACCCATTGAATTTTCACCTATCCAAATGGATTTTCACCTATCCAAATGGATTTGACCTTGGATTGAGGTCAAATTTTTTTCTTTAATATAAAGTCATTAAATTTGTGGGCCATGGATGAAGTGGTTAGAGGCATGGGATTGACCCCAAATTTGATATATGGCCCCATCCAAGATGTCTCTTCTCATCCCTCACAAGTCCCATGATCAGTGGGTCCTTAGGTGGGCCCTATTAAGTTTTTCCCTCACCTGGAGAGCATCTCTCACCTTACTATGAGAGATAAATATGAGGGCTCCACCTTATCTATCATAGTAAGGTGAGAGATGCTCTCATAAAAGTGTCTCCCTATATATATATATATATATATATATATATATTATATGTAGAAATTTGATTAAGGATTTATTCTAATTGGAATCTGATCAGGGAATATATTTTAAGTGAAATGCTTGTTGTTGTTCTTTATTCCTTTATGTCTGTTCAAAAGAGGGCTTAGGCTAGGGGTTGGGATTGGGGCTTTTCAGGAAAAAAAATTATATAGCAAGTCCTTTTTTTAATCATTTTGACCAAAATTTACGAAATCCAATGAAATTGATCGAAATTGACCAACATCAACCGAAATTGACCGAAATCTTAACCAAAATGTTGCGTAGGGATGTTTCGTTTCGGTATATAAATCATAATTGTCAATATCGTTTTGGACCCCATTTTAGTCTGGCCTCTAAGATGAAAAGTTTCGACCGGTTCAAGATTTTAGCGAAACTTTTCGGGATTACATTTTGAGACAAATATAAAATAATATATATAGAAAAATAAAAAATAAAAAAATATATAGATTTAATCCATTCTAGTGAAGTTTCTTGGAATTACATTTTGAGAAAATATAAGAAACACAAAATGTATATGTGTATAAAAAGTAAAAATAATAATTATGAAGAATAATATCATTTTGGCCAAAAAGTTACATTGCTGCCGAAATCTTGAATTTCGGTCGAGATTAACCGAAACTAAAATAAAAAAGTTTTAACTAAAATCTTGTTTCAACCACTTGATCGAAATGGAAAATTTCTACCGAAACAAAACGAAATCAATACCTATGATATCAACCCAACACAACCACTCGCATTTTTTTTCTTTATATATATATATATATATATTCCTACTCAGCTGGCAATTAGGTCTCTCAATCTTGCCCCAAGACCAAGAGGCTTGCCCAGTCCTCAAAGACCCTGAAAATGAGAGCTTTTTAAGAAAAATTCCTAGAATTAGGCTTGGACACTTTTTTACAGGCCTTGAAATATAAGGATCAAGCTTAAATCGTACTAGCCCTGCCTAGCCCCGGCCATGACCCTCATTTTTTTATTTTATATAATAATTATATCTATGAGGATTTTGCGGGAAAAAGCCCCTTAAATGTCCGGTGCACGGTAAAGGCCCTCATAGTTTCTACCACACAAAAAAGAACCTCGTACCAATTTTAACATTTTTTTTTTAACCCTTTTACACTTGTTCATGTCTTCTTCTTCCTCTTTCTTAGACTACATGTTAGGGTTTTGATAAAAATTAACTCTGATTGTCCTCTTTTTTAGATTCTGCTCAGATGATTTGGTATGTGGAGATTTTTGTGAAAGGTGTGAGAGAAAACAGACATTTTAACCATTTTTCTACTTTGACAAAGTAAATTAAATCGTACTTCTAAAACCTAGGCCTCTATGACTTTATCCAATAAAAGAGAGTTTTTAGAAAAAAGTTCGTATTCTCCAAATGTTTTCTTAATGGTCCCTCATAATAGAGATTAGATAAGATAATGCCTAGTCAACGCTTGTACTTGGTAACAGTGTAAAATAAATAAATGAATGAATAATAGTTTTCTTCTTTTTAGGCCTAAAGCCCTGCCCTAACCCTCAAAGGTAGGGTAAGGGTCTAGGTACTGTAGGCCCCCTAAGGGTTTTGGCTCGCCCGAGCTTGTTTTTGCATATATTGAGGGTAGGGTAAGGGCAATCCTGGAACCCGGTCATAACCCTCGAGGGGATGGTAAGGGCAATTTTGGGACCCGGCCATAACCCTCAAGGGTATGGTGGTACGGTAAGGATGGCATGCATATTGTGAAATTCCTTTTGTGTTAAACGAGATGTTTCAAAATTTTGTTGAGAGTTGCTAATGCCACAACCTGGGCTTTTATTTCTAGATCTCTTCTCTTTCCAAAATGTATCTCTACACATCTCATTGTTCCCAAAATACCATTTTCTCCCTTCTCAGTTCACTCCCCTTCTTCCCCACCTTTCCCCTCTCCCTGCCGCTGCCCTCTCTCTATGTCTCTCTATCCCTCTTTCTCTCTCCCTATCCTTCTCGCCGCCCTCCACCCGCCCCCCTCTCTCTCTCCCTATCTCCCTCTTTCCCTTTCCCTCTCCCTATCGTCATTGTTGCCCTCTCCCTCTCCCTATCCTTCTCTCTCACTCTCCGTGCCGCCGCCCTCTCTCGGTATCCCTCTCTCCCTGTCTCTCTTCCTCTTTGTGCCGCCGCCCTCTTTCCGTATCCCTCTCTCTCCCTGTCTCTCTCCCACTTATTCTCTCTGTCCATGCCTCCCTCCTTGTCGGCTCCCTCTCTCCCTCGCACAGCCGGAGGGAAAAGCCCTCTCCTTCTCTCTGTCCTTGCCTCCCTCCCTATCGCCTCCCTCTCTCCCTCGCACAGTTAGAGGGGAAAGTGGTGGCTGGGCGGGGGGTTGGGTTGGAGTGGGGGGTGAGTTTAGAAAAAAGTTGAGGAGGGAGATATTTTGATAGATATCTTTTAGGGCATGTTTGTGTAACCCATTTCCACAGAAAATATACCTCTTTTCTGTGGAAATGGAGTTTTTCACATGTTTGGTGTGACCAAAGCCCGCGGAAATGGTTTTCCGCCACGTCAGACTTTTCATCGTCAAAGTCGGAATTGCGTTTCTTATTGTGGAGGAAGGGGGGGGGGGGTCAGACTTCCAGTTCCGCAGAAAACCCCCCTTGCTATATAAAGCACTTTTCTTTACTATTCCTCAAAATCGAATGAAAAAACCAAACTGTCTTGCTCTGGCGATTTCCATCTCGATCACCATCATCTCATGAGGCGATCTCCACTTCTGATCCGATGCACAAACAAGAGAGATTCAGATCCGATTCTTGTTGGGCCACACCTTTTGATCGGAGCACAAATAGAGAAAGAAGGTTTATATCTTGACCTACAGAGGTAAAAAAAAAAAAAAAAGGGTTTCTGATCTCTTCTTCTTTTTATTATTATTATTATTATTATTATTTTTTACAGGAAAATGGTATTTGCAGTTAGGTTAGGGAATGGGGATTTGAGGTGGAATGATCTCTTATTGTTGGAGTTAGGTTGCAGTTAGGTTTGGAAATGAGATGATCTCTCTTGTTGTTGGATTGGAGCAGTTAGGTTTGGAAATGTGATTATCTCTCTCATTCTTGAATTTGAGCTGGGTGGTTTTCAGGTTGCTAGGTGGTTGGTTGATGGTTTTGGGGCATGATGGCTAGGTGGGCCAATGTGGCGATTTACGGCATCGGTGTGACAAGAGCTTGATCTAAGGACGATCATGATAATGGCCAGCTTGATGATGATGAATCCACAGCAACACCAAACACAATAAGCACCAATTCATTGAGGAAAAAAAAATACACCAAATATGAATTTCCAACTTTCACTAAAATCTATTTATATGGTATTTATTTATCATGAAATTTACTGACGTGACAAATACTTTATTCCGTGGAAAAAGACTTGTACACAAACGTGCCTTAGTAATTTTATAAAGGGATTTATTGGTCAGGAAAAAACAAGAAAGTGGAAAGAGAAGGTTGGGTTGTTGCATTACCAGCTCTCATTTCCGGTGAATGAAAAACAGTCTTATAGCTCTAGACTGGTGCACTTTCATTTCTTCCATACACATCCTTGAACATGTCAAAACCAGAGGAGAAAATCTCCTTCTCCTTCTCTTCAAAGCCCAAATTCTCCTCTTCGTCTTCCACACCCCCACAAAACTTCCTTCATGAAGAAGAACAAGAAGGCGACGACGACGAATCCCATTCTCCGACCCAATACATCACCGAATTCGATCCTTCCAAAACCCTATCCCCAAAACCCAAAATCCTAATCCCTCCCAAACCAAACACATGGAATCTCAGAACCAAATGCAATTGTAACCAAAACCCACCATCCAATCCAGACCGTCCATCTACACCAGATTCCCTTGATGACCCATCCTTGAAGAAACTCCGAGAAGACTTGAAGAACCTGCCAGACGACCGCGGACTCGACGAATTCAACGAGATACCCGTTGGGAGCTTCGGATCCGGGTTACTAGCCGGGTATGGATGGTCCGAAGGGAGAGGGATCGGTCTCAATTCCAAAGAGGATGTGAAGGTACCCCAGTATCCGCGGCGATTTGGAACGCAAGGATTAGGGTTTAATTGTGATTTGCAGGAGTTGAGTCAAAAGCAGAGACGGGGAATTGGGTATTCTTCGGATCCTCCTGTTGTTGCCCCCAAAGGGGTGTTTTTGGGGATGGTTGTGAGGGTTGTTGAAGGAAGGAATAAGGGTTTGAAGGGTGAGGTGGTGGAAGAATTGGGAAGTGGGTTTCAGGCTTCAACTGTGGTTTTGAGGATTTTGAATAGTGGGGAACTTGTTAGGGTTGGTTTGGACCAGTTTGCAGAGTTGGGTTCTGTGGAAGAAGAACAATGGAAGTTACAGGAGCTAGAGATTGATTGGGAAGATAAATGAGAGAAGATTGAAACTTGGCAAGGAGAGTGAAAAGAAGGATAATTAGAGAGGGTTTTGGGGGTTGCTTAGGATGCAGATATCATGCATTGCTCAGGGGCCTAAGAATTTCAAGACTTTTGTGTTTCTACAAGTAGAATCACAGGTCAATATCCAAAAGTGGCCATCATAACTATCTTGGATATTTGTTCTCTAATGGTTGGAAGCTTGAATTAAGGCAATTTGATCATTACTGTTGATACATTCAGATGTGCTTTTCTTCTAAATTTGAAGTCTGAATTATGAATAAAATATCTATTTTGTGAGTTTTTGTGCACTGAAATGATCATGTGTTTAAGCCAATGATAGAATGTGCTGAATGCTATGGCTAATATTGATTATCTCCAATTCTCCATGATGAATGCAAGTGTTTTCTTAGAAATGCAAATGTTTTGACAGAATTGAATTGGTAGGATTAAATGCAATGTTTGAATTTTAAGTCGAATTAAGGGCAAGGATCATTTGATCGGCCCAATATCTATTATTTTTTGTCCAGACTTTTTCCATATTAGTGCCATTTTTTATGGTCATGCATCTGGGTGGCCCCATGTAAAAGTGTGCGCATATCATTTAAGAGAAAAGGGCAACTCATTTTCTTGCGAAAAAGATCATGTTCATACACTTGAATTAGAGCCAACAAATCATTGTCTCAGCTTATATTGAGATACAAAATAAAACTCAAAAACAATAGATTGAGCTATAACAACATTATTATTATTATTTTTATGAGATTGCCATATCTAGTGCTAGATTTAAATCGTATATCAAGACAGAAATAAAAAGTTTCATTCTTCTCCTAGATACTTCTAATATGAGATACAATCCACTACTTCCTTTTTTTTTCTTCTCTTCCAATGTATGAGCTCTTGGATCTAGTAGAGCCGAGAGATTTATTAATCATATCTCCATACTCACACTTGTATAAATAGTTTCATTCTTCTTCATCTCTAGTTTTCTGAAGTTGTTTCTCCTTCTTCTTCTCCTTACTCTTTCCTTTCCCTTTCCCATGCTCTTCCTCATCATACTCAGAAATATATATGTGAATGCCAGGGTCTTCAGCGGTGTGACTTCCGTTCATCATGATGGAATTGTTCACTGCTTGACAATTGCTATTAGCATAGGCACCAGGAAGCTCAGAATTGTCCGAAAGTCTTTCGCTAAAGTCTGCTCGCATGGTCGCGCCAGTGTTGGTGCCTGCGAGAGTGAGGACTCTTACGCCATGCTCATCGTCCTCTGCATAGTCGACATCGTCAGTTTTGGGGATGTTCGAGTCAACTTTGGTGTCGGGGATGCGCGAGTCAACTTTGGGGTCGGCGTGGAGTTTGGTGAGCCTCTCAGTGAGGTTGGTGACCAGGTCGCGGAGCTCACGGTCGAGCCGTTTGGTGCTGTCGTCTTCAGACTTGGATGGCTTGTTGGGGGAGGAAGCCATGATTTCAGATTAGAGTGTGTGTTCAAGTATGGGATAGAGGTGGAAATGGTAGTGGGAAGTTTGTGTTTTGGAGTTGTGCATTTATAAGGACCTGAAAGGATGTGTTTTGATGCAAGATGAAGAAAGGAATTTATGGTCATCATGAAGAAAGGAAAGGAAGTATATATTCTTCATTTATTAGGGGGAAGGAAAGAATTACTTGAAGTGTAGTTTTCATATTCTTAGAGCAAATCACATGAGCCAAAATGAGAGAGAGAAATCATTTACATGTGATGGATACCAAGTCCCAATTGGGGTAAAATTTGCTGAACATCAACAAGGGAAAAGTGACTATGAGTGGGTTAGATTTCAAAAGTGGACCCAGCTGATGGGAATCTGAAGATTGGCCTCAAATGTTGGTGTGCAACAACAGTCCAGATCCTCTGTTCATTCCTCTCCATTCTCCTAATGAATGGATTCTGGGCCAAACTTCACTTGGGTCTCCTGTTAGGTCGATCTAACAGTGGTTTGAAGTTGTATTGGTGTGAAATCTGGCCTACTGGATCTTGTGGGGTGGCGGCGAGTGGGTAACTGACACAACCCACTTGTAACTCTATTTTCAGTTGAGCTTTATGGGTCAATGGTCCAATATAGTTGGAAATATGGGGCCATTGGATAAATGGGCTGGACCGAAGGAAATTTACATAAAACGCCAGGGCCCAATCTTGTTTGTCCCATTGCCCAAAATCATCTCAACTGGAGTGTCTACCATCTAGATTTGATTAATATGTTGATTGTGAAATCTAATGGTTAAGATTAATCCAATACAGGATCAAACAACAAATGCAGCTAGGTCCGAATATAGGTGTAGCTCAAATGTGTGAGGGCATTTGTTCGAGAAATTCTAAATGCACCCACTTCTGTTGCTGAGCCTACCCACATTCTGAGCTCACCACATTAAAAACATAAGCTACCCCTTTTTGTTTAGCCCACCTCATTTCTCCGTCTCAAGTTCGATTGCCGGCTACATCTTCTCCATTGCCTTTCTCCTTCGAGATTACATCTTCTTCATCCACATTACATCTCCTCCACGGTTTATCTTCTCCCAAAGTGTATACTCTTCACCTTCAACTTCTTCCAATTTTGTTTTTCTTTGATGTCAATTGTTTTTCCAACTAAATAAATATATTTAGACAATGTTACAATCTATGCAAATGGAATGGAGTGCGGTTGAACATGGAATTGAAGGGATGGGAGAGAGGAGAATGTGAACGGAACTCCCAAAAAATGTTTGTGTAATGCACGGATATGCAAATAACGTGCACAGATTTGTGTATCCATGCATAATTTATTTGTTCGGCTTATGAAAACCGTGCACGTCTAATATACATCGATCTGCATATCCGTGCATAAATGAAGTCAAGGGTATAATCAGAATTTCACATATGGGTATTTTGGCAATAAAAAAAATTAATGTGGGTGTGCTCAATGAAACAAACGTGCATTTCAAATTTCTCCATGAGTTCAAGTCCTTGTAGCAAAAAAGAAAGGCTTTAAAATCTTGAGCTGGCCCAACTCAGACCAACATAAAATAGGCTCGTCAAATTAGGGTTCAGGTTGGCACTTTTTTCTTTCTCAGTTTGTTTTGACAGATCAATCCCTAATCTTCATATTTGAAGTAACACTCTTGGTCCCATGATCCAAACTAGCAGAATAAATGAATGAGTCTTACATTTAGTCCATTTTTATTTTTATTTTTTGATTGGTCATATAGTCCATTTTTTCACAATTTAGAAAAAAGGGGAGTCCATTTTCACTCCATGACCCACCAATCCAACCCAGAACTAAACCCAAGTAACCAACCTAATCTACTGTACATCGACCTGCCAAACCAAGTTCAAACCTGACTAGGCTGTGAAGGTTTTGGTTGACCCATTTTACTTTAGGGTTTAGCTCGGGCTAACCCTAGATTAGCCAACTCAAGCCCAATTCAACTCGATCCCCATCTTTGTGCTAGGGTTGGAAACCAATCGGGTTTAATGTCAGGTCCATAGCATTTGGACCTATTTGTTTTCATGTTATATGACTCCACGTAAATAATTAATTAAAGTCCTGAACTTAAACTTTGAACACAAAATTAAGGGCTTGGACAAGTAGTAAGAGGAATTGCTTCTCACCCTACGTGCCAACGACTGACACCTAGTGCTGTGAGAACGACTGACCCCTTGTGCTGCGAGAGTACACTTGAAAGACCCTGAGGAGGAAAAAAAAAAAAGGCTAACTTAGGAATATGATAGTTTACCATTCTCTCTCATGTAATGAAATAAAGGGCTTGTACTCATAAGTAAAAGCAAAAAAAGTAAAAAATCTTGCCTCTTTTTTTTTTCAATAATCAATAAGTAGGAGTGGAAAATGGGTCTGATTGAACAAGGGTGTCTTAGAATTGTAGCTTAATCTGTATCAGAATGCTTTTTAAAATGGATCAAGCAACCCAACTGGCATATGGTGTAGGCCAACCCGACCCAATCTGTATAACCTGCATCTAATATAGGTCAACCTATTTAACTCGACCCTACCTATATAGATTTAGGCCAAGCCCAATCTATTAAACATTAAACCATATTTGAGTTTAGTTGCTGGCCAAAAGGTCCCCAGTACCAGTTAGGCTCATTCCATATAAAATAACTTATTTTACTACCAAAATATTAAAACACCAAACTATTTAAATGGGTTTAGAGATCCGGTAACTCGACCCACCTAAATGAGTTATGTGGGTCATGTCTTCTTGACTCGTGACCAATCTGTATTCACTACGGGTCGGATTATGCAGGTCAAATATAGGTTGCAATAGCTACCCCCCGACGCTCACCTTATGCACACTAGTCTTTTAGGTGGGCCTCACTTGAATACGAACAAGCGCAACCACAGCTCGAATGGTCTTCTTAACGGATGATCTTCTTAACCACTTTTAACTATCCAAAAGAATGCATGATTGATCCAACAGTCCACTCCATTTATATGGGTGAATTAAAAAAAAAAAAAAAAAAAAAAACCCCTAACGCCCCTCAACAGCTTGATATGGTGAAGTCATTTTCCTCCCTCCTGACCCATGTCTTGGATCTTGTACAAAGTGAAGATGATCATAGCATGTCTCCTCACATCGATGGTATCCTCTCAAATTAGCAATTTTGGACTGTTGATAACATGGCCCCACACTTGTCAGGAGGGACGTTTCGGACGCTGCATGGTAGTATGATGCAGCACCTAGGTTAAATCATGGGTGGATGCCATATTTGGAAAATCCAAACCGCTTCACTGCCCAAAAGCTTATTGTATACTCTGCATCTGAAAATTTAAAATATATTTCAATGGGCCTAGCGATGGATTGGCCACCAGATTTCACACAAAGAGGCTCCTTCCAATTTTGCTCTTTAAAAAGAGGAAAGTAAAGAAAGTTAATCATAAATTCCAAGTTTAATTGATCCAACCGTGGATATCTCATTAATTTGAATAAAAATCTAACATTTGATCACCATAATGGTAGTAGAACTACCAAGAGGTTTAAATTTTCCAAATGTAGCCCCCACACACATGATTTAACCTGGGTGCTGCATCATAGTTGCTGCATGGTAGTTCTGCCCTTCACATCTTCTTTGTTTTCTAAAACCCTAGCAGCGGAGAGAGAGAGACAGAGAGAGAGGGCCACAGTGAGGAGAAGAAGGGAAGGGAAAATGGGCGGCAAGAGGAACAAAGCAGAGATCGAAGAAACCCCACTAGCAGTTGCAGAAGATGAAAACCCTAATAATAAGAAGAGGAAGATCCTTCCATCTCTGATCAAGAACAAGGAGAAGAGATCTGCTGTCCATGCCAAACTCAAGCATGACAAGAAGATTGAGAAGAAGAAGAAAGCCAAGCTTCGCGATGCCGCTCACAAGAGGGCTCTCGAGCTCGGAGAAGAGGTACTAAATCTCTTACTTCTTCTTCTTCTTCTTCTTCTTCTTCCTCCTCCTCCTCTCTCTCTCAACTTCCATGTTTTTTGTATTGATCGATGGTTTATTGTATTTGATTCGTCTGATTCCTGTTTTTGCTAATTTATCCAGCCTCCTCCGAAGAAGATCCCTCGGACGATCGAGAACGCTAGAGAGCTTGATGAGACCGTTTGCAAGCCTGATGACGAAGAGGTGCGGTTGGGTTATCTGTATTCTCTTCTGGGGTTCTTTCTATTTTCTCCAATTTCGTTTAAAGTTCATTGAGAATTTAAGGTCTTGTTTTGATTGATTTCTTTAGGATTGGATTATGATAATTTAAGTTGCAAATTAGGGACCCTTTGCTTTGCCTTGTATTTGATTCCTAGGAACTTGCAATAAAGGGGTGTGATGGTGAGGATTGAAGAGGTAAGGACTGAAGGGTTTAAGGTGGAGATGGAGAAGAAGCAGACAGCATCATTGCTTTCCTTGGATTTTGTTTCTGGGGTTGATGGAAGGGTGATCTTCTCTTATCAAGGGGAGATTTTTTTTTTTTATTTTAGAGCTGTTGTGCATCTTTTCTTGCCTTCAATCCGGCACTTTTGGAACCTTTAACAAAAAACCCATTGTTTAGAATGCCTTTTACACCGGTAAAATGACTTGAACATGCGATTTTAGTGGTTGCAGCAATGAGCACCTTCCAGTAGAGCTACGCGCTCTAGTTGCATTGCTTAGAACTCCTAGGGCCTCGATACTGATTAAACAAGCAGGATCTTAGTGAAAAGTTGGGTCTTTTATGATTTGTGATGGTATAAGTAGCATGAATCTGTGATTGCTATCACACTTTGTGGGACTTCTAAAGATTAGGTGGCTGTTGGGATTGGACTAATGTTTCTAATTGGAAAGACTTTCGGTTATTCACTTGCACTTTATTCTTATTATTATTTTTCCTTTCAACTTGTTACAATTGAAGCCAACCATACATCCACGCAAACTCTTAAGTAGAATATTGTGACACTCCCACCTTTGTTTGTACCTCATTAGCAGTGGGATTAGATTCTTCGTCTTCTATTTATGGGCTTAGGGATGGATTGTTCATTTTCATACTGAATTGGTGGCTCTCTCAAAAGTTTTTATGCACTAAGCTTCCCACTGAATGTTTGATATTATTATAGTTCTCTCTCTCTCTCTCATGATAACTATTATTGGAGAAGCTATAGAATATACAGAATCATAGTGTGAAGCTACAAGCCTCAAAATCAAAGCCCCACATAGATGACTGTAGAATGTTTTAGGACTTCATGCGTGATGCCTGCACTAGGGCTATGGTTCTTTAATTCTAGATGAACACAACTATACATGTTTATTCTATATTGATGCCATGTGAAAATGTTTGCATATGCAGTTGTTTGCAGGGAATGATGCCGATGAATTCAGTACTGTTCTTAAAAGGGAGAGTACCCCAAAGATACTGATCACTACATGTCGTTTCAATTCTACTGTATGTGCTTATGCATTCACATGTTATCATTTCCAAAATTCTTGTCCTTCCATTCTGCCATGTCAGTTGATTTATTATTTATTTTATGGAAATTGTTTCTGGATAGAAGTTACTGATTCATTTTGGTAAATGTTGGTTTTATTACACTATCTGCAGAGGGGACCTGCCTTTATTGAGGAGCTATTATCAGTGATCCCAAATGCCCATTACTATAAAAGAGGAACATATGAGTTAAAAAAGGTTCCGCTTTTTAAAATATGACATGGTGACTGTATGATTACTTTTCAGATCCGAGTTCTGTATTAAAAAAATGATATTATGTTCATCTTTCTGCAGATTGTAGAATATGCCAACAAGAAAGAGTTCACCTCTATGATTGTTGTTCACACTAATCGCAGGGAACCAGGTTAATCTTGCTTTCACTTTCCTACTTAAGGCTTAGTTTACGTCCTTTTTTAAATTTAGATAATATCATATGCTGTGATTATTTCATTGAATGTTTAATGCATCTTTTTAATCAGAGTTTGGCGTTTCAGAATCACTTAACATCACTTTTTTTTTTTATCACTATGCTTCTGTTCTGTGGTTTGTTATTTTGTTTGTTTGAGTTTTAATGTCTTTTAGGTATTGTTTGTGCAGATGCTCTCTTAATTATTAACTTACCTGATGGGCCAACTGCACATTTCAAGCTCTCAAGGCTGGTTCTTCGCAGGGATATTAAGGTATGGATCTTGCAGATTTTAGTAAGACCAACCAATTTACATTGTCTATTTTAATGCAAGCAACTGCATGATCAACTCAATTTGTAATATCGTTTAATTGAGTTATTTCAAAGACCATCCATTCTTGACCAAGTCAAAAGGGAAATAGAAAATATGAAAAAGGAAATCTGGCGGAGAGAATAAATGAATCAATTCAAAAATGTAGTTCAAACTTCTCTTAAAAAACCAATTTAGGGGACAGTGAGATTAGGGAGCGATGAAAGAGTTGAGAAGCATAAAAGAAGATAGAGATGAACAAGATAAATGGAAAGATTAGAAAAGGAAATAAAAAAGAAACTAGGGTTTCCTGGGCTTTTATCTTCTGCTGGTCAGATCAGCAGCTGGATCACTGGAGTTTTGGAATTGTCAACAAAAGAAAAGGGACAATGCTAGCCTTTAAATTAGAGCTGCTTTCTTTTCTCTCTAATGCCATTGCTTGTGTTAAACAAAATAGAAAGTTCCCCTGATGTTTTGTGAAATAACCTACCCAGAATACATATCCGAACTTGACTTGTTAAAGTTTTTCTATGTGGCCCATAGCTATGTGCTGGAACATATGCCCAATATATGTTGCAGGCCCAGTAGTCCCACAACCCAATGGGGCCTCATGTCTACAAGAGGAGGCTCAATGGGTGCATGTGTTTAAGCCAGTTTGGGCATAAATTTGAGTAAGACCACTGCTGTTACTAATTCCCAATTAAATTGCACATGGGACCCATGTGGCAGTAATATATTTGCTTCCTTTCTAAATTTTACAAATTAAGAATTAGTTAGAGGTTTGTTAGTAGGTCTTTTAAAAAGTTCTTTCAGAAATTTGCGAGAAAAATCTCATTTCCTAGGAAATAGAAAAGGTCTCTAAGGGCCCATTTATTTGCATGTAATTGAATACATAGGAATCCATGGTCAAATGGGCTCCAACATATTATTATTAAAGTGGCGAGGTATGAATAATATAAGGTGGAGATATTGATGGGACCTTGACTTTCTTAGGATTTGAATTACCAAGGTGATAGCTGGTTATTCATTTCTAGTCTCCCCTTGATTCATTTTCCATTAAACGGGACATTTTTTATGGCCATTTTTGGATATTCACCTTTGATTCTTCAATTTTAATCATCTCAAGAAATACTAGTCTTAGAATTCCTTGAAATTCAATTACATGAAACAAATATGCACTAAAGGTTTTTAAGGGAATTTGGGGCTGGCTGACCACCATAATAGGGTTGGTCCATCCACACCCACCTATAACTATGTTGAGTGTTAACATTCAAAAAGAAAAGGAAAAAAATAAAAAGAAAAAGAAAAAACTGTCAGTGTTTCTTTCTTTCATACGTGACTTTGGATTTATGAAATTTCTGTCTCTCCATTGGCATATGTGGTAAATATATTTGTGTGTTCTTGGATGCTGAATCGCAAAATTAATCAAGCATAGGCTTGGGATTCATCTATTCTATCAAATCCACTTGTCCTCCTCTATCACTCAGACTTGGCTAGTTAATCAAGCCCTGGCCCTATTTGTTAACCAATCAAAGTTTACAACAAATCTTCTGATTTTTAACAAGTTGAATTTACCTGTCCAGGTTGACTCCAGTTTTACTGGATTACCTAACCTTGGCATGAACAAAGTGATTTACTTCGCTGCTAACTTTTCTTTATTTTCTCAATTGGACAAAAAGGCAACTTCGACACTTATTTAAGCATGGGGTTGGGGCCTTCTCAACCATCAAAATGTATTATTATCACTTTTAATTCTCCGTGTATAGATCCCCACTAACATTTACTGGCAGTAGTGTGGGTTGGATCGGGTTCAGTTCAGGTTGACTACCTACCAAAGGTCATGAGCGTGGGCCCAACCTGAACCTCACCTGTTTATTACCTGGGTTGGAAGTTTCAACTTGGACACCAAACTACCTGGTTGTGTTGGCTGGTTTGGTAGCAAGAATGAACCCGCCACGCCATCCTGTTAAATAGACTTGGTTGGAATGCCAGGCGGAACCTTGAAATATTGGATCAGGTAAGAACTGCCACCTCTACTAGCATGCATTCCAGTCAATACTTTGTAAGCACATTTAGCTTTTTTCAAAAGCACAAAGTTGGAACTGGAATTAGATACATCTTTCATGGAGAAGGGTTAGGTTCTTATGGTATATTCTATAAGGCAAATATTATTCATGAATTCTATTTAAACCATCCAAATTGTGGGCCAATTCATTTACCTTACTAATGGAATCCATGCACTTGACAACTTATCGTTAATGTTGGTTGTCCATTCTGTGGTCCTATGTCAAAATTTCATTGTTTTGACAATCCTGACAATCTGATAGACTAACCAATCTCCCATAAGCCCAAACAGATAGATAGTGTTTGTTGATTGGAAGTAATTCTTCAGAGACTGGTCCATCTGAGTTCTAGTAGTTTGTTTTATTTTCTACATGAAAAATGTTAGAAAGGAATGAAAGCAATGATAGTTTAATTAATTTAGAAATGGTTTAAAGAAGAAAGTTAATACTTTTACAATATAAAATACAAAACTCTGTGTTATGAATATGATAGCTGTAGCTGTAATTCTGTATCCTTGTCCTGGATTTACAAAAGTGCATTGCCATATCCTTGGTCCCCATATCTGTGTCCGCATCCATACTTGGGCATCATAGTTTACACACTCATCTTGCTATATTAAAAAGTTGATTCCACCACAGATTTTGAAACAATTCCTAAAATGTCTTTTTTGAAATTTGTGTTCAAACAGTGGGTTTCTACTATACACTAGATCATGTTAAATATTTGGATCAAAGGTTGTGTTATTTGTTTTCGTATAGGAGAGGCAATGGGTACCCATTTACTTGGATCCTACCCAGTCCCAACTCTGATTTGGATACTTATTTGGACCCATTTAATTTTGGGTCTAGGTTTGGACCTACTAAGTTGGACCTGAGGATCTTTGGGTTTGGGTCCAAACTTGTAATAAATATGTATTAATGTTGTGTGTATCCACACACATGCTAGCATATAGCACATATTATATACATATAAATATGCAAATGGTCTTCTACGAGCAGACTGCATATAGCCTGTATGCATATAGCAGTCCAGCTTGTGGGGCCCACTTATCAAAGGGAGGAGGGTAGATAGAAAGGTCTACTGATGTACAAGTGGGATCCAAAAACCAGCCACACCAGGTTATCCTAGTCCTTGATTTAACAGCCTCAAAAGTCTAATGGCAGCTTAACCGTAGATTTTCTTGAGATTTAACCCAATGGTGAGTGAAGGTCCAATGAGTGTAAAATTGGCCCAATGCTGGATCATTGGATGAAAAGAGTATCAAAGCAGCTGCATTAATGAAAGGTGGGCCTAAGTGGGCCCCACAGTGCTGGACCGCATTTGCAATTGGTCATAGGAGAACATGTTATTGCATATTATAATATGTTAAAGCGGAGGGTTTTGGATTCAATTTTGACCAAATTCTTTTCAATTTTGACTTTTTTTACCGAGCCTTGGTAAAAGGCTTTAAAAAAGTATGGGTGGTGGGATTTGAACTTTCAATCTTCTACATTTTAAAATAGATAACCTAACCACTACACCACATAATACCAACATGTAATTACTTATTAAGAAAGTCTCAAAAGCAGTTAGATGGAGCGAAGACCCTCCCCATTATGCCCGTGCTTAGCACGGGTTATTGTGCTAGTAGATATTTATATTAGGGAGCCCCTTTGCTGAGCCCCAGTGCTTCTAGCACCCACCTTGAGCCCCAATGGGCATGGGAGCAGCGGGGATCTCCCCCAACATGACCCGTGTATAGTGATGGAGGCTCCGATCATCACAAGCCCCACTTGATCCATGACAAAGAAGTTTTCACTGTCTAAACTGAGTGTACACTCGATCCAATGGTCCAATTTATTCGGATGGGTGCCAAACCCTGGGACAGTGGGACCCATGACTATCTGGGGGGTCCCTGTTTTATGATCCACCGGATTGATCAAAACGTGGGCCTTGCGGCCTTGCCACTTGTTCAAGAGCACTGGTGCTCAGCTGGGGGTGGCACTTTATATTATGTATATATTATGCATGAATATAATTTATATAATTCTCTCTCTCTCTCTCTCTCTCAATAAGACCCGAATTGGACCCACACCCAGACTCAAACCTGGTGCCTTAAATTAGATTTAGGTTTAGGTCTGTAGGATTGAGACACAACTTTGACCCAGACTCCGAACCAATGACATGGTCTTTGTTATTGGGGTTTGAATATGGTTGGATCCAACCTTGACTAGACCCATTGCCACCCTTATGTTAAATGTTTTAATTGCACTGTTAATCATGTTTACAGGTAAATCCGTAAATGAATGCTATCCACATCTCTTTATTTATTCTATTTGTGTGACTTGTAGAATCATGGCAATCCAACAACCCATATGCCGGAGCTAGTGTTAAACAACTTCACAACACGCCTGGGTCATCGTGTAGGAAGGTGGCTATCTAATCCTTTAATTTCTATTAACTGATTATGCTAATTTGATCGTCTTATTTCTTTTAATGGTGCTGTATTCATCTGACTTGCGTGATTGAAGATGGGACTGAGGTCAAAGGTTTAGTTGCATCAAAATTTATCTTTTTTTCCTTCGTCTGTATGTCTTATCATTAGGATGATACAGTCACTTTTTCCTCAAGATCCTAACTTTCGTGGTCGGCGGGTCGTAACCTTCCACAATCAACGGGATTTCATATTCTTTCGTCACCATAGGTATGTCAATCTAAAGCCAATGTTGGTCTTCTTATTTATGATAAGTCACTTTCTATGATTACCATAAGTTTCATGTGATCATGTCATAATGAAAGAGCAAGCACACATTTGCATACAAGTTCACTCTGCACCCTACATTGTGATTTTAAGTGACTACTGATTGTATCTGCCCATTGGTTGGTTATATTTTGTACATCATTTGCAAATATGATTGGGCAGGAATTTCAACTCTGTTAACCAATGGGTGGTAGCTCAGTTGGCCAAGGACTCTGTGCCTCAAGAAGCGGAGAGGTCTTGTGTTTGACACCTACCTTCGTTGGCCACCTCCCATAGTTTTAACCGGTGCATATAGATAGGAGGTTTTGCATGTACCCCTAGGGATTAGTTCTCAGTTGTCCATAATCGAGTGTCCCTCGGGCTCAGCCAAAGGCTCCTGGGCGTCCGGGCTACGCAGAGATACCCTAGGCTATCAAAAAAAGAAAAAGAATTTCAACTCTGTTCTGGTTTAAAGTTTATTATGTGGAATTGAGCATTATTATTATAGAAGTGCAACTGCCTGGCGAGGAATTTGAATGTAAAATAGAAGAAAGTAATATAATGGGTAGTGGCACATTCATGACGACTTTCCCTACTGTTAGAGTACACAGTGATTGTTCAGAAACACCAGCAGGATTTAAACACAATCTTGATCTGCCATGGTCTAGATATCTGAATCATGTATATTTCTTCTTAGGACAAATTATTATTTGAAAATGGGATCAATATCATTTCCAGTAAATTGGAAGCAAGCAGGCAGGCTAACGACTGATGTTTTATAAAGTGTTCCTAAAGCACAAAATTCTCACTTGGACCATGTAAGCAGACAGATTGTGCTAATTCTTTAGCAGATAACTGTCAGCATACAATTATAAGGCCATTGATTGTGAACTTCACCTCGTGATATGACTGACAAACCATGCCCCAAAACACAAATGTTAGATTTATTAAGTTAAACCATTTTTAAAAAATTTATTGAGTTAAAATATGCTTCATATCGGTCGTGGACAATGTACTTTTAACCATTTCATTGTTCAAGGAAATTCCTTTGAAGGCTTGAACAGCTTCAAGTTCATTTGTGGAAGGGTTACATGCATCATTACTTGTGGATCAAATATGCATGACATCCATTTTGTACCAGTGACCAATTAATAAAATGCTTTTTGCGTCAAAGGAATTGATACCCCTCCTATCTTCTTCCAATTAGCACAAGCTTTATGACTTTATTCATCTGATTCAACTTTTAGTGATTGTTCGATGCTCCAGTATCCAAGCAATTCATGGTTACTTGCATATCAGTTATTCGCGAATTATGCTCTTATCTGAGAAACTGTATGTTTTACATCTTTGTCTTGCACAACTAGGTATATTTTTGAAGGCAAAGAAAGTAAAAAACCTGATCCAAAGAATAAATTGGCAAAGATTGTGAAGAACTCAAAGGGGGAGAACATTTCTCAAGAGAATGTGATTGCACGGCTTCAGGTACCACTTTAGAACTGTTCTATCAGCATGATGATACCTTTGAAGTGCTCAAGCTGTTAAAATTTTCACATTTATCTCATAAAGGCCAATTCTAGTCCAAATTTTGCTCTTGCTCCCAACTTTTTCCAAGTTTGTTTAGGGAACCATGTCTGAACAATTAATCATATATGATGCTAGTGATAATTACTAGGAATCGTTATTTCCGTTCAGTCATCTTAGTTAAATTTTTATGCACGTGCCTTTCCTTTATCCTAACTTGCAGGAGTGTGGTCCACGTTTCACTCTTAAGTTAATCAGTCTCCAGCATGGAACATTTGACACGAAAGGCGGGGAATATGAGTGGGTTCATAAGGTAAGAATATGATTAAAACCCTATATATGTATATATATATATATACATATATATATATATATATAACTTTGTTTCAATTTGTTCTGTGCAATCTATTAAAGTTTTTCTTGTTCCATTAGTGGGAACAAGCAGCTATTTGTGTCTGATTAATTAACCTATTTTTGTTCTTGTGATTGCTAGCCGGACATGGACACTAGCCGCAGGAGATTTTTCTTATGATTTGTTTGGTTGCGGAGTAGAAGTTCATTTAGTGAAAGGTTAGAGGTTGTCTTTCCTTTTTTTCTGATGCAATTTGAAGTGTGGCATATATGATTCTTTTGTTTTGATGCTTCTCCATTACTATTATGCAGTAGTTTTGTGGCTCATGATTGTGTGAGCATCATGTCTCGGCCATAATCGCGTTGTTGAATGAAAATGTGATTTGCAAAAAAAAAAAGGTTCATATTTTTGTTCCATTGTGTGGAATGCCAGTTGGCAAGGCAACAGATCATACACACTTGAAGTTATTTACATAAATCAGAGTATCAACCATTCTTAACATTTATATCCAGAAATATAGCTAGTGCCTAGTGGAATTATCATGAGATAACCATCATTTGTTTAAAGAGGTTAGTTGGTCTCACTGCCCAAAAAAAAAAATCGTCAACTTGTTCAACGCAGTTACATTATCTTCCATAAAAAAACTAGCGTGCTAATGACAAAATGAGAAATATGAAGAAAGAAAAAACAAAAAAAAAAAAAACCCTTCCCAAAACCACACCACCTCCCACCCCATCCCCAACCCCAAGCACTCCTCTTTATTCTTCCAACACCCTTTCCAACCCCACATAGTAAAGGGGAGATTGTGGAAACCTACATTGCAGGTTGCATGAACCATTTGACATTTGGTGAACAGTGCAAATTCTTCTTGAATGCATCCAGTACATGATCTTCGACATGATAATATTGGCAGTGATTGTGTTTGCAGGTGCAACTCTAATAACATATATACATCATTTATGGCTGTTGCCATCTGAAGAACACCTCTGGCATGGAGCATGGGCCTCGTACGCATCAGTTCTTGGATATCCAACTTGGTCTTTTCTGCGTGACGAGAGAGAATAGATAGTTCAGGAAATTCCCATACTTTTACCAAACTATCCTACTCTGGGGCTATCTGATTGCGGAATTTGAAAGACGTGTAATTTTCTCCTTGTAACGTGAAACGATGAACTTCTTTCACTAATTATAAGAGTTACACCAAATGTCTGCCTTGGAATTGGAATGAGTCATTTGGGCAGGTTGTTTCTGTTGTACCTGAGATTTGAAGCATTACTAGACAAAGCACTCAACGCGGAAGGGCTTTTTTGGATCTTTGTAAATTTACATTTAAATCAGGGTTTTGCATTTGAATAACCTGAGTTTTCTGTTTGTACATAGTTTGGTTTTGTCAAGGGTTAGTCTCTTGGTCCGGCCCTTAATTCACAAAAGTGGACGGCGGGGATTAGGAATCCTACACTACACGAGGATTAGGAATCCTACACTACACTGCAGATGAAAATTCCACCTTTCGTCATAGCCAACTACGGGCAGAGTTATTGGTAATTAGATTTACAGGCAGATCTGAGTGCAGTGTAACTGAGTTCCGAAGATTGAGGTGGTGCCCAAAGGAGTTTAGGGTTCTAAAAAAAAAAGGGTAATTTTCATTTCTTTCTTAAGATGGAAGGCTCAGATCTAGTGACTAGAAGATGAACTTATGAAAACTTTTATAATTAATTTGTGGATGTTCAAGCAATTGCGAACCACTGTTCGAGCAATTTCTTTCCACTTGGATCCCTGCAATCCGGTACCTGTAAATTAACAACTTTGTCAGTTAATTTCTGGTTATGCAAAAGCTTGCATCCTGATTTATGCATGAATTAACTTACCTCCAGACGGGTTACAAAGATCCAAACACCCCAATATGTACTCAGTGAATTCCTAGAGTTGGTTAACAAAAACTGGAATTACAATGGATCAAGATTCCCCATTAAGTGCCCCAAAGGCCAAGCTGCTTCAATCCTCCATTCTATTATGATTTTGTTATGATCTAAAACCGGATCCTCTTCGGTTTATCAATGCAATTTGAACGGGCTTTGAGTTGAGGCATTTCTGAAGAAAGAGCTGCTGAGTCATGAGCACTGAATGCTTCGTTCTATGATGAGTTGTAGAAACAAGTTTTGTCTCAAATACGACTCACCTGTTTTTAGCTGAGTCTCGGTTGACCCATCGAGTTTTCAAGGTCAATATGAGTGAAGGTTTTTCTCCAGTCTCTGATCTTTTGTTTCCTTTACTTGTATTTAACCAGCCCCGCCTTCCTAACTCAGTGATTGCTATGGAATTGTTTGCTCCCCACCGAGGTCCCTACTAACACAGTAATGCACATTGCTTGTGCTTCTTGAGCCTTAGTTTGCTATCAATATTGGATACCATTGGCCATGTGATCAGTTGCAGATGGAAGTGATCTTGATAAGACTGCTTCCTTTAGCTAAAGTGGAACAAAGTCTGATCAGGGTCGATGCAGCAGTGACATTAAAATGGTCTCTCAGATGCACTGCTAATTTAGGCACGAGTTCCTCCACATACAAGGCTAAAGTGGAACAAAGTCTGATGAGGGTCAATGCAGCAGTGACATTAAAATGGTCTCAGATGCACTGATAATTTAGGCACTGGTGCCCTCTGAAATGGTCGGAGCTCCTCCACATACAAGCATGTGGCGAAATGGGAGAAATGTAGCTCCATGATACTGAGGTACTTCTTACAACACCCAAAAGATAACAAGGGACAACAAGGGCCCATCTGCATGGAATTGAATTCCATGATACTGAGGTACATCTTGGAACACCCAAAAGTTAATATAGAAAAAAAGGGGGCAATAAGGGCCTGCATGGAATTTAAGGCAAAATGGGTTCTTGTGAAGGATTATCTAAAGATGTGACAGTGGTGGAGGGATATTTTAAAACCCACAGTTCTTGGGATTTAATTTACTAGATTTGATTTATTAGGGTGATGACTGGATATTCATTTACCACCTTTAAAATCATTTCCATCAAAGGGGAGAGTATTTGATCGCCATTTATGGATCTTAACCTTTATTTCTTTAATTTTAACCACTGTCAAAAATACCCTGCTTAATATTCCTGATATTTAATTTCATGCCAACGAACGAGCCAAAGAGAACCAGCTCCCTTCTTGAGGAAAGAAGGATTCAGGCAAACGGGGAAAAAGATGGCATTGGAAGAGCTATTTATAGGCAAAACTGAAAAACCCATATGAGCCCAACTCAATGAGATGGGCATGCATTCATTGGTAAGTTACGAATGTAGTACGCCTGTTACACTAAAAGCAAAAGGTCTTGGCTTCAGTGCTTTATATCCATTGCCTGCATACAATTGCTTCTAGACTAAAAAAAATCATTGCAAGAAGACTTAATAACATTATCATGATCATTTAAATAAAAAAACCATCATCATCATCATCAATACAATGGAAACCTTACATCAGCATGAGTCTTGCCTTTCCTATTCATACCTGGAAGCACAAAACAAATGTTCCTTGCCAACTAATTACAGTTTCAGATCTCATTTTTGCATGCTATACAAATTTCAAACAGTACCTAATTTTCCCTATTTCTTCCATCTTTTTTTTTTGGTAAATTACAAAAATGAAGGTCATCACACTGACTGACTATCGATTAGCATATTGGATGAGAACAGGGCATCCTCCGCGGAGAAAACACTACTGTCAATGGTGCATGATCTGAAAGAGAATAATTTTCCGGCCACATTCCTTTCTCCACTTCGGGAGGGAACAACACTGCATTCTTCACATCAAAGCCGATGGTCAGCCTATCCATGTCCTTTCTTGCATCTCTTCTTTCCTCATCAGAAGTGTCCTCTAATGAAGGATCCCAAATTCGCTTCTGCAAGTTCGGATTTTGAATCACATCAATATACAAGTAAACAGGTATAGTCATAAGGTGAGATCAGGGGAGGCATGCCTATCATGTCCACATTAATACGGTTACCAGATATTGAATGGACAGCAATAAGCACTTTTTCCATGGCCATGGTATAAAGCTACTGTGTCTTGGGTCTCCGTTTTTCCACTTAAAGTTATCAGTAATTATATTTTCATACATGTGCCCACGTACAGGACCAAGATCTGCCAGGTCCAACCTAGGTTGAGCCATAGCCTAAAAATCACTGGTTCGACAAGTTGCTTTGCTGCCATAGGGTTCTGGTGGATTCAGACACAGGAAAAACAGCAGAAATCTCCCAAGTTCTCTGGAAAAAATGGGGGATTTTGTTTTTTCATCCTGTCCACTTTTAAGAATGGAAAAACTCCCACAGCAGGACAATCTACATCTAATCTACATCTAGTCAAGGCACCAGCTGATTTTTGGGTTTCATTCCAAGCCCCAGCCCCAGCCCCATTTGTTGGGGTTTCACTCCAAATCTTCAGGTCGTATCCTTCCAATTCATTTGACTTTTTCTGAAGGCAACAGACCTTATTGCCATCAAGAGTTATGCCTGAGCAGATATTATATGAACCTTTGAAGCCATCCAGAGTTATGCCTGAGCAGAACTTATATAAGCCTTTGAAGAAAACACTCGGTGGCATGAACCCAACGAGTGTTTCTTCATGTAAACAACCTTTCTATCGCTCAACACTAAAAAGTAGCCACTTAGTTAATCTGTAGGAAGATAAGTTACCTGAAATTCTACATAATCAACAACACCATTTCCATCAATGTCCACTTCGATCCACAAATCCTTGATCTCCTCGGCACTCAGCCCATAAGAAAGACCAGTTAAGCTCAACTGTATACAGACTGAATATCATCAATAGGTTTGTCCTCTAAAATTAAGATGTCATTTAGGGCTTGTTTGTTTGCATTAAAATACATAGGAAATGATTACACATGATTCATACCATTAGTGGTTAAAAAAGAAGATTAATGGTGAATTTTAAAAAAATGAGCATTAAAGAACCTTTCCTTTTAGGGAAATATAATCAAAAGAATATGGGAAATGAACTACCTGCCATCACCCTAGTAGTTCGTTTCCCATCTTGTTTTGATTCTATTTCCCTGTAAGGAGAGGTTATTTGATGCCCATTTTTAAAATTCTCCTTCAAATCTTCATGTTTAACCACTTATGGTATGAATCCTATGCAGTATCATTTTCAAAAAACAATTCTATGTGTTATAATGCAAACAAACAGGCCCTTGGTTAATTTTCTTAATAAGAACACAACAGGTACCTGATGAAGTGCTTGACAAAAACCTGAATATGTAATATAATCACCATGGCTATCAGCTTTTAGAAAGGCATATGCATCATTTTCTGCCAGTGAAGCTTCATGGAGCCGATACTGAAACCAGGGAAGAAAGTCCACCATCAAAACTAGAGAAGCCCAATGAAGCATGTATCGTGAAAGTTCAGTTGAAAAAAGAATTTCTCAAGCAGCACTAAAATTGTAAACAAACTGGATTGGTCTTCACTTTCAGCAGAAATGGATGAAAATAACAAAAGAAACAAAAGATGAAGCTGATTGATCAAAAAATTAAGGAAAGGTAATTTCAAGAATTAATATGCATACTGAATCTGACTACAGGCATCCTCTCAATTCATACACGAATAAACACAAACAAGCAATGGCAGAAAAACCGACCACAAGGTTCCTGTTACTTTCAATTTGGGTGGTATTGTCATTGGTTGCCGAACTGAGAGAACATTTTACCTGAAATGGTACAGAAAGGATCAATCTTTCAATGATATGAGCCCTTCGTGTAGCCTTCATAGGAGGGATCATGCCCTAATATATCTATCCCCTTCATCTCGCTGGTCCTGTCATAGGAGAGGAAGCATATCCTTATTGGAAATTTGCATCCTACATATTGCAGGCTTGAAGATGGATAAAATGATCCACATAAAATGATGGCAATATCCAATTACCAAATGTGGAAGATTCTCAAAAATGCAAGAGCTAATCAGTTATTAATCAAACTCCATATGTTTCTATTAAAAAAGTTTTCCATCTCTTCAACTTTGCATCCTAGCTTTTATCACAATAAATAATGGGGAAAGGCCCCACCAACAATCTCCTATGGAAGTAGTAAATACACAGCCTTGTCATTGAAAATCTCTGCAAAATAAATAAATAACCAAAACAAAATGTTCACCTTGATGATACCGAAGACAGCTTCACGCCAGCTCGTTTTCAATGGTTTTCGAGATTTATTAGGATTAAGAAGCCAAATAAAATCTACACCGCATATGTTTCCTCGGTGATTCCGATGGCTAACCCACTGTGAGAAGTAACAAATAGATGAAAACACAGATAAGTAACAGCATTCATAAGAGTGGTGGCGACGTCCTAGCGTATATTTAAACATGAATAAGAGAAGTATGAAGTATGACCTTGTGCGCATCTGCATCACTATCAGTATATTGATGAGCTGTATCATATGATGACACAAAACCCTGAGACCTCAGAAACTTGTATACATGCCCTCGCTTGCTTCCATTCCAGTCCCTAAAGGGATAAAAAGCATAACACCGTTAAGAAAATTTTCCATCATAGATTTCCAGGTGGAGGAAGTGGTATATTAATTAATAACTGACCCACAGAGTAGTATGGGCATTGGAATCAAATTATACTCTCTTTGATAGGATTCTACGTACTTCAGGATCTTGTACACCTGAAAAGAGAAAGGAAATCAAAGAAAAGAAAGAGTTACTGATATGAGTTTGAATGAACAACAAAGGCACAGCCTTTTACATATGCAACAGCATCTACCTGTTGTAATCGAGCAATTGAAAGAGAAGAATTATGAGGGAACAACAGATGGGTATTCACAATGAGAACTTGATTCTGAGTGCTGCTGTTTCGGCTTTGCCAAAAAGGTACAACTGATTCAACATGCAACAGTTGAGCAACACGGTCTCCAAAATCATTGAAGAGTAACTCTCGGTAGTTTAAAACCCTAAAGTAGTCCTTATGCACAGCAGTAAATAGACCTGGACACAGCACATACAGTTTCTGTAAGATGGAAAGCATTAAGAAATACTGAAAACTATCAAAAGAATGGTATTTGAAATCATCGGTGTTAGCCTTCCTTCATGGAAGTCTAGCATAATACTCTACAGACATGATACTAGCTTGAAAATCTTTCCAAGAACCCATGAATTTTAGCAAGTTGCATATTTTACAACATAATCACAATTACACAGGAGTCTAGTACTGCTTTCTGTTTTTAATCTTTCGTTTCTGTATTTTGTCATAATATATTTTTTATCCTGGAAGGTCAGAGTAAGATACAAATAATACTGATCGAGGGGCAGAACCAGAAAATATACTCGACAAATTGTTGCTTCAAGAGGTGCCCCATACCCAAACCAGGTGAAAATTCCCCAGATTGATGTAGTCTTGGTGGCACCAAGCAGCACAAAAGGACAATCTAGAGGCTGGATAGAGAGCACTACACAAGTATAAAATATAGAGAATATATCTATGCCCAACACAAAGGGAGCTTACAAACCAGGAACAGAAAAACAAAAGAAACTACCCGCCCATGAACTCAGAAAACGCATGCAGCACAGCAAAAAAGCCCAATAAGGTGAGATCTCCATTATTCTTAGCATCTACCCATCAGAATATACATACTACCTTGACTGATAGATATATGGTTAGGCCCTCCAGAGAAAAATGGTTTTGATAAATAAACCATGGGCCACATACTAAAGGCCATAGGATATTATGAATACACTTGGACAGTGTGTCAAATAATTCCTTCTTCAAGCAACCCTTACTAATTACTATTGAGAAACTGCACACATGCAACATGTGTCCAAAGTAATGCAGTAAAATATGAGAAAAGGTGAAAGGAGTGTCCTTAGCTGGCAATGTTTAATCTTCCAGACTGGGAATTAGAGCAATTAAAAAATTAAAATTCATATACAATAATATGAACAATTGGATAGAAGAGACTTATATGAAGCAGAAGGTATCAACTCAGAACCATATTTTTCAAAGTTAAGCATCACAGATAATCTGCATGAATTGCCAGTTCGGTGTTCAATGTGAATAATTGTAAGAATTTCAAAAAAAAAAAAAAAAGTCATCCCACGCAAAATTTGAATAATAGTCTATAATGAATCTGGGTTGTTCCTCACCCTAAAGAATTTCAATGCCAAAGATGTATGCCTCATTTGTGCTTCATCCACTTTGCAAAATTGGGCTTTTAAGATAATCCATATGAGATTGCTGGTTTCCAATCAAATAATAACAATAATAATAATCAATATCCACAACTCCACAGCCAAATTATAATAGCCTAAAAGCTTCTAGACGTCAGTTCTTATAGTAGATCAACAGATCGCACTGAAGGTACCACTAAGCATGCTAAAATGCCATGTAGCACAGATAGATGATATCCATCAAGAAATGATAAATGAACACCACATATACAATATAATATATTGTATACATCTATGATATAAATTTCAAGGTCAAACTAATATAATAGAATCAGTCCCAATATGGCGAAGTCATAGAAGGAGATGGTGCTAATTTTTAAACTCAATTCAACTATTGACCTGGGCCCCAATCATTACTACTAAAAGTCTTCAGCACATGAACCAGTACGGATAACAACCACACAGATATATTATTCCAAGTCAGATTTCTACAATCAGCAATTCAATAGTACAGCTACTTCCACCAATATGGTACTGCACTCTTTAAACCTTTCAAGAACAAGAAACATGGTTGTTCTTGCACTGGTTTTTCAAAAAGAAAAGATGTACAGAAAGGCAGGAAGACCGGGATTTCATCAGGTTTGAGATGTACCCCAAATTGGAAACTGTCAAGTATTTTTATAGAAGGGTATAACAATGCATTTCATGGGCAATGGTATGTAATGAGTAACTTCAAATCTGCACCCAAATCATTATCAGCAGATTCAGCACTGAACACTGATATTGATTTTGGGACTCTTGAGTCTGTAAAGCAGCATTCCAGATACTGTGATCTCCAAACGAAGAACAGAAAACCATCCACTCTGCCATAAGATTCAAAATGATCGCGATCTGGGGTGCATCCAAATGGACCTTTAAATTAATCAAGTTATAAGTGTTGGATTCATAAAAACACTCTCAAGTTTCTAACAAAACCATTCAAATCACCATAAATATGAATCAGACATTGCATCAATATATAAAATAAAAGCAAAAAATAATAATAATCATACCATCTCCTCGATTGTTCGTACGTGCAAGCTTGAGATTCATATAGCCAGCATCGCTCAACCCTTTTTCATACATATCAACAAGCTCTTCATTACCTACCCAAAATTCCTGCTCAAACACACGCCAAAACAATTCAAATTACCAACCAAAAAGAACCCAAAATTTTCCACACATCTAAAAAAATGAACCAAAGACAGTCACATCCACCTGAAGACAGATAATTGAAGATCTTTCATACAATAACCGATCCAATATGTTCTGATTCCTGCTACGCCAATAGTTCCTGTACTCGCTCTCCCGACAACTCTGATTCTGCCACCCCCACAAAAATCTACATTCTCAAAAAACCCAATTGAAAGAAAACAACACAAATTAAGGCACAATAACCAGAAATTTCACAACCTCTTTATCTAATCGTTTATAGATTGGAGCAAGGATATTGAATGTGGTACAGGAAATGTAAGGATCCTCTGTCGACGACGCATAACACCCTCCACGCGTAGAAATCCAACCTTTCAGGTTAGTTTCATGTCCAATTGAATTGCTCTTCATGAAATTAGTGCCAAAGACCTGAATTTTCCACACAAAAAAATTAAAAATTAAAAAGTTTTTTTTTTTTTTTAAAGTCAGTCCTTTTAGGTTAGTTTCATGTCAAATTGAATTGCTATTCATGAAATTAGAGCCCAAGATCTGATTTTCCCCAAATAAAAACCCATCCATTGGCAAAAACCACCCTTCTGCAATCCAAACAAATACTTTTAGGGAATCTTCTCTTGGCCACAGTGAAATTTCCGCGGAAAATGGAAACCAAAGACTTCATTATCTAAGGATTTAGTTTCTACAGTTTGGATCCATCAAACATTTCCCCACCATGAAATGCATTTCTACCGCTTGTGTAGAACTGCAGAAAACGATTCTCCACTTCCGAGATCCAATCATGGAAAATGCTTTCACCCCAGAAAACGAAAACCAGGAAAGTATTAACAAGGAACAAAAAGGAAAAACCATTTTCACTTTCCGCGGAAACATTCCCTATTCCCTTGTTGCTCATGAAATCCAAAGCATCAAAGTTATTGAAAGACATGAAAAATGAAAAAAATACAGAGACTGGAAATCTGTTTACCATGATTGTGCAGAGAAGAAAGAGATTACGAGGAATTTGGAATCTGAGAAGATGAGGAAGAAGTGGAAAAGATTGCATCAACCAAACCGGAGAAAGGAAGTCTGTTTTGCTCGTGAATCCTGACTGCGTTGTGTTTTTATAAGTACGAGTAAGGTGGGATTAACGAGAAAGGAAGCGGACGTTAGCCGGTTAAATCATACGGACATTTACCTGCTGTGGGCGATTTTACTGGCAGCAGCAAGTTAATCGCTTGGTTTTGTTGCTAATCGATCGCGTTTTGTGAGAGAACACATGATTTAGTAGAGTTTATTACAACGTGAATAGTTGCGACAATTCAAAATAACATTTTGGGCACGTTTGGTATTTTAGTTTTTAAAATAAAGTGAAGTGAAAGTGAAATAAAAAGAGGAAATAAAATATAAGTAGGTTACGATGGTATTTTATTTTAAATTGTTCGGAATGAAATATTTTTGACTTTTTATATGAGGATATGGAGTTTTTTTGTATTTTTAGTGAATAAAAGTAGTTGCTTTTTGAATTATTTTTTTTTTTTAAAGATGGAATGAGTTTTGAATTAAAGTGTTTATGATTTTATACTTAAAGTTACTTGATTTAACTTTATTTGACAAGTAAAATTACTTAGTGAGAGCGTGTGAATCCCACTTGATCATCACGAGGGCCTCGGCATTAGTGATTTATCAAAATTAGGTGGATTGGATGCTGACAGTAATCTCATATAAGGCCATCAAATACGTTGGTTGATTATCAATCTCACAATAATCAATTAAAGGTGATTTTTGGTGCCAACACACTCATAGTTGAGTGGTTTTGGCTGCTCGGAATCACAGTTATGGCCATAGATTGATCCTTCGTTTTTTATATGGGGTAGTATCACTTTTGGCAATTGGGCCAACCTAATGGAAAAAGAAAACATGTACCATCTAGTGGAAGGCATGCAGGTAAAGGCACATTTGTTTTGTTTAATTGAATTCCTAATTATTCTAAGATTTTTCTATTTTCTAATTATTTTAAAAATGAAAAAGCAAAAGTAAGGTGACCATCAAATAACCTCTTATTTGATGGTAACGACATCTTAGTAATTTAAATCCTAAAAAATTCAAGGTCTAATCAACATCCATACCTTTTATCATTCATCCCTCTCCTCATATCCCACTCACCTCTCTGCTAATCCTTAGGTAGAGCTTATTTGACCTTATATTCAGTTTTTAGATTATGTTTGGCAATCACATTCTCAAGAACTCTTCACTAGTTTTTGATTTTTTATGAAGTTGTGGAAATGTCATCTTTGACAATTATAAAACCCCTTGGATTTAAGCTAGGTGTAAATTCTCATAAAAAAAAAAAAAAAAAAAAAAAAAAAAAAAAAAAAAAAGAAGAAGAACCAGATTCCGCATCCCTCCCCCACATTCTATTTTTGTCCATCTATCATCAACATCAATTTTTCTTAGCTTTGTACATCGATGATTTTCATTGAGATTGATGTGAAATTCTCAACTATACAAATCTTTAGTGAGGAATCTCTGTTCAAATATGAGAATACTTCATGGATTTCTCACCTGTTATCAAACATACCATTCTATGCAAGTAAAGAGGCTTATAGTGCCCATTTGTCAGTGTGCAATTTAACTCCTAAAAATTGTAAGAAATACATTCATAAAATTGTCTAAAATTAAATAACCAAAGGTCAAATTCCAAAAGCTGCCATCTATAATCTTCTCTTCAATTGAAGGATGAATTAAAGGGAAATGATGCTGACCCTTGTTTAAATTCCTACATGTTTATTTACATCAAACAATCTGGCTGTTAGGAATGAAATCCCATGCACACATATGGAATGGACGGCAATGTTCCATAGATATAATTTCAGTTGATGGGATTGATAAGTTGAGAAACATGTGAATAGCATTTTCATTGTTCAGTCAGGTAGTAGGCCCTCCACTTTGATGAGTGTCAAAAGTGGAACATTGATTAGGGGTAGAAAAAAACCTGACAACAGTGGACAGCATGGTCGGCAGACGGCAACCCCATCAGATTTTTCTTCTTGGCTCTTGAATTGCAGGATAATTCCAAGTTTAGCCACATCATGGTCCCAAGTTGGATAAGGCTTATTGAAAACTCACATTGATGACATCCCATCAATGTCATCAAGTCCAAAATCTTAGATTTCAATGAGAAATTCCCATAATCCATTAAGCTATTTTTGATGATTGGAGAAAAATAGCTCAAGCTTTCTTCATTACACCAAATAACTAAAAAAAAAAGTGGCAAATACGAAAGTTAGGAGGCCTGTGTTATGCTCCTATGAAACCATTTATGATGTTTTTGTGTAATGATTATTTTTATTTTTCACGATTTGATGTAGCGACTAGAAGCCTACTTTGGGAGAGCCCCCCAAAAAATAAGTGAATATCTGTAAAAGACAAAAAAAAAAAAAAAAAAACAAGTCTTAAGTGTCAAGTGTCTTATCTTGTAAAATGTTGTGGTTATCCAATTATTCTTTGGATATGAAAAGCAGCCATTGATTCTATTCTCATCCCACGATGACGCATGGATGCTTTGAGTATTTTTTACTTAAGCATGATTTGAATTATCCAAAAGGTTGACACCATGCATCCTACATGGCATGTAAACCAAATGAGCTGCATTCTATTAGAATATTTGACACCTTTTAGGTGATTAGGATTTTGAAATTCTTACGAATAAACATAGCATTTAAAAATGATAGGGGACAATCATCGCATCATATTCAAAAAACTCAAACACCTTAAATTCTTGTCAGAAATTCTAGCAAAGAAACAAGCTCATGGTCTAATTAGAATTACATATATTATTTTGAAGCACTTCTTTTTTATTGTTTGTTTTGGCCCAATTTGTTTTGCATGGAATTGAAATTAGAAGAATTCATGGCAAAATGAATAGTAGAGAGGCGAAGGGTGATGATATAAGGTGGAGATGTAGATGGACCATGACTTTCACTTAAGTTAATTTACTAGGACGATGACTATTTACTCATTTACTACCAAAAAAGGATTAATTGATAGCCATTTGTGGATCTTCAACTTGATTTTTTTTTTTCAAATTTTAATCGTTTTGATTGGAATATGTTTCTTAAAATCTCATAAATTTCAATCCCTTGCAAATAGGTTTTTCAAAACCTTAAGAATCATACCAAATGAAAATCTGATCCCTTTTTTTAATCCCTTTTTCTTTTTCCTTTTTCCTTTTTTCTTTTTGCTATCGGAGGGTTTCCAACCCTTTGGGATGAACTAATCCATTCAAGCCCAAAAGGGAAGCTAGGTAAACTCCCATGTAACCCCAGTGTGATAGTGCAGTTTCGAATCTACAACCTCTGGGTGTAAACAGTGGTCCTAAGCCAATTGAGCTACCCCTTGGGGTTTTTTTTATCCCTTATTCATGCATTAAGCTTTTTCATACTCAAAGCCTCATTGAGTAATGATAGTTTAAGATGGGCCTTACGGGGTATCACACAAGTGCCACTCACAGAATTATCGCAATGAAATTTACTTACTAGCACGTTTTTAGCAGCATCGCAAAAACTAGTTCCACATAAATCTTTCCTTATTCCGTGGAAAACCAAGTCCGGCGCCCTCCCATCGAAAAACGGTTTTCCACAAAAACCCAAAAAAGTTAGTTCATTTTTCCTCTTAAAAAAAATAAAACTTTCTACCTTGCGAAAAACTATTTCCGCTTTTCACACTTTTTCCGTAAAAATTAAGCGGGTGCACAAATGTACTAAGGTGTGCTATCATACTCATATACAAGTATGCTGTTGTACTCAAAAGATACAATTTTTCTATATACTGTGGCTTTAAGCAATCAATTTAGATTGTTGAAATTAAGGGGCCAACTTCTGCTTTATAATTTTTGTAACATCATGTCCTTATCATATGAAATGACTTTGGGTTGAAAGCAAGTTCTCTTTTTGGAATAAAGGAATTCCTCAGCTTAGCTTATTGGTTGGTTGAAAAGCATGAGAGTTACTTGCCCACAGAATGCAAGAAGAATGTGGGTCGCTAGTAGTTAAGTACTTACTCCTTTCTGAAGCTTTACTGCACAGAATGGCTTTAATCATGGTTTGGCACACACAGAATGCAAGAAGAATATGGCCGGCAGTAGTAAAGTCCTTGCTCTGTCTAGAACCTACTTTTGAATTTGAGGCCCAAATGGTTTTATCTATTTAGACTTAATAATGGTGGATGTAGATATGGTGACTGTTATTAGGTGTTAATGGCTTGTTTTTACATGTGAGCCCACACATGTGGAAAAAAAAAGTTCTAGAACATGGTTTCATCTAGTTGGATAATAAATGGGCGAAAATTTGGTTTTGGGCTTGTTTACTTGCACAAAGAATATATATGAATTCAATTCTTTGACTCCTAAGTAAATATTTTTAGAAATATTTACTTATGAGTCAAAGAATTGAGTTCCTATATATATTTTTGCAAAAACACAGCATATGTAGTGTTTTCTCCTGTGCATCGGTGCCATTCGTGATGTGGAAGCTGTTGAATTTTAGGGGTCCCCACCTTTGGTGATATGTCTAGATGCACGCTCCTGCGTTGCACGGGAGAAAATTTCTTTGTACCACATGCTTATTAATGATAGTAGTGTGCCTGATTTCTTTCTTTCTTTTTTTTTCTTGGGTGGTTGGTAGAGAACCTTCATGTTAATTAGTACAGCCCTTCCTAGGAGAAGATTAAAATGTTTCCAAACTTGGATTTTTATTCAGTTCAGTTATGAGGAACTAGGGATGAAAACCCTAATTCATCTTAAGAGCCTTAAAATCATTCAAATGCAAATAAAGGGATCCAGGCCTAGTGATTTTTAAAAAATATGAGTTTGAATTTTAAATGAATTCAAACTTGAGTCCTTCCATTTTCAGAGATGAAAGCACATTTAGTAAACCCTTTTGATGTATTTGCATCCTCAGCGCTAAAAAATCAATTAACCTAAACCTCAGCAATTGGTAGCAAGCAGCACATAAGCAGCTCCATTAGTTTTTCTTTTAAATCCAAATAAGGGACTGGAATCCAAGAGAGAGTCCGCACACACGTGAGAAGGCAGCCTGCTCTATTAGAATCAACGTAAGAATGAACCCCAGTTCTATTAAGATCATAAATTTTACATATGACCAATCTTACAGTCCTTTGAGCACTCAGAGATGGGATCCACTAATTGATTTATAAGACTTGCCTCATAGATAGGTCAAATGAATCTAGGTTCATTTTCTTGCCCTTGGGATTCAGTGATTTGTAATTGGTTGTAACTCTGTTCCACAAGATACACATGACTTCAAGCAAAAGGAATGAGAGAATCCAACTTGATGATACCTTTTAAAGATATGTCGGCCATTTGTCTGATATGAATACTACTTGGCCAGCATGATTTGTCGGTCAGCTGTTTGATAATCCATGGCCCACAGGCCCAATAAACTATCATAGGGTGGGCCCCATTTGCACAAAACCTGGGCTTGAATGTTATATACAATACTAATTCCTGGGTGAGCAGTGAAGATTAAGGTTGGGGAAAGAAAATGAGATACTGGCTTCTTAGAATTTGATTGGAAAGAAAATGAGATACTGGCTTCTTAGAATTTGATTGATTTTACTAGGGCCAACTCTCCTTAATTCATTCTCCATGGAAGGAGAGATATTTAAGGCCCTTTAATAATCTTCATGAGCTTTATTTCTGAAATAGGCCCTTAATATAATTCCAGTCCATATACAAAACAGGTGTAAGTGTGGCTTTGAATGGATCATAGGTAGGATCTATTGAATTCAAGTTATGGGGCCAATCATAGATTTTTAGGCCGAGAGGATCCAAACTTCTCTGTTCAATAGGGTTGTTACAAAGGTGATAAGCCCGGGGCCTTCTGCTTAAAGATTTAAGCTGAGCCAGATGTTTGGGTTTATTAGAGCAATAAAGCATAAGAATGGGTTGGGTTACAAATTTGGGGCCCATAGAGGGTGGGAAAAAAAAAAAGCTGTTGAAGGGATTCAATCCCACAGCTTGTACAAGGTAGACTCTCTATTGCAAGCGTGCCGGAGGTCTTTTCCAGTTTACATATGTAAATGATTACCACATGCAAATGTAAGTAAATAAATAATTCACTGAAAATGACTTCACACAATACAACTAGTTTCACACCTTATTTTATACATGTGATGCATAAATGAGCGTAAGCAGCAAGTAAACATTATCATACAAAAGTGTTAAATGTGTGCATAATTTACATTTGTAAATGAAAATAAACAACACCTAACTAGGAGTGGGCCGAGTGGCAGAATCACACCCAAGCAGCCGCTTTCAGCCCACATATAACCCAACCCATATTCTATATGGGGTAGGCCATGAGATTGGTAAATCTGACTAGCAAGAAAAGGGTAGGATTGATCCACATAACTATATAACATGGTTAAAATCCTAACCCTCTTCCAAGAAAAAGAAGAGACAGAAAGAAAGAAAGAAATAAAATATATAGAATTGGAAAAAAGAGAAGAAAAGAAGGAGAAAAAAAAGGGGCCATCCATCATTTCTCTCAACCCGCACGCTGACTCCCGAAACCACTTTGATGCGGGTAATTTTATTATCCATTGCTCTAGAGTAGATGATTGATGAACCCCAAGGAGTAGCTCAGTTGTCTTAGGACTACAGTTCGCACCTGGAGGTTGTAGGTTCAAAACTGCACTACCACACTGGGGCTATATGGGAGTTTACCAAGCTTCCCTTTGGGCCCAGAGAAATTAGTCCAGCCCTAACAATTGGAAAGCCTAAAAATAAAAATAAAAATGGATGATTGATCTACTTGGTGCCTACCTTCCTTCACATCCCCATCCAGTAGTATTAGGTTTATGCATTCTAGTCCTTCCTTTTCTTCCCTTTTTTAACCCTTTTGACTTTTTTTCTCCATACCCGGCAGGTTTAGGGCTTTTCTCCCTTCCCACCTTGCAATATGGGATTGAGATGCCTCCCCATAGCAATTTATATCCATCCCCCTCTTGATATAGGCTTTGTGTCTTGTGGGCTGGTTTGGTCGACCTGCATCAGCTGCGGATCAATGTTTTTTTGACCCATTTAAAAATGGGCCAGGCATGGGTTGAGCCTCAACCTGTAAGTACCCTGACTTAATTTGACCTACTTTACCACGATCCAACTCGTTTGCCACTCATACTTACCTAACATTCCCACGTGATTGTCATGATTCCAAGCGAGCCCCAATCATTCCATGGTTCTTAAGAAACAATTTGACCATCCCCGAAAATTACTCAGGCTAAATATGGCCAGGTCTTTGATTAGGTGTTCATGGGCTGGGCCAAGCACGGATGAGGCATATCCAAACTTGGCTTACCTAACATAGGTCCATATTTAGCCCAAGCCCCACAAGAGCCTTAAGTTTCTGGCCCTAGCCTGCCCATTTAGTCAATTAGGTCGAGTCGCACTACGCTTTTCTATCACTCTTTTGGGCTTTCTAATAAATAAGTTACTAAACTATGGGCCGGGCCAAGTGGAAATGAGGCATTTACAAGCCTGTCTTACCTAACACAGGCCCATATTCAGCAAAGCCCGACATGAGCCCTAACTGCCTGGCCTCAGCCCGCCCATTTAGTCAATGAGGCTGAGCCGGGTCAGTCTTTTGGGCTTTTTGATAAATCAGTTACTAAATCACATGTCTTACTTATTGGGGCCGGGTCGGGCTAGGCTGAACTTTGACCTTTAATCACTTAATCCAAGTTCAGCACATATATTATATAGGCCAAGATTAAAATCCAGGTCGACTTGAGTACTAAAACCCAAGGTTAGAACCCAGCCCAAAGCAAGCTAGGAAGAGGCAGCACCCCTATCTTTGAGCACATATAGACCTTGCCTAAGCTTACATAACTATTGAGCTTTGAAAACTAGGCCTAGGTTCAAATACTATAAAAAGAAAAAAAAATGAAACTAAAACAATCTTGATCAATATGACATAGTTTTAAGTCCAAACAATGATAGTAAAAGTTCAAATATAAGTCTCAAATTACATTTTAATGATCAATTTTAAGCTGTTAACTTGAAACCTTAAGCATTAACTATTTAAAATTAAACATCAATCGTTTTAAATCAAATATACATGTCAAATGGTTCAAATGAACAAAACGTATCAAAACGAGGTGACTTGGCTAAGTTTTTCTTATATTTTATTCGACTGCTCATCAAAACGAGGTGACTTGATTTCTCCCGCTCTCAATAAGGGCTTTGCAGTACGCATTGGTCGGTGGACCAACTGCATCAGGTGTAGATTAAGGTGTTTTTTCTCAACTCGTTTATAAAACGTGTAATTTATGAGTTTAACCTCAACTTATAAGCATTCCAACATAACCTAATCTGTTTTTACCCGATTCAACTCATTTGCCACTCTTAGGGTTTGTTTCTTTACATAGAATTCCTAACATGAATTTTAGATGTTGGGGTTTTTGGGATATGTTGTGAAATCATGTCCCCTAACATTTGCAAAGTATTTCAAAATTGCAACCAAATGAAAAGTCTTAAATAACCTTTGAAAATTCAGGAATTCCACCATCTTTGCCTTTTCGTGCAATTATTGGATGCTCAAGTCCAACGAAGCATCCGGGAATTCCACTTTGTCTCTAAGAATTCAGAAATTCCCCAAATATTAATTCTTTGGATTCCACCAAAAAAAAAAAAAAACACAGCAAGCAAGTGGCTGGATTTTGAAAATGCTTGTAAAGAAACATGAAATTTACAAATGCCAAAACCTCAATATATGAAATTGCTGTCAGAAATTCTAGGAAAAAAAAGAAGCCCCATATATTGTTCTTAAGATAGAAATGGCTTCATAGTCCCCGGAAATCACTCTTTGCGCAACATGTCAAGCTTGGACTAGGGATGTTCATGAGCTGTGCTGGTCAGGGTTGAGGCATATCTAGGCCCAGCCTTCGTAACACAAGCTTGTATCCTACCCAAGCCCAACATAGGCCTTAAATACCAAGCTCGAGCCTTGCCTTACACATGCAAGGCCCGTACCTGTCCATTTAGCAAATCTTTGCAACCGGGTCAAGCTTTTATATCTCTCTTTTAGGCTTTCCAATAAATCAATAACTAAACTAGATGTATTACTTATTTTGGCCGGCTAAACTTTGCGCTTTCTATCACTTAATCCAAGTTCGACCCATTTATTATATAGACCAAAAATTAGATCCTGGTCAACTAAAATACTAAAACCTAAGGTCAAAGCCCAGCCCAAAGCAAGCTCGAAAGGGACACCCCCATCTTTGGGCACATATAGACCCTGCCCAAGCTTACATAACTATTGAGCTTGAAAATTAGGCCGAGGTTCACCACTTGGACCTAAAATCACACTCCATTGCCAGCCCAATGCCAAACAAGCTTGGGCTAGTCCAACCCAACAACACCCCTGTTTGTATGGGTGAAAGTGGGCCGGGCTGCCCACGAGCCGCCCGCGGATGGCCCGTTATAGGCTCGGCTCGAGCTCGGCTCAAAAAACAAAAGAGCCAAGCTAGGGCCTAGTAGGAGGCCGGTTTGCTTAAACGGGCCGAGCTCGGGCTTGATGAATCCCGGCTCGTAAGCCCTAGGGGCTACATATATTAATACATATATTAATATATGGGATGAATGCATGCATTTGACCATTTTTTGTTTTGATTTGCAAATACAGATTTCTTTGAATTCTTACAGGATTTTTTTTTCTAATAATATTTTCTTTTAGCTAGAGCTATATTATTATAAAACAGGCCGGGCCCACGAGCCGAACCTAGGGCCTCATAACTTAATAAGAGCCGAGCCCGAGTCAGGGTTTTTGAGGCCCTCTCGAGCTCGGGCCGACTGAAAAATACTAGGGCCGAGCCTAGGGCCTGTCAAAGCCCGGCTCGGCCCGGCATACTTTCATCCCTACCTGTTTGTGACAATTAACACCATAATAGGGCAGGCCACTGATTGAAATGCTCCCGCGACCTATCCATCCTAACACTACATATATCAAACCCTAAATCCCATCCTCAGAGACCCGGCAGCAACCCCATTCTTCATCCCCTAAAACCCTAAAACCCCCTCATCTTCTTCCCCCAATCTCCATCTACGCCTGCAACAACACCATCATCAGAGATGGGTCGCGTTCGCACCAAGACCGTGAAGAAATCCTCTCGCGTCGTGATCGAGAGGTACTACTCTCGAATGACCCTCGATTTCCACACCAACAAGAAGATCCTCGAAGAGGTCGCAATCATCCCATCCAAGCGCCTCCGCAACAAGATCGCAGGATTCTCCACCCACCTCATGAAGCGGATCCAACGAGGCCCCGTCCGAGGCATCTCGCTCAAGTTGCAGGAGGAGGAGAGAGAGAGGAGAATGGATTTCGTCCCCGACGAGTCGGCGATCAAGACGGACGTCATCGAGGTCGACAAGGAGACCATCGACATGCTCGCCGCGCTCGGCATGGCGGATCTCCCTGGTGTCATCAAGCAGGCGGACCCACCGGCTTCAATGCCAACTTACCCCAAGCCCAGTGGAGGATTTGCTGCTCGCAGGCTTTAGGTCAGTTTTAATCAATTTGATAGCGCAGTCGCAGATTGCGATGAGGGTGTTTGCAAAAATGTTAACTTTTTCTTTTTTTTGCTTTCTGCATTCGAATTTTTGATGACTTTGTGGTGTTGAAGACATTTAAATTTTTGATGGGGTTTATGTTTTGTTTTGTTTTATGGGTGTTTGTGGTTGTTTTTGTGGTTGGTAGATTGATAGATTGTTGTAGTTAAAATTGTCATGTGAGGAATTAATCTTAAAATCCTACAAATTGAAGAGGAGTAATGTGGAGAGGATGAAGGATTTAGGTCAGTTTATCCAATTGAATAAGAGTTAGATGGATGTTGATGAGGGCATCTGAAAATTTTGTTAACATTTTTTTGGGTTTTCTGCACTCTAATTTTGAAGAGATTAAATTTGGTTAGGGGTTTGTGTTTTGTTTAATTTTCTTTTATGGGTCTTTATAATTATTATGATAGGCAGATTGATAGATTGTTATAGCTAAATATTATGTGAGAAATTGATCTTTAAAAGCCTTCAAATTGAAGGCGATGGACATAGAATGGATGTATCATAGTGTTCAATTTCTAATGGATGAATTGTTGGGTCCTAGGATCTCAATGAGATCTTGATGCAACTCCCTAGAGGTTGCACCTTCTATCATCAAATCCATCACCGAACATGTCATCAAATGAGTTCCACTGTCAAGGATCTTACCACACTTGGTTGGGGTCCCATCAACACTCATCCTGGTGATGTCGAATGCATCATTAGAAATGGTTGGTTAAGCATTTATATGTAATAGTTGCTTTGCATTAATGCCTGCATCAGCATCATCATCATCATCAAAGCCTTGTCCCAACTATATTGGGGTCGGCTATACGAATTCTGGTTCTCCATTCCCATCTATCTTGAGCCATTCTCAGAGAAGTTACACTTCTTCATATCTATTTAGTGCCTGCATGTAGGAAGTCAAATACTCTTATGGGATATTGGATTATGATAAATGTGTGTTGGTCTTTAATTTAATGCTTGCATGTAGGAAGTCAAAGAATCCTATGGGGGAATGAAATGTATTTAGGAGAAAGTGTGCATGTCATTATAAAGCACCTTCCATGTTAGTGGTCTTTATAAGCTCCATAGGTTGAATGAAAGAAAACGATTGCAATTGTACTAATATCACTTCGTATGTGATTCTCTCAGTATAAGCTTGAAGTCTAGTTCGTGTGGTTCAAGTGGTTTAGCTTAAGTGTGCGGATACTCTATTTACTATAGAGTATTTTACATTATGATGAGAATTGTGATTCATGAATCACTTTCCTTCTCATTGGGTTGAGTTTCTTGGAGTAGTAAGATATTTAGAAATGTTTGGTTTCTTATCGACTCTTGCATTGTGGTTTGGGTTTGATCAAGCTGACCCAGGCGTCATCAGATTTTATCTGAAATGTTGTCTCTTTATATACCATTTTAACAATTTGATTTTTATGAGTTAGTGAACTGTGGTGTTTGATTTGAAGACATCGGAATTTTGCTGCCATTTTTGTTATATTTATATCTCTTTATGGGTCCATAACTCCATATGCCTTTTGCATTTGGGAGATTGATAGATTGATTGATCTTATATTTGAGATCTGACTAGGAATTGGTCTTTCGAGCCCTAGAGGCTAGAAGTTGAAGTGGATAGATGTAGAATGGATGTCCGATGCAGCCATGGGTTGTCCATGTTCAAATGGGTGGTTGTACTATTAGTTGGTTTTGTGTTTTTAATAGATGATAAGACTTGATCAATGTTGGAATGACATGAAGTTGTAATGATAGGATGGGATATTCTGTTATCTCTCCAATGAGCCAAGTATATGTATCTAAGTTGTATTGAAATAGTTATGACTCATTCTTTGATGGGTTGTAGGGTGGAGACTGGCGACTAATTTAGGTGAGTCTGAAAGTGTCATAATTTCCAGTTGAATCCCGATGAGGCTTTCAAAATCTCTCTCTCCTCCACACACACACATTCTGTTTTCAACTAATGATTTTAGGCTGAATGATCTTGTTCGAATCATGTAGTTGCCTTCCTGTGCTTGATGAAGTGGCAGGACATACCTTCAGTTATGGAGGGCTGGGGTGCAGTTTCAAACCTACACTGGTTGTGCTTGTAGCCTTATACCTCTGGAGGTAGTTTGACCACTAAACCACAAATTTGGTTTGGTTTTGTTTTGTATGCATGAGTTCAGTGTACAGAAAAATAGATGGAGATGACTTTGGAATAGTTTCTGTACAGATATATAGGCGAATTCTGGCCCCTCGTGGGCTAAACTAAATGATTAACGGCCTTCATTCGACACCCACAATCACAGGATCATTTGTACTGTTTTTTGGGGCTCCCTCCATATAAATGAATGTCACGTTTTGTATGATTTTGTTTATTGGGGATCATATCTGGGCACAGACATGGTTTGACGATGGGCACATATCTTTTTGTGCTGAATTTTTGTAAATTAAAACCATACGGTTCTATCCTCTAGGTGCATGCATATGCAGTATTGTTCGGTTTTCCATAATTTTGGTGACTTTATCTTATCCTCTTTTGGATCAACTGATTTTGCAATTTTGTTCTGCTCTTTCAAATGTTCAAGTGTCGCAGTTTTACAGAGTTGCATTCCTTTGTGCATGTTTGCCATCAGATGCATTAGGCTGTGTCTGGGGTTTTCCTTTCCCCAGGGTCTTGTATTTTTTTGTTGATTCTAGCAATGCAATTGTATTCTGTTTTATTGTGCTGTCATTCCCCTTGTTAGTTGGACAAAGCACCTTACAAGTTCTTTATCAGTTTCTCTGTACTATTGGTGTGCCTATTTTATAGGTGAGGTGTGGTGACTACCTTTTTTTTTTTTTTTTTCATAGATGAAGATTTAGAGGAAGTCCTAGATGTTATATATGTATTCCTTTCAATTTGAATTTAGGGACTGAGCTTTTACCATATTATAGCCACACCTGGTTGGTGTTATGGTGTGGTTCCGAATCAATTTAAAAATTCTAGGCTGGATATTATTACTAGTATAATGTTATAGTTACATTGTTTGTCATTTCAGCAGTTGGAAAAGTGTTATGCCTTGTGATTCTTCTCTTGCTTGTTAAAGTGCAGTGTGCGGCAAAACTGCATTGGGCACGTGAAGGCTTTCTGGTTTTAACTTTTGATCTTCAAGCGTCCATGTATATTTAGCAAGTCGGCAAATGATGAAGTGGACGGATAATTTATGATGATAGTTTGTAGATCACAGCCAAAAGTTCAAGCCAACCCCCCTCCCCCAATTCTATTCTTATCTAGTGAGAGATTCTGGAAGCAAGACTTCCACTCATGCACGCATGTCCTTTACCAGCTGCAGTGCAGTGGGATTACAGTCATGTTGCCACTTCATAGGAAAATACGATCTTAGGATGAGCCATGTTACCACCTTTCAGCGAGGTGATTGGGAACTTTAAATGCATTGGCACCATACTAGCAGCAGCTCATATCCTCAAAAAATGCTTATATTTAAAAAAAATAAATAAAATTACATCAAAACCCAATTTCCACTGTGGATTAAAGTACACACCACCATGTTAATGTTGTGGAGACATTCAATTATTATCATTATGGAACATTTCAAATATATATATTTATATATATATAGGCACACGCACATAATCTTAAGAGAGTAACTCTCGCACTACTGTGAGAGTAAGGAGGACCCAATAGATCCATATCCAATCCCGACAGCCTAAACATGAGGGCACACCCCCCATATATATATATATATATATATATATATATATATGGGAGATACTTGTATGAGAGATATCTCACCTTATATGAGAGATAAATGTGGGGGCTTTCGAATTTAAGTTGTTGGCATTAGATATAGAGGTGAGGGTCCCCACCTCATCTCTTATATAAAGTGAGAGATATCTCTCATAGGAGCATCACTTTATATATATATATATATATATATATATATGTAAAATGCTTGGCTTATTTTTAAAAAAATCTTACACAATTCTTTCAATCAAGTCCTCTCCATAAAAGTAGAAGTTTTGAAAAATGGCAAAAATACTCCTATAGCATATATCAACATTTTATTTAATAAATTATTTAAGAGAAATGTTCGAGTGCAATCCAAATGACATAGTTGGTCCCACTTCAACTATATTTTACACATGAAATGGTTATGATCATCAAAATAAAAGATGGCAAAACTACAAAAACCTCTTATAAGAGAAGGGTAATTTTGTTTCTTTTCAAATTATTTTTATTTATGGAGAGGATTTGATTGAAAAAATTGTGGAAAATTTTATATTTATAATTTTTTGAAATATTCAAATTTCCATACACTTTTTTGAAAATAAGCTAAAAGTTTTATATATTTTTAAAAACTTTCCATGTTATTATCATTATTTTGCTTTTGAAAGACACATCCTTAATCATTTAGGAAACAGCGGGGTACACTGAAAAATTTAAATTGTTTGTACGGTAATCTGTAATATTTCTTCATCAAGAGTCTGAGAATGATGGACTGGTTAGAGATCTTTTTTTTTTTTAAATAAATTCTATGTAGTAATTGTATGTTTTGAACTCTTCGTTTGTTTGTGTTTAAGGAAATTTGTACTGGAATTTTGTGCTTGAGTGTTTATTTATATGAGTGAAAGCTTTTGGCCTCTTTCTATGTAGGTGAGTGGGTATTGGACGGGGTCTATGTTTGAGGGAGAATGTTCTTCATGTGGACTCCATATTGGGGCACAGCTGGGACCAGCTTTGGTCAGTGCAGCTTGTTTCAGACTACCCCTACCCACCCCCCCCATTTCAGACTACCCCTACCCCCCCCCCCCCCCCCCACACACACACACACACACACACACACAAAAAAAAGGAAAGAACATGAAAAAAATCAGAGATCCGGTACCATGCCAATAATATGCTCATCAAAACTTTACTCATCAATTGAATTTTAAAAATGAAAAAAAAAAAGGTTGAAAGACCATTATAGTTTGAGGTTGTTGAATCAAGGGCTAAGATAATTTGACGGGACTGATTTTTTGCATGACCCTATCTGTAAAGAGACTTTTCAGCTATTCTGTCCACCAAAACAAAGAATGCATCATTTGGTGGCCAAGGACTCTGTGCCACAAGAAGCAGAAAGGTCTTGTGTTCAACAGACACCTATCTCCATTGGCCACCTTCCATAGTTTTATATGGTGTATGTGGATAGGAGGGTTTGCATGTGCCCATAGAGATTAGTTCTCGGCTGTCTAAAATTGATTGTCCCTCATACTTTTGAGCTGGACGGGGCGGGAGATACCCTGGGTTATCAAAAAAAAAAAAAAAAAAAAGAACCCAAAGAATGTATTTAAGCAATTTCCTCCTATCCTTCCTACCTCCAAAGACGAAGAATGCATCCAAGTGAGCCCGATAAGTTGGACAGTCATATTCACATTATGCAGTCTACTTGTAGGTGAAAATCTTCCATATATATGTGTAAGCCAAATAACTCTAAATATTTATCTATCTCTATTTACAGGCCCCAAACTGTGAGGCACCGAAGTACCTGTTTGAAGGCTTACCCAGTAGTGGGGTCGGGTGGATGATAGATAGATAATACAAGAGGCTGGAGGTTATATGCAAACCTTTATAATGGGACGACTATACCCCAGTTCTATGAAAGTAGTAATCAAACAACAATGGCCGATGTGAGCCGGAGTGAAATACATTAACAGTTCGGCTCCTACATGCATGTCCTCCAGTTTTACCATCTATATTGAGATAAACCAGAGTGATATGCAAAGCAGTTCGGCTCCAGCATGCATGTCCCCCAGTTTTACCATGTATTGAGGTTTTATCTCATATGTGTTGGAAGTAGTCCTTGACAGGATTACCCACATCTCTATAGCACCGCACAATTTGGGCAACTTGTATCCAGATTGGCAATATCAAAATGATTATTTGTATGATTTTGTTTTGGCGTTTGATTTGTTTTTGGGACAGAAGTTGATCTTTCTGTATTGTGATCTAAGCTGTCATATTCAATATTCTGATAGCAAACAGATTAGGATTGGAATGCGGGTCTCTCATATTAACATCTTGAAATCTTGATTCTAAAGCTCATACCACTTGAATGGATTATAGGCACGGCGCACGGGTGATCGGAAAATATGAATTGCCCTGGATATTGTGGACATGGGTTGCACTGCAACCCAATGTTGAACTGTGCGTTGCAAATCTGGTGATGATGGCTCCCTGAGAAGCATTTTGCAGTTCACAATCTCCTAAATTTGATGGCTCTAGCTGCATCAGGAAACATAACCGTCTTGGAAAGGACTGAACCAGAGGAATAAGCCATTTTGCAAAAATTATATAAAATGCCTGTTTTCCTCGGAAGATAAAGACTATGAAAAATGTTCTCAGAATCATGGAAAATCATTTTTTCTACAGACACCCCTTGTAGTTTGTATTTTCTGAAAAGAATGGTTCCCACGATCATGGTTTCTAAGGTTGAATAAGTACCCCATAAGACTTTTAACGCGCGCACACACACGTGCACATGGTAAATCTGGGGCGGGATTCAAGCACATTATGTCGGGAGCAAACCCAGGCCAGCAGGTGTTATGCCAGTTACCCAGTAATATATACACAGGTTGGTAATGTATAATGTGCTGTAGGTTGAAAACCTACGAAACCTTAAGGCATAAATTTTTATTGAGTTTTATTAGCTAATCATTCCTATCAAAACCTTGAGGCATTAGTAGAAGCAGTATATATATATTTGTCAATACAATGCCTTCAAGTGCAGCTCACTCCTCCTCCATCGGGTGGAATCCGATTGACGCACTTTTGGCGATATACACATTTTCAAATTGAGTCATTCGTCATGCTGTTCAAACTCTTGACCAGTTGGCTTTAAATTAAAAATACTCACGGTTTAATGTGGTTCCGATAAATGGCCTACGTCGACGACGAAATCCTCCCACACGTCCAACTATGGGTTCCTATCTTTCTTACAATGGTTCCTAATTACATTGAGAGAATCTTAAGGATTCCTTGCACATGCTGTCATTGAGACAATCTAGAGCTTTGCCTTTGTGTGATTTACATAATACAGGATCTGAGAGCTCTGTAAATGACACAGAAGGAGAGAGATATTTGAGGGTTGACCAAATCCTGCAAGCAGCACTCTCCTATACCCCCTTTCAAGATGATGGTCGAGTGAGAACTTTCAGCTTGGTTGTTAGAGTGGAATGTCTTTGAGACGATAACCCTTTGTTGAAGTTGAAGATATCTACAACCTGGTTCATAGTTCATAGGTACTTTACTTGTAGGGACTTGAAAGCAATAAGTTGGCAGATAAAATGAAAATCAATTGATACATGCTCCATTCGTGAGTGAAAGATCGGACTAGCTGGGAGATAGATTGCACTTAAGTTTTCACACCACAAAGTTGAAGTACTTTACTTGGCAAATGAGCTATTAAAGAAGAGAGCAAACCCATAAGACTTCTACAGTGGCTTTAGCCAAACCCTTGTATTCGGCCTAGGTGCTAGAGCGTGCAAGGGTAGCCTATTTCTTTGAACTCCAATATATAAGATCTGGACCAATGTATATTTCATCTGGACCAAGGTTGATCTACGGTCATCAATTCATCATGCACATTCTAGTAAGCGGTTGGCTGAACAGGATATTATATTGAGTTGTATGCGTGACATGATAGAGAATTCTTTTTACAACTACCCAATGATCACTGATGGGGTAATGCATAAACTAGCATACTTTATTGACGACAAATGTGATGTTAGGCCTTGTTAATGATAAATACGGGAGGGCATCCACAATGCTTTTGTATTCTATTCCCTTCGAGAGTCATGTTTCCGACCGAGTGTTTGAAAAAAGCGTTCTGGCTTGCAATAGGTTTGCTACTTGGGTTTGTACCATCCATTTTTTGATTGCAACAATAAGTCTATGATGTACTTTATTTGTGAAAGAAGCAAATTCAGTTTAATTTTTGTGACCGCTGCACCTCAAAAGTAATGTAATGGGCCAAGATCCTTGATTGCAAAGTCTTACTTAAGACAGATTCGTAGTTTGACCAAATCATGCGAGTTGAACTCTCTAATGACCGTCATTTATATTAAAGTCGATTTTTTCAGTCTTGATTAACAGAAGGTTCAAATGGGTGGCCCTTACTTTGAATATCTTATTGTATAGGATCTGGTCACTTTACCAATAATAAAGAAAGGTGCTTATTGATAAGAAGCGTTACCCTCTGGCTCTTTCCCATGGTCTTTTTGGAATATGCCTTTTGTCATCCATCATCCATGGCTCCTGGCACAAGCAAAAGCTACCATATATTGACAAAGGTACAAAGTGATGGTGGAGTCCCCATATCCAGAGACCTGACTTTCCAAAGAAAATGCTTTGTTGCCTAGTGCCCATCTATCAATAATTGGCCCATTTATCCTAATAAAAAAACTATGGACAAACAGTACCTCTTCTCAATATAATAATGATTGTAAACAGTAGAGTTTGAGGGGACTAATCACAGGATTGTAAAGGCTAGCTTCATCTAATTAATAATTTTAATTATGTAGTAGTTTCAGTTAAAGGGATAGCAATATTATACTAAAAGGCAGCTGTATTAATAATAAAGTTGATCTGAAACTATATTTTATAAACCCAATTTTATGGTTCCTTTCTATGTCTATGTACTGTATTATATATTTGTCGTCGTCGTCTTCTTCTTCTTCTTTATTTTTAAAAGGCAGATGTGTTAATAAAGTTGATCTGAAACTTTATTTTCTAAACCCAACTTTATGGTTCTTCCCTTTATCTGTCTTTCTATATATTTTATCAGATTTACAATTTTGAATTTGTGTTATTGATTTGTATTTTTTTTTTTTGGGGGGGGGGGGGGGGGGGGGGGGGGTGTTTAGGGACATTTTTTGTATATATATTAAACATTAAAATATTTAATTTGAGTCTTCAACTCTTATATTAATTGTATCTTCTTTTTATTATATTTGTTTAGTATAGACTCAAACCTAAATAAAAAGGCCCCCAGCTGAATCAAAACTGGAATACTTGATATAATGGACCCAAATCCGGCCAATAGCAGTTTTTCCTTTTTGGGCCAACTTGGGTCCTTATAGGGTACATGGGTCATGGGATAATTCTCCCTATCATCTTGAATGAAGGTAGGTGTTTTTTATTTTATGTCCTTATCATCTTGGCTCAAATGTTTCAATTGAATGAGAATTGTCATCTAATTTCGTTTAATTCTCACAGTATTCTCAGTCTTTGACTCACATGACGGCCAAACCAGGTTGGTGGGCCACAAAGGTTTGCCACATGCAATACCATACAATCCAATACCATCCAACACCATCAAATCTTAGCGAGCACGTCATCAAGTACACATCACACACCGTGGCAGGTTTTCTTTTGTTTTTTTTGTTGTTGTATACACACCATGTCTGTTGCTTCTTCTCACTTCTTGACTCTTGACTAGGAATGCTCTAGAAAGGGTTCAAGGTTGGATCTTATTACCTTCATTGCCACAAGAAGCGCTGTGAACTTCAGCCAATCTGGATCCAGGTCTGAATTGAGAACCATTTAATTCTTAGAATCCAAAACCCTTCTTATATTAGGTTGGATCTCTCTTTGTGAGATCTCACTCAATTTACTCACTCAAATTAGCATGAATGAGAGTGTTTGTAGAACACCGCGGAAGCCATAAAAAAAAAAAGATTTTGACTTTATTTTCTTCCGCTTTAGAAGAAAGTACATGTAAATGACGATATTTTCATGAAGTTACATGCTGTACCAAAGAAGACTAAAATTTCGGACGCAGAAATACAATTCAGCATGTGCTGATTTGCTGTGGATCTCCTTCTTTGCAAATGTGCACTAAAAATACTAACCTATTTTCTTGATATAATTGAATTCTTAAGATTTTATTTCTAGAAGCTGTTAAAAATGAGAATCAAAAGATAAAATTTTAAAACTAACCATCAAATAACCTTCTCTTCAATAGAAATTGAATCAAGGGAAAAATTAAAATAAAATAAACGAGCCACGTAATGATTCAAAAACCAGAAAAGCAATGTCACATACGTTTTCAATGTATATCTTTCAAAACTTGACCATAAGTTCCTATGTATTCAATATAAATAAAAAAGTCCCTAAGATTTAATTTGTTCGAAATCCACTTTATATGCTAGTTAATCACAAAAGATAAAACAAGGGGTAAATGGATAGATATCAATGAATGTAGCCATTGGCCAAATATCACAATCTATATCAAAAATTTAATGGCCTTACAAGTTCATCATTTGTTGGGACTCAATCCAATAGTAAATGATGGCTGGATTGTGATAGGTATTTGATAATTTGGGTTGAAGACATGGGTGAGCTTTGTTATATATGACACTAGTCATTGTTGCTTCTACATCAAAGTTGTCTCAACTTTCACATGTGCTTTCATTACTAGTACTAGTATAATCTTAAACAAGATTATATTGGAATGTGGACCCCTAAAGACCACACACAGTTTGCCTACAGAACCTCAATGGCTCTCAATGGCTCTTAGTGATAAGCACCAAATTAATGCCCTTAATCTCACACGTGTTTATTATAATTCATAGAGTAATTTCTTGGTGTTTATGGTGAAATCCTACCTACTTCAGTACAATTTTTATGGGTAAGATCAATGACAAAATGCAAAGAAAAACCCATACAGAAAGAGGTCTAAGAAAGACCTCTAGATTCACACATTTCCACTTGTAAGGCTTTCAGATCATTGTTTTTCCTTTTGGGACTCCTACATGTACCTGGTGGTGTTTTTATTGATCGGCATCATTAAAATAGAAAGGGACTATGTCCCTAGATACCACAAAGATAAAATCCCGCATTGCGTTTTTGGTAAGTTACAAATAAAAAAGGGAAAAACTCAAAAAGGCCTTAAGTTTATGCCATGTTTCAAAAAAGGATGTAAGTTTCAAAAAATTTCAAATTAGTCCCTAATTCTTCTAGAAAGTTCTCAATTAAGGACATCTGTTCATTTAAAATTATTTTTCGGCAACATTTTTTCCAAGGTTTTTTTAAAACACCAAAATTACCTTTTATTGGAATAAAACTCCCATTCACTTCCTTTATATGCTCTTCATTTTCTTCACCAGCGTCCTCACAGTGATCAAGGACAATCAGTGTTCCCACAGCGATCGGCTGCATGTAGTGGCAGCCGAAATCATGTCATGACTTAAAATGAAGGGTGATTTTGGTATTTTCAAAATATTGAGGGAAAAAGTCGCTAGAAAATACCTTTAAATGGTTGGATGTCATTAATAAAAAAACTTACTAGAAAACTTGGGGACTAATTTGAAAAGTTTTAGAACTTGTGTTCTTTTTTTAAATAAAGTAAAAACTCAAGGCCTTATTTGAGAATTTCCCTATAAAAAAAGCTATTAAATATGGATTTTGTTTAGATACGAAGAGCTCGCGTGCAATATATATGAGGTAAGTCCAGCTAAGTTATGGATCGATTGTGAGCTGTTGGATCTAAAGTTTGGTTTAGCAGCAAGGAAAAGTAGTATTTAAGGGCAATCGAGAGAGAAAAATGAGATATCCTCTTCCGCTTCCAACCCTAGACTTTCTCTCGCCTCTCCGCTCCCAGCTCAACCTGTGTGCAGCGACCTTTATAGCAGGAGAGCAATACTGTCACTTCTCCGAGGAGAACAACAACATCTTCTTCTTGTTGGTCTATTTTAGGTATAGCTTTCTTTCTTTTTATTTTTTCTCTTTTTTCTCCATCTTCATCTCCCTCTCTTAGACTCTTTCTCTCGCCTTTCCATGTCCCCCATCCCATTATGAACCACTTGCTTATATCCGAAAATCCGCAAATCCATATACCCAATCAAGTATAAGAAATCCAAAATCCCAAATACTATGGCCCTATTTGACAACTCTTATCTATATGAAATAGATCTATTTAAAAAGAAAAAGCTATTATAAATAGACGTTTGGTCAAATTAAAAAATTGGTTGAAACAGATGGTTTAAGAATTTGATGGTTCTCGATTTTTCATTTAATTCTCTTGAGATCTACACCTATTAGGGGTTGAAATTTGAACCCATAGTGATTATTAGTCTTTCAAAGATGATCAATGGTTCCGATCTTGATTTTGGGGACCATATAACTTTGGAAATGAAGACATAAGGTTTTGCGATTTTTTTAAAACATCTCAAGATTTGAGATAGATCAATGACTCAAATCTAAAACCATCTTTGTGCTTGAACCTGGGTATATTTTCACCAGTTTGGATCATAACTTAGTGGCTTACATTAAAAAAAAAAAAAAGAGGATAAACCAACAGCTAAATAATCACATGTAAGTTGTTGTTTTGGACCTAAGCTTATCCAATGATTTTTAGTGTGTTTTAAATTTCTCTAAATCTACATGGTATGAGGGGTTGAAATTTGAACTTATAGTCATTTTCAATCTTGCAAAAAGGATCAACAGTTTAAATCTTGATTTTCGGGCCAACAAAATCTCAGAAATGAAGATCCATGGTTATGCATAGGGTTGCAAATGGGTATCCAATTCTCCGATTACCCGGAAGTTTCGACCCATAAAAAATCGGGTTTGGAACTTATTTTAGGTTCCGATTAATAAACGGGTCCGAGTCCTGAACCTAATTTAGGTTCCGATTGATAAACGGGTCAGTTTTCGGGTCCATATAAATTACGACCCGTGGACCCAGGACCCGACGTATGAGTATTTGATATTGCAATTTGTATTATAAAACCAACTCTTTTTGGGTATTCTTATGTATAATACTGGATGTTGTAGACTTGATGTACAGTTATAAGTTTAATGATATGTTTATTTTAAAAAAAAAATTGAAAAATAAAGAGAAAATAAAATTGATTTTGAAACTAGATTCGAGTCCTCTAAGTGGGCCTGGTTTTATAACCGGATCCAGATTTTCTTATCGAAACCGGGTCTGGAACCAACAAAACAAGTTCCAAATTCAAAACCGGAACCGTTATTTAACAACGGGTCTAGGTTCGGGCATACTATGGTTCCGATTTAGAATCGTCCCGTTTGCAACCGTAGTTATGCGGTTTTCTCACAAATACCTTGTGATTTGGGACTGATCAATGACTCAAATATGAGTTTATAATCGTGTTTGAACTTGGGTGTTAGATCTGGCGGGCCTGGGTTTAGTTGGCAGATCCGGTTAAAATCCGTTAAGCCCATTACTCGCCATTGAACACCCGGGAAACCAGGGACTCCACCATTCCCACATCGGAAATGTCCAAGTCCTGATTTTGGGCTTATAAGTCAAACTCCGTCTTAGCTCAACATAACGCATTTTAAATCGTGTCGTCCTTGAAATCTTATAGACTCCGTAATTAAGCGCGCTCAAACGAAAGCAGTACTAGGATGGTGCATGTGGGCCCAAGCGGACAATTTCACGTGTCTTCCAAAGAGCTATGACATTGACGAAATTTCCAAAGACTTGGTGATTTTGGGCACACAAAACAAAACTCCAAAAATGAAAATCTAAGGTTTTGTGATTTTTCAGTTTTGACTCTTATCTTTTCAAGTATAAAAGAACCCCCATATGATCCGAATTCTTTAATCCTTAGTAATATAATACTAATCAATCCAAATTCAAAGGATTATGGGATTTTTTTAAAAACATTGGCACCAATAAAAATCTTAAATACAATCTAGCCATAAAATTAATTATAATTTTTAAAACTAATTTATCGATATTTAATTTACAATGCAGATTCATTTTATGGTTGTTTGATCTTCATTTCATATACCAATCTGTACTTAGCACGGGTTACTGTGCTAGTTATTTTATCATCCATATACATGTATGTGATTAAAACATGGGTGGTCAAGCTACTTAAGCATATTATATTGGCAGTATCAATGGCAGAGATTAGCATATGAATGTCATCCAATACAATGTTACTAAAACCAAATGGTAAAATAACAATGCAAAGACCAAAGACCAAAGGGCCAAGCCAACATGCATTGAACGTACATCAACAGATATTCGAGCCGCATGTTCATAGTTAATACGAAGTCCAAGGGCATTGATGTCAGGGAATGAGCGAGCATTCCCTTTTCCCACGCGGTTTTGCGGCTTTTGCCCTTGCCCTTGCCCTTTATAATGATTTCCCCAATGCTTCAATCGCTTCCTTGTTCTGCTCGGGAAAATGCGCCCTTGGTTTCCTTGTCCCTCTCTTTTTCCATCTGAAAGGTTCTCTGATTCCTTACTAGGATTTTCGAACTTAGAGGAATAATCCAGCTCTGATTCTTGGATTCTGCAAGGGGGATTCTCACACTTTTACCTTTTTCTTTTTCTTCTACTCAATTTGATTTTGGTACCAGGGTTTTTGAGCGGTACAGATGGCAGTCTTGTCTTTCGAATCTCTCCCGTTGGGATTCAGGTTCCGTCCAACGGATGAGGAGCTCGTGAATCACTACTTGAAGAGGAAGATCAACGGCCGGAGACCGGACTTTGAGGTGATTCGTGAGGTTGATGTCTGCAAGTGCGAGCCGTGGGATTTGCCAGGTAGATCACTTTACTCAAATAAATCACTTTAGGTTGAGATTTTGGATGTGGGTTTTGCTCCAGAAGACTGAATTTTACCACCTTGGGTTTCTTCAATTTGTAGAGCTTTAGATTTCAGCTGTGGGATTTGCTCCAGAAGACTGAATTTTACCACCTTGGGTTTCTTCAATTTGTAGAGCTTTAGATTTCAGCTGTGGGTTTTGCTCCAGAAGACTGAATTTTACCACCCTGGGTTTTTTCAATTTGTAGAGCCTCAGTTGTCTGAATTTTATCTGGGGTTTCTTAAATTCATAGATTATAAGATTTTGGGTATGGGTTTTTGTTTTCTTCCCTTCAGCTGTAGAATTTTAAGATTTTCGTTATGGGTTTTGCTTCATCTGTCAGAACTTCAAATGGGTTTTCTTAAATTTGTGCATTGATGAGCCTGGGGGGTTGAATTCTCTTGTTTGTGTTCTTATTTTGTTTGCTTGACTGATTGCTTTCTAAATTCCTAATCTTTCTCTCTATATAATTTTATGTTACAGGTAAATCAGTGATCCAAACGAATGATCCGGAGTGGTTCTTCTTCTCGCCCCGCGATCGGAAGTATCCGAATGGACAGCGCTCGAACCGGGCTACAGAAGCCGGATACTGGAAGGCTACGGGGAAGGACCGGGTTATCAAGGCCAAGTCATCTGGGTCGATCGTGATTGGGACGAAGAAAACGCTGGTTTTCTACAGAGGCCGTGCTCCAAGTGGCGTGAGGACTTGCTGGGTCATGCATGAGTACAGGCCAACCGAAGATGAGGTGAATGGTGATAATGTTGGGATTGTGAAAATTTTCCTGGTTTTAGATGCTACTAACCTTGTAAATTTCAATTGGGTATTTTTGTTTACTTCCTTTTTCTTTTTATTCTTTTCTTAAAATAGTCTCCGGGATGTTTACTTGTTTTGTTCATTTATCTGAGTTACTATTTGAGCTTCATTTTGAGAAATTTATTTTTAACTTGTGATAAATTAATGATTGCTTTTTCTTTTTTGGGAAATGAAGTAATTCAATGCGTTCACATCATTTACTGTAATCATCTGATGAGTTTTTGTTAATTACAGATGTATGGAGACAAAGTAGTATTTGAATAAGTTGAGCTGAGCCAAAATGTTATTTAAGATTTAATCATCTCCATTGTCATCTTCATCTCAGCCTTGTCCCAACTCTATGTTGGGGTTGGCTACATGAATCATGTTTCTCCATTCTAATATGTCCTGAGCCGGAACCTCGGATAGGTTGCACTCTTTTAGATCTATTATTATTACTTTCATCCACGTCCACCTTGACCTTTCATTTCCCGTTGGTGGGCCATCAACATGCATAGAAAAACATTTCCTCATTGGTGCAGTTGTTGGCTTGCACTGGACATGTCCAAACCATCTCTAATGGTTTCTCTTACTTTATCACCGATTGACACTATCTATAAATGCTCCCGCGCTCATTTTTTATTTTATCATTTCTTGTTTGACCACACATCCACCTCAACATTCTCATCTATGGTACACTCATTTTGTGCATGTGTTACTTCTGGATTGGCCAACATTATGCTCCATAAGTCATATGACCGATCTAATCGCCATCCTGTAAAGTTCTCCCTTTAATCTTTGTTGGTATGTGCCGGTCATAAAGCATTTTAAAAGAAAGTCTTCACTCCAACCATCCTGCAGCATTCTAGAAGTAAGTCTCCACTTCAACCATCTTGCAGCATTCTAGAAGCAAGTCTCCACTTCAACCATTCTGCATTTGTCTTATGTTCCACATTTTCCTTAATCACTCGATCCTTATTAATTACCGAGCCAAGATATTGGAATGAGTCTCTTTGTAGCATCTCTTAGGCTTCATTTCTCACAATAGTTTCAGCTCTTTATACATGCAAGCTTTCCATTCATGCCATCTCTCGATCCATCCCCCAACACTATATCAAACAACTTACACCAAGGTACCTTCTTTTGAATATGAGTAGTTAACTCATCTATAATCTGTGTAAAAAGATGGGGATTAAGGTAGACCCTTGATGCAAACCTATGGTCACTAGACTTACCTGTTCTCTACATGTGGTCCTCACACTCGTTACCACGACCTAATACATGCCTTTAATAAATTCAATATAACCCTGTGGAATACTCACTTATTTTATTTAAAACCTACCAAATTAAATCTGTAAGTACCCTTTTCGTAAGGTTTTTCTAGATCGATGAAGACCATATATAGATTTTTCCTCTTTGTCATGTACATTTCTGTTAATTGCCTAAGTAAGAAGATAACTTCCGATACTCAAAAAAAGAAAAAAAAAAAAAAGAAGATAACTTCCAAACTTGACTTTCAATTGATTATTAGATATCTTGGTCTTTTGTTTAGGTGTTTGCTCCATTACTTTCTCCCATAGTTTCATAGTGTGACCTACAAGTTTAATCCCATGATAGTTGGTACAATTTTGTATGTTTCCTTTGTTGTTGTATACATATACTACAACACTTGTATATTCATTTGACATTTTCTCTGTCATTAATAATTTATTGAATGCCATTAATATTTTATTGAAGAATCTAGCTAACCAAATCCATCTAGTTTTTCTCTTAAGCATTTTCTATCTTTATTTGTGTCAACGCTTTCTTTACTTCTAATACCCTAATTATGCAGTAAAAGGTATGTTTTGCCAACAAAAGATCCTCTCTCGTTCTTATATTTTTTTATAGAATCTTCACATAAAAGTTTGTTAAAATATTCTTTCCACCTATCTTTAATATTGTTGTCCTTCACTAAAACCTTTTGGTCATTGCTCTTTATACATTTGAAATAATCTAATTCCATACTTTTCCTTTCCCTTATTTTTGTAAGCTTAAAAATATCCTTATCTCCTTTTATTGTTCCCAACTTATTATATAGGTCATCTATGCTTTGAACTTTGCATTACTTACTACTTTCTTAACTTCTTTCTTTGCCTTATACATTTCATAATTTTTCATATTCCCAGTTTCTTTCCAAACTTTGTAACGTCTTTTCTCTCGAATAGCTTTCTGAACCTTTACCCACCACCAGGTTTCCTTATCATAGTGTCTTTTCTTACCCTGTTTGATTATCTAAGCACTTCTTCAACCATTTTGATACAATCAGCCATTTGTTTCCACATTACTATTTTTTCTCTTCCAAATCTCATTTTCCTCCCACTATCACTTTATCCTTAAATATTGCTGATTTTTCTCCTTTCAAATCCCTCAACCTTGTTTTATGGCACATTTTTATTTACTACCCTTTATTTTTTACTTTTAATGCAAATATCTAAAATTACTATACTATGTTGTGTGGGCAAACTCTCTCCTAGAATAACCTTTCAATCTTTATTAATCAGTCATATTTTCTTATTAATCTCCCACTATCAATCTGGCTCAAGATAATTAAATGCTATTACAAGGTCATTTACTTACACAAACTCCAAGATAATGTTTCTTGAGTCTCAACTCATTCCTTTCTCGGTTCTCCTAATCCTTATCTTAGATTTCATGTTTGAGTTGTGACAAAATCTTACACCGGCAGTCAACCTACGTAACACAACCCTCCTTTCTTTATCTAGGCTTGGGACCGGCAGTTTCATTTAATATTTAATGATGAACTATTATTGTTAAAATTGTTTTTAATTTTAGATGACAGTTTAGGAAGATTGCTGTTTAAGCTGACTGGCTCATGTAGCTGCAGGATTAATTTACAGATATTCTTCTTTTTCTTGCTGAGTGCTTCATGAATTGAACTGTTGGTTTCTGTTTGGGGTAATTTTGGATGGCATTATTATTTCCATTTGTCATGATGATTTTATCCTCTGATTTACTTAAAAGGATTAACTTCGAGACTTTCAGTTGCCAATCTCTTAGAGATGGTGAGACCTTGATCCTCTTTCCCCCTTCTCAACATGAATTAATGGTTGTAGACTTGTAGTTATATCCAGTGCGAGCTTTCCTAGGTGACTTATTTGGAGAGACAATATTGTCCATGAGAAGATTATGTCTTTCACGTTTGAACTTTGAAATTAAAGGGCTCATACTTAAGCTCATTCATGCACTGAAAATAGTTATGAATAGGGATTATTCTAGTTCTTTCCTCCTTCCAAGTTTTCTTAGCAGTGACATGCCATTAAGTGCAAAAGCATTTTGATTCAATTATTGACAGGGAAAATGTCTTATTTTTGTCTAATCAATTGGCCTAGCTACTCGTTTTTGGTATTTCTTTCTTTTTTGTTCTTCTTTGAAAAGAAACTAGGTTGGTTAGCTAAGATTTGTTCATGGTGTTTCCTACAGCTTACAGCTTAACCAGTGCACGCTTTTAAGGTGAAGATGTAATAATAATATCTGTTCTTGTTTTAAGTTCCTACAGCTTACATGATGGTCAAGATTAAAACATCCAACTGAATACAACTTAAAACATAAAAGAGTAAATAAGATTCTTAAGTAAACTAAGATAAGTGGGCTGGGCCCATTGGCGGCTCAACCCATGGGGACCATGGGTTTGTCTTGCATCACTTCCGTATGTGCTTGGGTTCTTTTCAGTATCCATAAATGTTCTTAGCATGAAAATGTGGGAAGTGCATAATTTAATTCATAATCAAAATGATTTTAGGGGCGAAACTTATCCATTGTGGGCTTATCAGTGCATGGAACTGGATCATGGCCCCACTTGCATGGATTCTATTTTAATGGAAAATGTCCTTGTTAGTGACTTGCGGAAAACTTAGCCTGTACTATTTATTGTGAAAACGTTTGCCTCACTTAGGTACATCCTGATATTTTTTAGCTTCATTGTTTCTCCATTTTGTGGTAGTTTTCTCCGCCTCGTGTACCTGTCTTCAAAGCTGATATATATACATATATATAAATTTTTTGATTTCTTATACTTTACTGATCTGGTAATGTGTTTCACTTTCTCAGAAAGCATTTGTTAGTGCCACATCATCTTAATCTCTGGACTTATATTCTCTTTTCTTCACGTAGGGTGGCTTTGTTTTGTGTCGCTTATTTAGAAAGCATGAGGAGATTGTAAATTCACCAAACTATGATGAGGTTGATCCAAGCGGCTTGTCTCCTACCACAAGCAAATTTTCTCCTAGCCCAAGCAAATCTTCTCCTGATGACACAAATCATGTGAGAAATGCAGATCAGTTTGACACAGTGCCTGATCAAGTAACTTCAGATCTTGATATGCAAGGAGCCCCACAGCCCTCAACCATGGTGATTGAAAAGAAACCGACGAATATCAAGAGGTGGTTGGCTGATAGCAATATGGTTTCTGATATAGAAGATCGTCAGGCTGAAGTAGTACCGGGAAAGGTGAGAAGACTTCAAACGTCCACCATGTTAAATTTTGACGAGTTTTGGTCGAGTCTTGGGGAAAACAAATGGTATTTAGCAGTGCTTCAAATTATTTAATTATAGATATATAAAATCAATGAAGTGGAAGGGAACTCATTATAAATAAAAAAAAGAAGTGGAAGGGAACTCATGAGCGCCGAGAATTTAAAATGCATTTAATAAAGAATGTCTGTGTCTATATATACATATATAATTTGGTTTGGTAGCATCACTTGACCATGCAACCTCATGGTAGTGACAATGAGTACCTTCCAATTGTTTTATGGGTTCTTGTCAATTGTTCTGGACTTGATTTGTTCTTGTTTTATTTGACATGTTCAAGTTTTGTGTCAAAATAAAAATTTTATCATGTGGACCGGTCCTACTTTTGGGTTGACAAGTTTTGAAACTATCTGAGCTTGTCTAGTTCTATTTCCATATTAGTTTTTTTATTTTCTGAAAACATACAAGGCAAGGATGTTTGTGCGTGTTTATTTTTATATTATGCATTTCCTGTTCCCTTTTATGCTCATCTCATGCCTATTTCCTAATTTCCACTTTGCTCCTTGGAGGTTGAGGGTTCGAAACTGCGCTACCACACTAGGGCCACAGGGGATTTACCCAGCTTCCCCTGGGCCTGTAGGGATTAGTCCAGCCCAAAGGGCTGGGACACCCTCCGTTAACAGAAAAAAACAGAAAAGTGGGTGAAATGTGAATTGTACCTTGATTTCACCCATGTATTTTAAATTGATAATGCACCTTAGTTTCATGTAGTGCAGCAGTAACATTTCAATGGAAATACAGGTAGCTCAATGCAACCTATGCTCAAAATGTTTTTGGAAGTTGGAACTTGTATTTCTTGCAAAACTGGCACACTCAGTTCGGTTTATCCCAAAAAATAAAAAATAAAAAAAAATCCCGAAATTATTTCACTATTGTAGTGTAATGGTGACATATATAGTTCAGGGTTCTCAAGAATCGGCCTAGTTTGATACATTTTGTCTGAGTCATATTTGACCCGGGTCCCACGTCTCACGTGACTTGGCCAGTTAGCTGCAGCCTGGTCTGTGGTGACTGGGTTGCTCACTGATACTGAGTTTTAAAATTTGATTTGGATGCATTTCTTATTCTTTAACATTTCCAGAACCATGCAACTGAAGATTAATGCTAAGTGTTTTTTTTTTTTAACTTCAGGTAGACCCCATGATTGGAGAACTAGGGATGTTCGACGAGCCATTTTTTCATCAACCTGATTCCCTCGATTATCTGCGAGATTTTAATATGGATTTTCTTTTTGATAATGGCTTTGAGAATGACCAACTGCTGGGGACATCTCAGGGTGGTCAAGTGGAGCAGGATGCTTCTTCTGTTCAATTGACACAGTTTTTAGATACTGTCTTGAATGATAATGATGAATATTTATCTGAAGTGTCAAGTGGACAGAGAGCAGCTCTTGAGATGGGACGTGGAGAACCACAGCATGAGATGGAACACTCTTTCTGTTCTCAGGGAGCAGATACATTGGACTCTGTGACTGCGATCCCTAGCATGTCAAGCAGTGATGCAGATGCTGAAATGACAGCGCCACTTCCCTTACAGGTAAGGAGACTTGTTGATTTTATTTTTTATAAATATACTTGAAGACAAGACTATGTTGGGTGGAAGGCTGAATTTTGCAAAGTTTTTTCGTTCACACAACAATACAGTGGACAATTTGTGCTGCAGTCAATTTTCCATTGTGGTCAATTTTCTCCATCTCTTTACTCCAGGCCTTAAAGTTCAGCTTTGAGCTGAAAGTCTTAATCCCTCACTTTCTATTAGAAGAAGAATCTATTGTTGGCAGTGCCTTTCCATTGTATTTAGATGCCCTCCTGCCAATATTATAAAAAATAAAAATAAAAATTCAGATTTCAATGGATTATTTTATAACAATGTTGGGCCTTTTCAAACTCGTAGTTTAAAGACTCGACTTTCCCTGACTCGCCTATCATTGACCTTTCGGCTTTGGTAAGTCATTGGTAGGCCAATTTGAATGTGGCCATGTCTAACCAAGTGCTCAGCCTGACCCGCTCAACTTATTTGAAAACAGTGACCTTATCGAGTTGAGTTTCTGAGTTTTTAAACTGTGGGCTTCAGATGCAACATAATTTGTATTTTGTGTGGATTAACTTCTCCCTAGATATTTTGAGTCTCCATGAAGTATAGTTATTTTATGAATTCAGTAGCTGTTCCCACTAAGATGATATGGTTGAGATGAAATGTATCCTGTAAATGTTCATTTTCTTGCTTAAGCATTATTAGTACCAAGATATGTTATATATGGTGTCTGATACTTTGTTTTCTTGTGTAAATCCTTCTTAAGCCGTTATTTTCCCCCTAAAATTAAAGAAGATACTTTACAAGTTGTGTTGGTCTAAGTGCTAACTATATGAACTGTATGTACTGTAAGTGATGAAGGTTACATCCGAACTCACCCTGACACTTGTGTTAGCAGTTGAATTGCTTCACTAATGGAAATGATATTTCCTTTCCTTATAATTCCAGGTTGATAAGAGACTGGATGGCTCTGTGTTTTCTGGCCCAGAATCTTTTTCATCCAACCTACAATATGGATCTGGACCTGTTTGTTTGGTGGATGGTGGTGCTGGATGGAATGTTTCTCCTGATCACTTCACTGCAGAACCCTTGTATTTTGTGCCGAATAGTTTTGAAGAACCAGCTGATCAGGAAAGTTTGGGTACTAATATTGATGATGGCACAGGAATCAAGATTACAGAATGCCAGCCAGGATATTTAGCTAGTGCAATGGGTGTTTCTCCAGGATTGGGTGGCAGTACTGACAATGGAGCTGGAATCATAATTAGGGACAGCCAGCCACTACCTATAGGTGTATCAAAGGGATCTTTTTCGAGTTTGTATGAAAGTAGTGATGGTGGGACCGGAATCAAGATAAGAGATCGCCAGTCACATTATGTAGCAAATACAGGCGGGACTGTGTTTCAGGGCTCTGCTCCAAGAAGGATTCGTTTGCAGATGAAAATTTCTGTGCGACCAATGATCGGTACTGGTAATAAATCCAGCAGTGATGAGGAACACAATGAGGATCAAGAAGCTGTAAGTGCGGTGAGCCTTTTTATATATATATTTATTTATTTATTTATATTAATTTATAAAGTCTTGATTGACTTGCTTTTGAAAACTAAGCAAGATTTTGCTTTAGATTTTTTTTTTTCTGATGAGAATTATTTCATTCACTTCCCCATTTTTCATAGTCGTCGTCGTAGTAGAAGCCTTGTCCCATCTTTGGTTGCTGTGTGTTCTACTTCTTTACTCATCTAGATTTTAGGGCCAGAGTTTTGTTATCACACAATTTAACATGTTCCTTGTAATTATTTTGCTTCTTTAATGAACATCTTTTAATATGTACCTGCACCACTTCATTTCTTTGTATGATAGCCATTTTTGGTGTTCTAAGCGTATGTCCAAATCGTCAGACCATCTCAGGTGCAGTTCATTTATTTCCTCTTCTATTGGAGCACAATGAGCTTTCTCCTTGTGTTCTTCCACAATATCATCTCTGGTCTGTTCCGCTCATCAATAGTAGCAACTGCATCCTCATTTTTTACATCCCAATTTTTATAGTATTTAAAATCTCCAAAAATCATGTCAGACTAAACTTCAGTTTTTGAAATACGAGAATGAAGAAGCACTTTGCCATTGCAGTAGTAGTTATGGGGTCAAAGTCCCTGACTTGTAATATCCTTGATACTAAAATTGCAAAATTTCATTTGCAGGCTGGAGAAAATATGGATGATACAAACACTGAAGGATCTGTGGTTGCTGGGCCTTACAATGCTGAAAAGATTCATTTCTTACCCAACGATGATGGTACTACAGTTCATAAGCAGCCATGATTATTAAATTTTTCCTTACAGGAAAGCAGCTTGAATATACCAGATTTTCATAGAATAGCTCTGAAGTGAATAGATCTTTTTGCTGGAGCTCTTTTATGCAGTCTCATTTTTCTTCTTGATATTTATCTACAAATACATTTTTTTCTTCTTTCATCTGCCAAGATCCATTGATAATTAATCTCATTGCCTGTCCACAGAGGAGCCAAATTCTGAGGCCTTGAACCACCTTGCAGATGAGTTCCAAGACAAGGCGAAGCTTCTTGATTCTGATGTTGGAACCAAGACTAGTCCTGTGTCGATTATAAAGAGGAGGAGGGTGACGCCGAAGCAAGATGATGAAATGGGCGATGCAGTAAAAGGCCAGTCACTGCAATTCGGGCGAGCTAAAACTGGTTCATCACCATCTGTTTATGTTGTCTGTACAGCTATATTTTTAATCCTCTCTGTTCTGTTTGTTGGGGTGTGGAGGGGCCTTAAATCTGATGTCATGTGATTATTCGAGACCAGACAATTTCGTATTTAGCCAGTCAGTAGGGATTGTAGCTTATATTTAATTTCGTTTTTTTTTTTTTGGTTGTATTATGTATTTTCGTATTTAAGTTGGGAGACTGTAGGTTATATATATTTGTTATAGTAGAATGACATCTTTTGCCTGTTTATAGACTGAATGCTCACAGCAATGGTATATAAAGGTAGCTTTTTAGTGAATGTTATGGATCGTGGTGTTTGTGATTTTATGTGTTGTATTTTGATGGATGGATGTTCATTTTATCATTTTGAGTTTCCATACATGCATTGATTTTTGAAAATTTAGAAATCTTGGATGTACTCACGCATTGTTTTATAACTTTCAAAATTGATTTTCATGTATGTTTTGTATTTAAACTTGGATGCATAATTTATAAAAAAAATTATTTTAATCATGCATGCTCATGATTTAAATTATTTTAGGCACATTAGGTTCATGTTTTTGAAAAACACCTTTAGATTGATTTAAACAAGAGTCTAAGCATGATTTCATTGACCCTAAGTTCCCATAAGAAAAAAAATATTAAAAAATATATTTTTTTTCGGAAAATTAACCGATGGGATTAGTGTCCGCAATTGAACTTAGGTATGTGGTCGGTTGACTAACACCAAGGGCTCGGACGACCGGCCACAATGTATGCCAATTGCCCAAAGAGACGTTGGATGTTTTTACTAATGGAGCCTGATCGATCGGCCTCTGTTCTAGGTCGATTGGAGACTAGCCGTTGGCCATTTTTTGGTATAAATAAAAGTTCATTCCAAGGCCAAAATAAAAGGAACTTTGATGGACTTTTTTGTTTGGGAAATTCTTTGAGGGACTTTTTGAAGTGTATTAAGACCAAAGAAAGGGGAATGAGCTAAAGAAGGTCAGAAGGTCATTGGAATTGTAAGGCTTGGATTTATTAAGTTAAATCTTCTAATTAAGCTTTATATTCTTCATCATATATTTTTCATGCTTTGTTTAAATTATTGGTAAATCAATTTAAGCACGATAATTATGATTTGTTAAATCCATTACATGAATATCTTGTTGAATTAATTTATTGTTTTGGATTCTTCACTTTGATTCATACTAAGTAAGTTCCAATTTTGATTATTGAATAGATAATAGATTCATGCTTTGCTTAACACTTTGATTTCGTCTGTAAAATTATTCTTATTCTTGGTTGAATCTTTATTTGTTGTTTTCAATCACATGATAATCATAGTCAAATTAGTTTGGATTTGAAAACGACTTGCCCATGTATCACATGCTTTAGTTTCGGAATTTTACATAACTTGCTTAGCTTGACAGTAATATCATTTCAAGTTTTTTATTTGAAACAAATGTGATTAACATTTTACTTTAATCAAATCTTTTCTATGATTTAACTTTCAAAAGTTTTAGACTTACATTTATTGAGCTACAATTTTAAAACTTGATTGAAATCATCATGCATACACATTGTTCATACATCTTTGCATTCATAGAGTGTATGTTTGAATTGGTCTTTTACTTTCATATCCGCCTATTATAGAGGTATTGTATTGATCTTACATTGTATCTGTTCTTGTCTATTTTAGACACATTTTAGAGAGAACGAACTTTAGAGTTACAGAGGTTATTGTTTAGCCTAGAAAAATATATTGTAGAGGTTATTGTTTAGCTTTGCAAACCATAATATAAAGGTTATTGCTTAGCCTATTAAAAAGCATAAATTGATAGTGAAACTTTGGTGGGGTGTAGAATCACAAGCTAAGAGTGGACGTATGCATTTGGCCGAACCACTATATATCGTTGTATTGTGGTGAATTCTTTGTGGTGATTTATTTTGATAGCTTCCGCACTTTATTTTTATAGAATCATCACTTGTGTCCATTTGTTTTAAAGAGTTAAAATTTGGCATAATTGGTCACTAAATTAAGCTCACCATATTCACCTCTCCTCTAGGGTTTAAATCCCTGACTTTCACATGGGATTGATTCATTTGCACCGGTGGGACTTTCAGTGTGAAAAAGGTACACATGGGATTGATTCATTTGCACCGGTGGGACTTTCAGTGTGAAAAAGGTATAATGTCCTCAAAGTCAATACAATGGAGTATGGCACTGGAAGTAAGACTACTTCATATGGAAAAACTGTTTTTGTAGAATTACTCATTGACATTGTTTGAAGAACACAGCATTGGCCTCAGATTAATCACTAGAAACCAGAGGCCTACTATGCTTCCATAACTTTAATGGGGTATAACCTACTTTGATTTTATTATTATGCATGAACCATTTAATAATGATTCAAGAGGCCGAATCCTTTGTTTTTCTAATTTTTTATTTGGCACTATCAATTTGACTGTGGATCCAACTCTAATTTGAGCAAAATTCAGCACTATACCCACGGACCAATCTTTGGATGGCAACATTATAATGATATGCCAACACCACTGAGCCATCAAGCAGAATTTTCTTGTACGGGAGTCTACACAAGTGGAAGCATGAGATTTTCAACCGTCACAGTCCACAAAAGTCGTCCCCTCTCGAATTAGAGGCGCCCACCAAAACTTCTGCATTGCTTTCATACGGCGTTATGTGAGAAAAATCTCCCTAGCTGCTATTAGTCTGTTGCTGGCTCGGATTGACTTGACCATGGGTTGATTGTTCAAAGTGACTCTGGACAACTCTGATTGAGGCCCTGAAGACAGTGCCCCACCCGTGATCATATATACTTTCAACATTAGGTTGTGGAGACCTTCCAGCCTCCACCATTGTCATGCTTTAGAGTAGACCCATTAGATAAGCTGTTAGGATAATGGTGTCTATCTTCGAAACTTCCGAGCAACCTCAACTGGTCAAGCTAAATTTGTATGCAAGCCTGGGGCTCTCAAAAGTTTGGATTGAGCTTTGTTAAATTTGCAAACTCCACTCCACTTGATTAGGGTCTATTTGAATAAGCTAAACTCAATCTGGGCAAAGCTTGACTAGGCTCAAAGCTGTCTAATGCTATTGAATAGTATTATTACAGAAAATTTTCTCATTAGAGCAGATCATATATAGTTTAAGTGTGACCCAACACCATGGGACTCACATTGGCTCATATTTTTATCAGTCTCCTACCTCTTCACTCACTACACCTCCATTAAAGGAGCCTAATTGACACAACACATCTTAACTCTCTCTATTATTATTCACCATCGAATTGATTCTAAAAACCTAAACTGCACATTTAGATGACTGACCAACTTTGATACTGTTGAATCAAAGATAAATATAATTTAAGGGGGTTGATCATCACCCTTATCTATAATGAGACTTTTCCATCCTCCTGTCCAGGGTTGTAAACGGGTCGGTTCCGGTCCGGGCCCATGGTGGACCCAGAACCGTTAAAAAGAAGATGGAATCGGATCCGGACCCGGAGCCGTTTTGGAATCTGTTTCTTGGCTCTAGAATCGGAACCAGAATAATATATGAGGCGGGTCTAGATCCGGGTCCGAGTCTAGATAGAGAATGATATTAAAAAAAATATAGTTTTTAAGAGAGATTTTCGAAAATTGAGGTAATATGTCAAGTCCACCGGTCCAAACAAAGGTGGACTCAGATCCATTTACTTATTGAGCCTAAATAAAAACCCAAACCTAATTTTTAACGGCTCGGAATCTCCACTAATCGCATAATTGAGAATCATTTACATCCCTACTCCTCCTGTGACTTTGTCACAGAACAGTCTGGGGTCCACCACAGAAGAAAATCCCTCTAGTATGTTCTAATAATACTCTAATTCATCGTGTCCACAGAATCAGGTGGCATATTTTTTAGTTTCATATCAAGAAAAGCCATTTCTTTTAATTATATTCAATAAAATAATACTTCATACGCTACCAACCTTCAACAACACCATGTTGACTAAACCAACAACAGAACACATTGTAATCTGTAAATAATTTCCCTCTTCAGTTCTTCTCCATCACTCTTGACACTCTCTAATTCCATTCTTCTCTTTTCAATCTCTCCCCTGTAATCTGTTGGGGGTAGTTTAATGGGTCTTCTTCTTGTTGTGATTCTACTCTCTATTTCCTCTCCTCTCTTTGTTGCTTCTATTTCTGCTGCAATTCATGCGGAAGAATTCAGAAGCTACTCTTCAGAGCTCCTAACCTCAGCCAAGCAAGACTTGCCTTGGCTGGTTTCAATCAGGAGGGAAATCCACGAGAACCCAGAGCTCCGATTCGAAGAACACAACACCAGCGCCCTCATCCGAAGAGAGCTTGATCGAATCGGTGTCTCCTATTCATTTCCCTTTGCCAAGACCGGTGTAGTCGCCCAAATCGGTTCGGGTGGCCCTCCTATAGTGGCTCTCCGAGCTGACATGGATGCTTTGCCCTTGCAGGTATGATAAAAGAATACCCATGTTTCTATTTTGTTTGATTCTTCTTCTTTTTCTTTCTTTGTGCGTGTGTGTGTGTGTGTGGTGTGTGTGTGTGTGTGTGTGTGTGTGTGTGTGTGTGTGTGTGTGTGTGTGTGTGTTTTGATGATATGCGGTAGTTCAGGAACTTGTGGAGTGGAAGCATAAAAGCAAGATTGATGGAAAAATGCACGGTTGCGGACACGATGCCCATGTAACTATGTTGCTTGGAGCTGCTAAATTGCTCAATCAGAGGAAAGAGAGTCTCAAGGTGGGAATTCGATTTGTTTCTGAAGTGGGTTTTATTCAGTTCAATCAAGAACATGATAGAAGTGGGTTGCATTGTTTTTGTTTTGTTTTGTTGGTTAAATTGTAAATGATATAATGCTTAGGATATCGCTTAATCATGCATGTGTTGAGAATCGTGTGGGTAATTTGGAAGTTGTAACTGCAATTCAATGTCTAAATCTAGTTAGATGTATAATTTTTTTTTCATCATGAATTTGGTTTTGTGGGCTGACTTTGAATTGTAAATTTGTAATTGAATTTGAAAGTTTCCGAATCTTTCATTGTGTAGTGGTGTGCCGAATGCATCCAAGGCCAGGTGAAATGATGATTGTAGGAACTTCTTTAAGTTGCAGGAGATTGTTAAGAATTCAAAAGAGGAACCGTATGAAAGCTGGACTTGAGGTTTTTGCAGAAAGTAACAAAATATTGTTCCCATTACGCAATTCGAGGCCACTCATAATTCACCACTTTCAGCTTATATAGTCTCGGTCTTCTCTACCCAGAAACTAGTCTAGGACAATCAGGGTATTGCTCCTCTTTGTGTGACTGGTTGGGATATTGTCCTGCTTCCTTTAGGTGAAAGTTTTTTCTATTTTTTTGGTAAGTCCTTTAGGTGAAAGTTTTGAGGACTGGTAGCCACCTTGAACTCGCTCAGTGCAGTCAGGATCATGGAAGCTAACTATAGAAAGGATGGGAACCAATTCCATGGGGCCTTGTGGACTCCATTTCCTCATGATTCTAATTATATACTTAATAGTTTGAGCAAGGAATAAACTCGCTGCAATTCTTGGAAGAATGATCACTGACAATATTTCTGTTTCCAGAGTGCATAATTGTGGTTTTATTGGATAAAGCCCAAATCTTGATTTGGGGGTTGGCTGTCTTACTCTGATTGAATCGGTATTTTGTTCTGGTGTGACATGGGAAAATGGACGCACATTAGGGAGACTCAGACTATGCTCATTTTGTCTTTCACTGGAAAATGTAGGTATGATGTAGCAAAAGCAAACTCAATTGCGGCTGTGAGGCTCTGATGCAGGATGCAAGTGACCCACATGTAGAACTTGAGATACCTAAAGATGCCTTTAATTATCCTTCATGATGTCTGTATTGTTCTTGAATACACATCCAGCTACTGGTCTGTATTTACATCTACTTACATTTGTTTAAATGCGATTTCACTGCTGTGCTCTTTCCAAAACATATGGATTCCTTGCCCATCAAACATGTGATATTTACTGACAATCTGACTCTGTCCTGCTTTTCAACGACTAGCGTCCTTGTGTCCTTGAATCATCACCTTCTTTTAGTGACTTTAGGACTGCACTTCCAAGTTCCAACATGAAATTACCCTTTCCTCCATTTGTCCTGATCAGCTCACACTTGTTTTAGTAATACTTTATTCTTATTTCCAACCATGTAATTATGGTAATGGCTAAGGCATTATCCCCCTAGGGAAGATGCCCATGGATTGACAGACATGAGGGCTGTTGTACTGGTTTCATTTTTCCTTAAGAAGTCTTCACAAAAGAAATAGCTAGTTTTTACTATAGTTCTTCCTATTGCCACTTGGACCAGAGTTTCCTCTGGTATGGATGGAAGCTCTATCATGTCTCCTTTTTATTTATACAAGCCAGTCTGCTTCAGTGCTTCTTTGGCTAGTTGCATATGTAGGGAGAGAGATGAGTTCTAGTTTCATTCATTACTCTCTATGCAATTCTCTTGTTCATTCTTTTACGTGCCTCTTTTCCCACATCACTGCTTTTGTGGACTTTGCAGTGCATCTTTGTATTTTTACATGGATTTGGATAATTTCTTTGGTTCTATTGCTATTGTTCAACTGTATACTTTTTGTATTTGATTTCCATTAAGAAAAAAGGATAATTTGGAGTTGTCCCCAAAATATCAGTAGGGAGCAAGAATAGAAGAATATCCTCTTTACGTAAGAGAACAGTTGTCTTCCAAAACACGAGTAAATTATAGAGAACCTGTTTCAACATGGTCGGAATCAACTGATTTGAAAGAGCAGTTATAATTCTCAGCTTGCAGGAGCATTATTTCCATAATCAATCAACACATGCAGCTGAAAGGCCTGTAAGGATGGCTTCTGCTTCATTTGCCCGTTTTGTGTACTGTATCATCCACGTAAAAGCCATTTGACCCATTTTGTGTTCTGTATCATCCATGTACAAGCCTGTTCAAAATTGAAATATGGAGTCTAAGAGAATAAGAAGAGGATCGAAACTGTAGTGCCAAATACCAACTACTGTATTGACAGTTCATAAATTGAAACAATGTATCACACAAATTTCCTTAGTCATAACTCATAGTGATCAATTTGTTTGATCAGTATTGCACTTCTGGGAATTCTAAACATTGCCTTTTTCCTGAAGGAGCTAAAAATTGAAGGAGTAAAAGTGAAGATCTGTTAAGGGCCATCAAAATAGTCTTCTCTTTGGTAGGAAATGAATACCTGGCCATCACCTTAGTAAATCAAACCCTAGGAAAGTGAGGATCCCATCTGCACTCCACCTTATTTAATATTCATTCATCAGAACCCACTTTACTGTGAATTCCTTGGAATTTTATACAAAGCAGGGAAACAACCATAAATACTAAATAAAAGTAAAATTTGAGGAGTTTTGACAACAGCTAGCGTCACAGTTGGAAGGTGCTAACTTCCTTAATTCATACCATCATCTTCTGAGTTGTTAACTTCCTTAACATTTTATTCCTCTTCATTAGTTTCTTCTTAGGTTTTAGAAACTTCTTACAATTGAATATTCATAAGAGGTAGGTGTGAACGAAGGATGAGGAGAAGAAGATTAGGATTAAAAGAGAATAAAGAAAAAGAAGATAATAATGAAAATAAAAAGGGAAAGAAGAAGATGAAAGGAGAAAAAACTAAAAGGAGGACTATTGTAGTTGACTGTAACCGCCAACTATCTACTATTGCCGACTGTTACAGTCAGCTCAACACGAGGAGGACGAGAAGAATAGAAAGCAAAATAATTAAAAAAGTAGACTGAATAGGCAGTTTATGATTATTATGATGGAAGAAAAAGAAGAAGAAAAAGAGGAACCTGTACAGCTGTAAATTGTAATATTCTCCATATTCTCTTTCACCACCCTCCATTCCCACTCTTTTATTTTTCTTTCATTGAGACTTCCGTTCTCTTTAAAGAGGTAAAACATAAACTACCAATTCATAAACAAGAAAAGATCAATTAAAACTAACCAATCCCCAAAAGGGCTATAGCAGCCTGGGCTACCCTGGTTCCCCTGGGCACACTAAGCGCATGACTAAATATGGGCCCTTTTACCCTCAGGCTAGGCGTATTGCCGTAAATAGGCCCCTGTATTACTATGTACGCTTTTGCCTACACTTCCATCTGGGCAGTTCCACATTGGTGAACAAATTTCTGCAATTCTGTTGAGCAATTCATCTGAAAACTGCATGTGAAAAATAGTGATGTGCCATAGGTTGATGGTGAGTGAATTATTCCCTCGTGTATCTTGTAGCTAGACAAATGAATGGAGCTAGTGGTATCTTTTATAGCAAGCTCTGGATGCCATGAAGAGATTTGAACAGTGTCCAAAAGCTTCTTGGTTTCTATTGCCTGTTACACTTGATATAAATGGACCACCTGTGTTATGATATTGCCTAGTTGGTCATGCATCTCATGTTTTGTAGCCTGCAAGCGGGGATGGAAAATCATAAGCTGTGTGGCATGTTTATTTTTTTCCTATTATTGTTCTTTGATTTTCCCCATTTTATTGTGCTCTCACATGCGCTGTAGACATGGGTTATTTTGATTATTTGTTCTGCTTCTTTTGGTGTTTGGTATCGACATATTGTTTATGTTGGTTCCTTGCACAGGTCATTACTGTTAACCTCCACATGTAACTTAACATCATTTATATGGTTTATTTTTATTGCTTTACTTGGTGCACAATATATTTGATCTTTTGTTCTCTTTTGAGGAGTATATGTCTCAGTTTTTCACATTTAAGTGCTAGATTCGAATTTAAGATCAGAGAACAATGTCAATCTTTATCTAGGCACCATACTGTTTCAGATATCTGTATTCATGAGCTATATTTGTATTTTCTAATAATTTTTCGTATTTAATACTGAAGGGAACTGTGCGACTTCTTTTCCAACCTGCAGAGGAGGGTGGTGCAGGTGCATTTCACATGATAAAGGAAGGTGCTCTCAGTGGTGCTGAAGCGATATTTGGAATGCATGTTGACTTTCAACGACCCACAGGAAGCATTGCACATCATCCAGGACCCACACAAGCTGCAGTGTGTTTCTTTATAGTTAAAATAGAAGGACAAGGAGGTCATGCTGCATATCCCCATTTGAATATGGATCCAATTGTTGCTGCATCATTTGCAATTTTGGCATTGCAACAGCTCATCTCGAGAGAGTCCAATCCTTTGCATAGCCAAGTATATTCTCAGGATTTCTTATTCATTCTTTGTTTATAACTGTCAACTTCAAACAGGGGATATTCCATATTATAATGAAATGAACGCAAACTGTTTTTTTAATTTTTGTAAGTCATTCTTTGTTGGCAAGTCTGACTAGCCAATACATCCCCAAAACTTTAGTTGTTAGGAAGCAAAACACAAATCTACTTAACACCCCCCTTGAATGGGGTGCCATTCGAATTCACAACCCACACATGCCTACCCATGCGATTCATGCCTGCCCACATGACCTAGGGGAATAACGCCTCCCTAGGGCTCAAACTCAAGAACTAGAGTATCCATGCGAGACGTGCCAGAAGCCGCGGTAATTCTAGCTTCAATAGCATATATTTAAGTTGTTGCAGTTAAAAAGCTCGTAGTTGGACTTTGGGATGGGCTCGCCGGTCCGCCTCAAGGTGTACACTGGTCGTCTCATCCCTTCTGCTGGCAATTCGTGCCTGGCCTTAACTGGCCGGGCCGCACCACTGGCGTTGTTACTTTGAAGAAATCAGAGTGCTCAAAGCAAGCCTACGCTCTGGATACATTAGCATGGGATAACATTATAGGATTTCGATCCTATTGTGTTGGCCTTCGGGACTGGAGTAATGATTAACAGGGACAATCGGAGACATTCGTATTTCATAGTCAAAGGTGAAATTCTTGGATTTATGAAAGACGAACAACTGCACAAGCATTTTCCAAGAATGTTTGCATTAATCAAGAACAGTTGTTGGGGGCTCGAAGATGATTAGATACCTTCCTAGTCTTAACCAATACCCCAAAATACCTAGGCGTGCACCGGGAAATAAACTACTTACCACCCCCTACGGGCGGGACACCGCTCGGACTCGAAGCACAGCCTCGCACAAGACGCGGCGTGGGGCCTTTTTTTGCCATGTGTGGATTTGAACCCGAGTTGAGCTGGCTCTGATACCATCTCAAGTTGCTAACCAATACACAAAATGCCTAGGCGTTATAGGTGTGGCAAATTAACTACTTAATACTAATAACATGTCAAGTCCAAATAGCTAATACATCCCAAAAGCTTAAGCTGTTAGGAAGCAGAAGACAAATCTACCTAACATTCATCACCTTTAGGCTCATCTTCCCTTTTATCCACATTTTTTTGCCCTTCATTCCCACTTGACAAATCTTTCTTATGTTCCCATCTTTATTGCACTCGCAAACTTAATCCCCTTTTGATTACTTTTATAAGATGTTTCACCATCATCACTGTGCTTGCTAAAAGCATCATCACGGGTTTCTGTAAGGATTTTGAGTGTTCGAAAATTCATTGGGTGATGGACAAAACCGAGATTCATATTTTATTATGTGTTTTCTAGTTGGATTGCCCAGATTGCCCATATTGAATTGTTGAGGAGAAAGCTCAAAGATCTAAGAATTACATTGGGCGCTTGAGTGGACGCTCACACCCGCTCAAGCGGACCCGAGATAAAGGACCACGCGCTCAAGCTACTTTCTCTCATGCTCAAGCCTGACAGATGAAGCGCAAAATAACTGGATGTTTCATTCATCCGCTCGAGCGGACCTGGATGTGCGCTTGAGCGCCCAAAGTGCGAATTTAGATGTTTGATTCGGAAACCACTTCCTAATTTCTCTCATCTTACCTATTTGAGTCCTACCCTTTTTAGAAGAGTGAAGGCATGAACCAAAGCCTATATATTGCCATTCTCTCTCATTCGAGGGATAATTCTCTCCTATTCTATACCCTAGAATCAATTGAGAGATTCATCTTCTTCTCCAAAGCTTCATCAAGTTGCAGTGCTAAAGTTTTCTAGACTTTGGAGTTCTTTTCATCTTCTTTCTTAAAGTAGATTCACCTTGTAGAGGCGTTCAAGGTGGTTGGTTCAAGCATGGTGAAAGCGTACGGAAAGTTGTCGGGAAGATCATCACAGTCCTTTGGTTGAGTTGCAACTAGGAAGGGATTTGTGAGTTTTTGTAACTTTCTATTCCATAGTGCTTGGTTGTCCATTGGTCTAGACGGTAAGACTTGTGGTTTTTGCACGTAAAAAATTATGTGTCTCCTTCTTTGTGTTTGATTGCTTGTTTTCTAGATTTAGTTTAATTAACCCTAGATTAATTAATTGGATTTGGAATCTAAAAGAGAAACTGATTTGGGACCTTAGCTTGTGGAAAGGCTTAAACGCACCCCATCGCGTGGTACCGGAGCTTTTGGATATCACGCCAGTCTTTTAATTGGTATCAGAGCAAGTTGCACTAATTTGTTGTGTGATCAATCCATACATCTGTTCTCTCTTATGGAACAAAATAGAGAAGGAACGACGACCACTAAGCCCCGTTGCTTGACGGAATCAATTATGCTTACTGCAAAGTAAGGATGATTGCTTTTCTTAGGGCTATAGATGATGAGGTCTGGGACATAGTTGAAGAAGGTTATACTAGACCTACAGTTGTTATGGATGGACAAACATCTCTCAAACCCAAAGCCCAGTGGACTTAAGAGGAAAAATGGGCCTCTAACTGCAACAATAAGGCAATTAATGCCATCTATAATGGAGTTACCCAATCAGAACTTCGTAGGATATCTACTTGTTCTATTGCTAAGGCCGCATTGGATGTCTCGCAAACCTTTCATGAGGGCACATATACATTTAAGCAAACTAAATTCCAAAATTTGACCATTGCATTTGAAACCTTGAGGATTTGAAACGTTTGATGAATTTCATGCTAAACTAAGCCATATTATCAACTCAAGTTTCAATTTAGGAGAACCATTTCCTGAGTCCAAAGTTGTTAGAAAGATTTTAAGGTCTCTCCCCGAAAGATCCCGTCCAAAGGTAGTTGCTATTGAGGAGTATCAAAATCTAGACTCCCTCACCATAGAGAAATTGGTTGGGAATTTGAAAACCTTTGAAGCCAAACATTGTTCTACCGCAAAGGGCAAGGACATTGCTCTCATGTCCTCCAAATTTGCGGAGGATGGTTCTAACGATGAGTCGGACTGTGAATCGGATGATGCTGAGTTTGAAGAATTTTTTGTGAAAAAGTTTAAAAAGTTTTTGAAAAAAAAAGAGGTAATTTCAGAAGAATAAGGGGTTGATGATTGAATTTCAGTTTCATGATGACTATACGCTTGATTTTTGTCAAAGATTTTGTGAACATGTTTTGCAGGGGTTGCTAGATTTTGCATTAAAGGAAAAAAGATTGGAAGGATTCTTGAAGTATTTTTGTCGGGTTATTTGTCTGGGTAGATTTTTCATGTAACTAAGAGTTTTGTCCATGAATTTCCAAAGGGGGAGATTGTAAGGATTTTTAGTGTTGGCAAATTCATTGGGTGATGGACAAAACCGGAATTCATTTTTTATTATGTATTTTCTAGTTAGACTGCCTAGATTGAATTGCTGGGGAGAAAGCTCACTGAGCGCTTGAGCGGACCCAGACAAAGGACCACGTGCTCAAGCTGTTTTCTCTCGTGCTCAAGCTTGACACACGAAGCGCAAAATAACTAGATGTTTCATTCATCTGCTTGAGCGGACCTGGATGTGTGCTCGAGTGCCCGAAGCTCGAATTTAGATGTTTGATCCGAAAACCACTTCCTAATATCTCTCATCTTACCTATTTGAGTCCTACCCTTTTTAGAAAACTCAAGGCACGAACAAAAGCCTATATATTTGTTGGAAAGTCCCACATCCCATATCGCCTAAGTCCTGAGTTGGACATGTCTTCATATACATGTTTGGGCCTTCCACCTATCAGCTTAAGCTTTTGGGTTGGTATATGATTTATTATATGGTATCAAAACGGGTTTTGATTCCATCATTCTTATGTAGCCCACGTGGCTCTTGTCGTTCTTGTGTACCCCACATGGCAGGCCTGTCCATGAAATTTGTTGGGCCTTCACGTAACGGGGAGTGTTGGAAAGTCCCACATCCCATATCGCCTAAGTCCTGAGTTGGACATGTCTTCATATACATGTTTGGGCCTTCCACCTATTAGCTTAAGCTTTTGGGTTGGTATATGGTTTATTACAATATTGCCATTCTCTCTCATTCAAGAGAGAATTCTCTCCCATTCTATACCCTAGAATCAATTGAGAGATTCAATTGAGAGATTCATCTTCTTCTCCAAAGCTTCATCAAGTTGCAGTGCTAAAGTTTTCTAGACTATGGAGTTTTTTTTTTTTTTTTTTTCGTGAAGTAGATTCACCTTGAAGAGGCATTCAAGGTGGTTGGTTCAAGCACGGTGAAAGCGTACGGCACGTCGTTGGGAAGATCATCGCAATCCTTTGGTTGAGTTGCAACTGGGAAGGGATTTGTGAGTTTTTGTAACTTTCTATTCCATAGTGCTTGGTTGTCCGTTGGTCTAGACGTGAAGACCTTTGGTTTTTCCTGAGTAGGGTTTTCCACATGAAAAATCATGTGTCTCCTTCTCTGTGGTTGATTGCTTGTTTTCTAGATTTAGTTTTATTAACCCTAGATTAATTAATTGTATTTGGAATCTAAAAGAGAAACTAATTTGGGACTTAGCCCGTGGCAAGGCTTAAACGCACCCCATGGCGTGGTACCAGAGCTTTTAGATATCACGCTGGTCTTTCAGTTTCATAGTTTCAGAGACTATTTTTGCTCTTTGACTCCTTTTGGGTGTCTTCCTTACTACTATAGAAAAGAACATTGCCGTTGCCTTCATCTTGAAGAAGAAAACGACAAACTATTTGTTGAGCCAATGATTCTTGATAAACAAACAAGTTCTCAAATTCCACTTATGAAGATAATGTTGCCCACACCATAATGATGTTATGTATAAAATGTAATCATTTTTTCAGCCCACAAAAGATGCGATACTTTGTTCCTTCCTATGAAATATAGTCAAGCATAAATTCTTGCCTTAAAATGAATTGTGAAATGGAGAAATCTCCTGGACTTGTGTTATGTGACTTTCTCCAACAATGACAGTAAGTTATACTCTTCTATTTGAAGGCAAAGCCCTTGGCAAAGTGTGAAGTGCTCACTATGGCAACCTTGAGGTTGTGGATTAAGAGAGTTGAAATATCACCACCTGATCTACAATGCATGATATGTTCAAATAATCCATTTAATAATTTTGTTCAAGGCAAGCTCCACCTTTACATATCTCATCATCCAACAATTTCTTAAAGGCATCCCATATTTAACGTTTTATATGTTGCCTTTGTTATACCCAGGGACAACATTTTACAAATGTTAAACCACAAGGGAAGACTCCATTATTATTTGTCTTCCCTTTTTTTAACTGATCAAAGAAAACGAGGAAGACTCCATATACTCCATATCTTCTAGTTCGATCAATTTCATCATGCATTTAGGCTGTACTTATTGTGGAAATTAGGTATCGTCCACAACTTTCCAAAGTTTAAGCGAACTGTAGCCTTTAAAAAAAATTCCTAAAGAAATTTCCATTAACTCCTTTAGAAATCAAGTCACTTAACAATTAACATAACCATGACAACTACTGAAGTAACCCTACTTATCTACTTTAAAACTAGTATAAAGAAAATTACTTTAATTTCAACATATAGGTATAATTTTAGGCCATACTCTGTCCCATTAGAGATGCCAGATGATCTTCTTGGGCCATAAATATGTGACCCTTGGTCAACCATGACTTATGGAATAAATGGTATATAATGAAGCCATCTTGCTACTATTAACCTTTAAAAAGAAACCCTGATATCCTCTTCCTATTTTCATTTGTCGCGTGTGTGTGATACTTGCAAACTCTGTTATAATTTATCTCTATGTTTCAGCCCTCTTTCCTCAAGTTTTGAGGTGATGTGTTCTCAGGCATCCATTTAGAGATTCATCACATGCTACCTAATGTGGCTTCTTGCTGATGCTTAGTTCTCTGGTGAAGGTTCTCTCAGTAACTTATATACAAGGAGGTGGGGCTCTGAATGTTGTTCCCGCTTCTGTTGAATTTGGAGGCACTTTAAGGAGTCTTACCACAGAGGGGCTATACCAACTTCGGCAGAGGCTCAAAGAGGTCTGACAATCACAACATTCATTTTTATTTATAGCTTTCTTCACTTCCATAGATGCACAGGGCCTCTGACGGGTGCTAAAAGATGAAAAAATAATACTCAGTTTTATTCAAAGTCTCCCTTTCCTGTGGCAATGATGGCAATTATGGTTTTAGTGAGCTATGATATGTAATTCTAGAAATGATATGCCTTCTTGTTAAGAATTGTATCCATCCTTACAGTAAAAATGAGCCTAAACATCTGGAGCTGGTTGCAGGTTGTAGAGGGTCAGGCAGCTGTACACAGATGTAAGGGCTTCGTGGATATGAAAGACGATGAGTACCCCACATATCCAGCTGTTGTGAATGATGAAATCTTAACTCAGCATGTGAAGAGTGTTGGCGGACTTTTGCTTGGTCCTGATAAGGTGGAGATGGGTGAGAAATTGATGGCAGGTGAGGATTTTGCATTCTATCAACAATTGATACCAGGTACAATGTTCGGCATCGGAATTAGAAATTATGATTTGGGTTCGGTGCACTCTCCTCACTCACCTTTCTTCTTTCTCGATGAGGATGTCCTTCCCATTGGAGCTGCATTGCACACCGCACTAGCAGAAGTATATCTGAAAGACAACCAACATTGAACAGAGATCACGAATGTACCTATTTTGAAGGGTCAGGTTGTTCATGTTGAGAATATTATTAATATAACTTATTTAATCTGGCCAAATCAATTAAGAACACAATCACAGACAAGTCATTCAAGGAATTCTTTAATTGAAACATTCAAGTTATGAGGAATTAACATCCTCAACCTGAAGATAGGGCACTGTCCTTGGGCCTTGAGTTTGTAGAAGAATGGGGATGATGTTTCAGTTCTTGAGGGTGGTTCTGGTAGACCTCATGGTCAATACAGTTCTGAATAAATCTCATATACGACCCCCAGAGTGTCTGGGACTAGATGGTTTATAGAGAATACAGTGCCTGTTGGCATTCAATTAAGGCCCAATATTTGATGTTAAGGTATAAATAGAGTGCACTGACCATGAGCCCAGCACAGAAAACTCAGGACCCAAGATAATGCTTACTTATCCTCACCACCATGTGGCAGGAATCTGTATTACCTCCTAAGATGTACAAATCATTGTCTGCACAGACTAGATGTGTGAAATATGCCTGCCTCTAAACCATCAAGCCATTGGATGCTTTTCTTTCTACAGTCTCCTTTCTGACAAAAGTTAGGATTTGCATAAAATCTGCCCTGTCCTCTTCGAGGGAGGGCCCTGTACTTATATTGATGTTTACAAAGTAACATGAATACCACTTTGGAAGGGTTTAAAGGGAAGCTATATGCAAGGGCAATTAAAGAACACTCAAATTACAAGTAGTTATCTATAGATTGGTTGAGATATTATGCTCTGCCGGTGTACTGGAATTCATACACTATTCACACTTTCATGTCTCTTCATTGCTTCTCCCTTTTCCCATGGAGGATTCTACTTCTTTATTTTAAAATAGAAGTTGGGTGAAATGAACTATGGGAAACGTCCTTTTCAATTATTTATTTTCATGCACATGTGCATGATTTTCAACTAATAAAAAGACTCTTTTTTTTTTTTTTTAATGAAAAATGCGTCACCCTAATGCCCAGGATTTAAAAAGAAAAAACAATGGCTTCCAATCAAAGCACGTCATTTCGGTTGGAAATGTAAAGTTCAGTTCTTCTCTAAAACTTGAGAAGGAAAAAGGAAAACAAACATTTGTAATTGACATGGCTTGTTCTTATTGGAAGCCATAACATTTTTATGATTTAACTATAAATTTATACTTATACAGAAGGTCAGCATGTTTGTTAGTTTTTTGAATTGTGATAGAATTGAGATATCTATCAAAATGGCTCCTTTTTGATAGATGTGGATTTGGTTCCCTTTTTAAGGGTGTGGTGCTATGCTTTGGTGATTGTTCCCTTTGCCATTTTGTGGACATTTTGGAATGGGAGGAATGCAAGGATTTTTAAGGGGGAGTTTGATGTAGGAAAGAATAGGCCATGTCACTTTCATTGCCATGTGGGATCTTATGTGGCAACATTGGAAGACCAAATGGAAACATTGGATGCCTAAGGCTTTAGTCCAATTAATGTGATTTTGAAAAGTTATTGGCATTATTTTGAATTTCTCGGAACTCATAGCATTTGTGTTGCCTAGCAACTAATTCTTAGTAACTTGTGTTTTATTTTGAGAGTGTCAGTTGAATACCTAGTAAATTGTGGTATTGAATGTAGTTATCTTTGGGATTAACCTTGTATTCATGGAAGAAGAATTCTATATAACTCGTACGAGTCCTATGGTTGAGCAGATTATGTTTGTTTCATTTGGATTAATGTTAATTTTGTGGAGAGCTTGACTCCTCTGCTTTTTGTTCTTGCTGTCTTGATCTTATCTTTCCCTCATCATTTGGCATCAGAGCTTCTTTTATGCTCTTGGATTAATTTCACCATCTACCATCTTTTGTCATGGCGGCAAGCAGAGGTCTAGGTGGATGTGGCAATTGTATGATGGGAGATGCGAGAGACGAAGAACTACAAGCACTTCGGAGACAAGTCGAGAAGTAACCCCGCGGCTTGATTGTCAGGAGGCTCATAGTGACCAAGGACAAAGCCATGGTTATTCTAATGATTAATTTGAGGTCAACCCATTTGCCAATCGGCAATCGCCATATGCAAGATGAGTCATTAGTGGGAAGGCATTGGCGTGCTTCAAATTTCATTATAGTTGATATACCAGAGTTTCATGGTCCACTCCTTAGGAATTTCTTGATTGGCATAGAGCCATTGAGAAGTTCTTTGACTTCAAAGATATTCCAGAAACTCAACAGGTGAAGTTAGTGGCAACAAGGTTTCGTGGTTATGCTTCAGCATGGTGGGATAAGGTTCAAGAGACGCGCTTACGAAAAGGAAAACCCAAAAATCTCAACTTGGGAAAAAATGAAGTCGAGACTTAAGGAGAAGCTCCTCCCAATTGATTTTGCTCAGACTGCCTTTTTTCAATTCAACAATCTTTGTCAAGAGGGTAAAAGTGTGAGCGAATACACAAGGAATTCTACAAGTTAATGGTGTACGATGACATTCAAGAAACCGAGGATTCAATAGGTGAAAGTTTAGGACAATCCACAATTCTTTCTGAGGCATAGCCAATGGAATATCAAACATTCACGTAACCAATGGAATATCAAACATTCTTTTGGTTGAAGGAATATATGAAGACAATTGACATTGGACATTAGAAGTTGTCCAAATTATGTTGATTGGTTAAAACCCCCAGTTTTTGACATTTATGTAGATGATGAATGTGATCTATCCATTTATGTTCATTGTCAAAATGGAAAATTATCCCATGATGTCAATGAGAATTTGATCGATTATGATTATCAAGAAGATATTTATGACATACCCATCTTTAATGTGTATCAAGATGTTCATGTCAATGATAGTTTGACCTTCAATGTGTACCTCGATGATGGAAGCTTTGATACACACTATGATTCCATGTCTTACGGCTATGATCATGAGTCTAGCACTAAGAGAATCATAAAGCACCTATATCTTTCATTCAAGGAAGATGGATACATCAAGCGACATTGTTTTGAAGATCCATTTGATTAATTCAATTCAAGACAGATATCACTAGACAATCCTTCATAATTTGGTCATGTGTCAATGGATCAAAACACATTTGAGGGATTGGATGAATGTGCTAAATGGTTTTAGCAAGTATTCCACCCAACAACGAATTCAACTTCAGGACGTTTTAACAAGATTTGTAGAGATGCAGATGGAAAGCCAATCAACTCATATCGATGAGTTGCAAGGAGAATGAAAACAAAAAAAATCAAGCAATATATAATCAAAGTCAACTCGAGGTTGAGTCTCTTTCAAGAGGAGTATGATGTAGGAAGAAATAGGCCATGTCACTTTCATTGCCATGTGGGCTCTTATTTGACAACATTGGAAGACCAAGTGATGGCATTGGATACCTAAGGCCTTAGTCCAATTAATGTGATTTTGAAAAGTAGTTGGCATTGTTTTGAATTTCTTGGAACTCTTAGCACTTATGTTTCCTAGGAAGTTCTTAGTAAGTTGTGTTTTATTTTGACAGTATTAGTTGACTACCTGGTAAATTGTGGTATTGAATGTAGTTATCTTTGGGATTAAGCACGTGTTCATGGAGGAAGAATGCTATAAAACTTGCAAGAGTCTTATGGTTGGGAAGATTATGTTTGTTTCATTTGGATTAATGTTAATTCAGCGGAGAGCTTGACTCATCTGTTTTATCTTTTATTATCTATTGTTGTGATTGTTGTTTTCTCTTGCTGTCTCCATCTTATCTTTCCCTCATCAGAGTCGAGTTCCGAGGAGGGGCTTCTTTTTGGAGTGTGCTTGAAAGAGCTAAATGGGCATAATCTTGGAGAGAATTTAGTTGTTTGAGATTTGACGATGTTTTATATAATGGGGAAGCCTCTCTTTGCTGTGGTGCTTACTCTACCAAGAAGGGAGATGAGTTGGAATCTTCCTATGGAAGGGACTTTAAAGTTTCATGTTGATGGAGTGGCAAGAGGTAGAGTTTTGCCAAATCGTAAAGGGGATGTTTTGATGCTGTTAAAGATTCTACCGAGGCAAAAGTTTTAGCAATCTTGGAGGCTGTCGCTATGTTTGTTTGCATTAAATCATTCTAAACTTACTGTGGAGAGTGATTCGTCTAATGTTATTGCTTGGGTAGTGTCTGTAGATGAGGGTCCTTGGAAGTTCAACTTCATTCTTAAGGAGATCAAGTTGATGTCTTCATTGATTCGAGTGGAGTTCAAACATATTTTGCATTATGCTAATGCCGCATGGCCAATGCTTTGGCTAAGCAGGGGTAAACCATCTTTCTCCTTTTATTGTTTTCCTCATGTAACCTTTATTTTTCTACAGCACAAGTCTTGTATACCGAGTTATTTTGGTTGTCCGGGTTTAAACTTTTGGCTTTGTAATTCTTTTCTAATTTAATAGTTGGTTACTGATAAAAAAACAGATATCTCCTTATATCAATAGAAATGGGTTTGCTTTTCTGATAGTGGTTGTGCAGACGTATAGGTAGAAAGTTAAAAAGGAAACTCATTTCCCTTTGTTTGAATCTCCTTCAAACCAAGACAAGAGGTAGCATGTGGATTACATAGTAGCAAGACTCACTTTCAAGCATTATCCAGTACGGTATAGTATACAACTTTACTAAAAGAATGACTCAATGACATGATGGGTGTCATGAAAATCATCTTCATGGGATATATATTAAGAAGGTAGTCCTCTTTTTGAAGTATCAAAGGGAAAGATGGATTTTAGTGTCTGAGAAAGAAGTGAAAGGAGATAGTGGCCACATGGAAGTGAGTCAGCAAATGAAACTGATTGCATGTCATGGAAACCAAATCCCAATCTTGGCTCCAACAACAAGAGAAAATCAGGCCCATTTCCACCCACCACCAAATTTTCTCTATTTTCATTTGTATAGAAAGTTGAGTTCATTTGGCAGAAATGTATTTAGATTGTTTGGGTAGGAACATGGGGGGTTGGGAAATGCATTGAACCACACACAAAATGGGATGGGAGGTTAGCATGAGCTGCACCTGGTCATTTGGTTAGACAAGAAAAAAAAATCTGACTCAAGTGACCCTAGCCCTTGTCTTGATCAATAGACAAGATAATAAGTAGTAAGGAGAAAACATAACAATATATGGTTCATCAGAAGGTAGAAAACTGAGCAAGCATGGCCTTTCAATCTAGAAACTTAGGGCTTACATAGTCCAAATGTCACACGATCACATCAAATATCTTAATATAAAAAACATAGGCCCCACTTGTATGGGAAGAGTACTGGACACTCAGCTCATCCTTAGCATCAAGCCCAACATTTTATTTGTTCATTATTTTTCTAGGGTGGGCCAGAGACCATGTTATCGTTCCCCTAGTCATTTTTTTTGCCAAGTGAGGATGCATTCCCGTAGTCATTTGTAACCTGACACTGGGAATGGAAGACATCAGATTAGTCATCTGACTTGATAAATTTTCAGATTAGTTATCTAGGTAGGGTGTACACAATTTAATCTAGGGTTGGTATGTATGGTTGCATTTTAAGGTCAAGTTCTTGCCAGGCATGAGTACTGGGGACAAAACCCAACCTGATCCACCCAAGTTGCTCCACATTTTTCAAGTATCTTGGTCTCCAGATGATTAAAATGGTAAACTACTGCTCTTTATAAGGACATTAGAACAATTTCACTTACTTTATACACTCACATGCACTTGCACTCTAATTTTTGCAACCTTTTGAAGGTTTATGTCTTTTTTATCCAATACTTCACATGGAAGCCATACTAGTCTAAAGGCTCTTTAAAGCAGATGGTCATCCTAAAATACTAGGAAATGATGTCACAGCCCACATTCTTCATTTTCATGAACCTCTCACGGCTCTATATATACAATAGTCTGCAAGAAGAATCTAGATAACACAAGCCTAGCGAAATCCAGCCTCATGGAAAGTTAAGATCATAGCTAGCAGACCACCAATCCCCACCAGATAATAGAAAAGGTATCCAAGAGAGAAAGTAACAAAGATAAAAAAAAAAAGAAAAAGAAAAGAAAAGAAGGATGAACACTCTTCTGCCACGCTAGCAATTAGTTTCCTTTTGACTTGGCCAAAACCTTTTGTAGGGAATCCATTTGGTTTTTTGTTTTGGGCTTTCTCAAAGCTATAAATTCCTAACACCCATGTTCAATCTTCCACTTTGAGAGAGAGAGAGAGAAAGAGAGAGAGATGGAAAACATGGAAATAGTTTCTGCCTCTAAGAAGGTTGAGGCTCAGTATGTAGAAATGAAGGTGCCGCTATACTCCTACGGATGTGAGAAGAAAGTGAAGAAGGCCTTGTTACAACTCAAAGGTAAATTGTCCTCTCCTACTTTATATTCGATCCCCATATGGGATGAGATACAAGGAGATAACACACTACCGTAAAACATGTGAGCACGTTATCATGTTTGTCAAAATCATATTTTCATATGCTTAAATGAGTATACCCAATATTTTCATATTTCTTTGGATTTTAGCTTTTTAATAAGTTTCTCATAATCAATGAAGAATTAAGAAAGGAAACTTTGTCTTGATGTAATAGTATTACAAGAATATTGAACGGTTGGGATCATGAAGTGAGAGACCACAAAAGTCCAAAGACCTAGATATATATATATATATATATATATATATATATATGAGGCTAGTTGTCCTAAGCTCAAGCTTAGGATAAGGTAAGTCCAAGTGTGTGGTGGGGCCAACTTGGGGACCCTCATGGGGATGGGGATGAGGGGAATTTCAAGGACTCCCTAGGATTCTCATCTCTGCAAAAAATTAGCCCCAATCGTGATTTCTATCATCTCCATATGTGACCAAAAGTTTAATGGTCAATAGTCCATTCGAATTGATACATAGTCGATCAAACGGTCTAGTAAACTCGGATCTGATCGAAAGTTGGTGGACATGTGTAATTTAGGAGGGGTCATGTGTTTGGTCCATTTAGATGGACCAAAAGTGAGCCCCACAAGCATGAGCTTACTAGATTTTATCCTAAGCTTGAGCTTAGGAGAGCCTTGCTCTCTCTCTATATATATATATATAGGTCGAGATTTTTTCACAAGTTACTCAAAATTTAAAGATTTAAGATATTTGGTTTCAATATCTTGAAATTTATTAGTTCAATAAGAAAATTGACCGGTTTGGATTATAAATGAGGTGTGAAAACTGAATCCATTGAATATCACAAAGGTAGCTCCCAGTAGTTCAAATCAGGTTCAAACCAAAATCTCACAAATATCGGCAATTAAAATATCTTGAAAAAGAATAATGTTAGAACAAATAATCATGATAAAAAATTAACAATTAATGAGTAAGAATTCAACAAAAGGATTTTATTACAATGTTCTAAATTTATTTATTATTCTAGTAATTTTGAAATTAATTTATTTCCCACTGCTTTTCCCAATACTCTCTCTAAAGCCCCAAATTTGTAAACATCCTAACATTTTTTCGAAACAACATTTCTCATCCAATGTTCATGATCATTTCTTATTTATGAATTATCAAAATCACAGTTGCTTATCAGAAAAGCCTTCAAAAAAAGAAAAATTAGAAAAAAAAAGAAAGAGAGAAGGAAACAAAACAAAAGTTAGAATGGCATAACTCTAATGTAGTTGAGTGCCTGATTGAGTTGTTGTTCCATATCAGGGATACATTCAGTGAGTGTGGACTATGAACAACAGAAGGTGACAGTTTGGGGCATCTGTGACAGAGACCAGGTTTTGGACACCATCAAGAGCAAGAGAAAAGGAGCATGCTTCTGGGGTACTGAAGGGGCCCATAAATGTCCACGTCCTCGGTCCAAGCCCACCACTTCTTCTTCAACTCGGTCTTGGATGTTGACCTGGAAGGCATGGAAGATGGCCAAGATCATGTTAATCTAATCCCCCACCCTTTGCCTTTCCAAGTTGCTGGGGCAATTTATAGTTAGTTTTATACTCCATATGTGTACAGAGAATGTGAATTTTCATGAACTTTTGCTCAAATCATGAAATATTGATTTTACAAGTTTGCATGGTCTAATATAGGCCTATTTGATTTAGTGTTATATGGGTCAGTATTTATTGGTCATTTCAGCTTTTGCCTAACTGATTTGAGGTCTAAAACCTTTGTGAAACTAAACATGTTTGGCTCAATGTTTCAAGGCCGGAGCCCGCGGGCCAAAACATCAGGCCCAATCTTCTTCAGGTGGGCTTGAGCCATAGCTGAAAAACCTCTAAGACATAGGTCAGGCCAAAAAGTTATACGTCTGGATCGATCCGAGGCTTGGACAAGTTTTGAACATGTTAACAAATTCGACTAACAATTTGAGGAAAGTAAGTTCCTAGACCAACAAGGTGGAGTGTATATTTAGAAAAATGAAATCAGAGGTAATCTCTAACAATTCCTTCACATTTTTATTGAGTCTTGGCCTAGTCCATTGCGTGTTAATTATCAAAATTTGGCCTAGTTTCAGTTTAATCTTTATAGCGATATTTCACATCTGGCCAAAACTAATTTTTTGACTGGAAGTAACTTAGCTGAATTTTACGAAGTCCCACCGATTTTTACAATTAGGGTTTCAAAGGTCCAGGTTAGTCTAGCTAATGGACCCTGGCTATATATATTGTGTATGATGATTAGAATTTTGAAATTTGTGAATTTTCTTTTCACTAGATCTAGTAGTAGGATTTTCTTCAGGTATAGTTGTATGTAACTTCATTTATTTGAGCTCCAATACGTTGGCATTTGAACCTTGAAGTAGCTATACATTTAAACGACTTACAACGATGGTGTTTTATATTTTTATGATTTAAGTTGCTATGATTGTTATGTAGAGGTTTTTTGCATTTTGGATGCTGTAGATGTTGGCATTGGGCAATGTGACTCACAATTCATTTTCCAGTGACAAACTTTAAATACCATATCATTTTATCAATAAAAGGCTGTCATTAGACATGTTATTCAATGCATTGATACATTATTAAGATTTATGACTTAAGAGGGAAGACTTGAATCCCTCTTCATAATACAAATATACCAATGCCCCTTCCTTCCTCCATCATCAATTGATCACTCTACAATTAGAACGTATCTCTCCAGCTGTGCCTGTGAGGACATCCAACTTGCCCATCTTCCCCATAGCCGCGGCGAACTTGACCCTCCAAAGCAGCCCATTGAAAGCATTTGATCTCACTTGGCTTGCAGTCGCCGTGTCTGTCAAGAGGGTCTGGTCAGATATGAACAAGCCCCGGTTCGCCAGAATGTCCACATAGTAGGCTGTGTCCATGAAATTAGGGCTACTCGGGTTCATCGGAACCACCAAGGTAGTGTCCGTGCTCCCCTGTGGGCACTGTTGCTTCAGCTGGGCCGCGTAGGCGGTGTCTAAGCTTGGATCTTGGCTTACTGTTGTGTTGAAGCTGTATAGTCTGTTGCTAAATGAAGTGCAATGAGAACGGCCAATGGTGTGTGCTCCTGTACATGCAAAAAATTAGAGTTAATTTGTATAGGTCTATGCCTGATGGGCTGGGTCTGGCCCATCGGGCTTCTTGGTATGGGCATCAATGTTGGTCCATCAGGCATGGACATGAGCATATATTCACTTTTCAGGATAAATGATTGAACTAGCCGAGCTGAACTAGTTTGGAAAGACTACTATTGATACACTAATAACTTGGAGGCCCATTGAAGACTTGCAGTGCAACAGAATTTCAACTGATTGGTCTGAGAGAATTTCTATGAATTTCAACAGATTGGTCTGAGAGGATTTCTAAGAATTTCCATGGGAATTCAGTTTTTCAACTAATGCTACCACTATATTTACCAAGTCAAGCAATGAAAAGAGATTGTTGAAGATTCCTAATCCTACCAGAGAGTGTAACCATTTCTTCTTGTGTAAAGCCTTTTCTTGCAAATATTTGAGTGAGTGTGGCGACATCAGATGTTGGACCAGGTAACTCATTGAGTGACTCGGAAGCCACCGAAGTCCTTCCATCTCTTCTCCCTGCTGGAACGGGGTATCCTAAGCCTCCTGTCTGCACAAACACAAGCCATGATAATTTAGAGATATTAGCCTTATACAGATATATTGCATTCTAAAATGTATGTTTCTGTGAAGTTACTGTAGAAAACAGAATTAGAAATGAGTATATATATATGGGAGGAATCCTATATATAGATTCAGTAGAAAAAAGAAAACCAAATGACAAGCTAAAAGAACCAAGAGACTGAAAAGGCAGCTAAGACCTAAGCGTGATGGGGTACATATTTTCCAATTTAGAGTAGCAAATAAATTTACTTTAAATAAGATTGGGCGGAAAAACAAAACTTACAAAAGTGATGCTAGATAGGTATTTAAAGCATCAAGGCTGATAGTTATATTGTTGACCTCTTTCAATGACAGAGCTTAACTAGTTTGTGGGTAAAGCAGACCAATGCATGCCGGTTTCATATAATTAAGAGGGACACATTCGGTGAGTTACTTGTAATTTCTTCATAAGTGTTCCTGGGTTGTTTGGGTTGTGAAGTGAATTGTCAAATCAAGAGAGAATAAAAGAAAATAGGACAAATAAAAAAGGTTTTAAATAACAAAAAAAAAAATTTCTTCCTAAAGAAAGAATTTTTTTTTTTTTTGTCATTTAGTGCCAAGTAAGAGTAGTTTTTTGACTTTTTTTGGTAAAATGAAGGGGGTCTTTTAATCATTTAACGGCATTAGAGAATAACTTCCTGGTATTTTTAGTAAAAAACAAGAGGTGTTTTTTTGCAGTTTAGGATATTTTGATTTGGCCCCCTCTCCATTTATTCTCTCTTGATTTGATCATTTCTCTTCATTTCAATATATAAGTAAATTACCAAAGAGTATATATACATTTCATAACACCATGAATTTTTTTTTTTGTGGACTTCTGCCTTTTCTCTTTCACCCGCACTTAGACAATAATTTTATTCTGCATCATCGAAAAGGGTCTTGCACCAAACCACAAAAAATAGATGATTAGTTTATTCAATGTGCCCTTAGCTAGTCCCTTATGTTCATCATAGTCACCATCAGTCTCAAGCACCTTAGTCACCAATTATATTGCACAAACACAAAACATGGAGGGAGAGAGGGAGAGAGGGAGATGATAAAAAATCATAACATCTTGATTTTTACATGTTTTCTACATTTTTAATATAAACCACTAGAAAACTTTTTTTATTTTTATTTTTACCCCAGCCAAGGTGGTGGGACCCAAGAGAACCCACATGTGGAAAGAGGAAGCCCATATCATGGAAAGGAGAGGCCACACAAGTCATAATAGAAGCCAGCCCACATAAGTAGGAAGAGTGGCATTCCCGGGATCAATCCCTGGTCAGCCGGGTGACACATATATAGGGTTGCCAACCAACAACCGGACGACCCTTTGTTCTCCGCTAAGCCAACCTGTTGATGGCTTATTAAGGCTATGATTACAACGACTGTGATGACATGGTCAGCATTAGCAACAACGATTAAACTACACTATGATTAATTAACCCATATCCAACTATCCAAATCTCCCATCACATAGTCAAGCGTCGACCCATTAGAATCCGAGTACAAGATTCCTTACCAATTGCACACTATCTCTTGCTGCAAATGCAAGTATATCTGCACATGAAACTTGTCCTTTGCAACTGCCTTCCAATTTAGCCTTTGCACTGTCGATGACTTCGAACCCTCGAAGGCTAGGGTTGTTAGCAGGGGAGTCCTTCTCAGCTGTGTTTGCTGTTGTCGAGTCAATAAGAACAGACCCATCACAACCCTAAAAGACCAAAACACCAAAAAAAAAAAAAAAAAAAAAAAGCCTCATTAATCGAACAAATGAACTTAGCTGGTAGTGCAGGCCACATGGCAATGAACTCATGAACCATGCAGCATACACAAACTGATCTCAAGATTTATTAAAAATCTAAACTTACGTACCCTAACGAAGCAGTCATGAAAATGCATTCGCACCAAACCAGCCACTATACCCCTGTTACTATCAAATGCCTTGGAGACCTCCTCCCTCACAATACTCTCTGCATTGGGGCAATTATTATCATAGAATCCTACTTGAAGCTGAGCTTCCAACCTAACACTCAAGCACAAGCCCACAACTAAACCCAACAATAGCATCTCTACTCTCATACCCATCTCTCTTGAATATTCTATCCTTCAAACTCAAATGTCTTGTGCACTACACACACTTCATCCAATGGCTACTTATAGACTAGAAATGTCACAATGGTGGGATATAAAATAATTCCCATCTTTAGTTAGTGGCAAATGATCAGTGATGACTTGAATTCGGTTGCTTGATTTGTGGCGATTGACATGCAGATGAGAGCTAAGGGACAAGATGGTTGGCGTTGAAATTTATGTATATTCCATAAGTTTTATTTAGTATTTATTATTAAGGGTGCAAACAAACAAGCCAAGGTAAGCCCTTAACTTGGACTTTGGCCTAAATTTAGTATGATCTCAGCGATTGGATATGATTTCCTTTGGCCACTATATTTTTATACTATTAAGTTCTTAACAAGCTGAGTCAGCTCAGACTCGAGACAGCTTGAGTTGCAGCCATCCTGAGATTTGCATCGATCCTGGTAGAAAAAAGGGTTCGGGTGGTGATTTAAGAAAGCATTCTTTGGTGGGATGTTAAGAGGCGGTGTCTTGCATGCATCATGTAGGCGACGCGGCAAGAGAAATTTAAAAGAAGAGAGTTGCTTTGAAAGGAAACTATGAAAGAGATGCAAGGGTATGTAGTTTGACATTATGACACAGACTTTGGCCATTATTCTTCTGATTGGGCCTCACCAGCAGACTCCTAGGTTGTCACGACATGCAATGGAAAGTTGAAATTGTGTTACGTTGGACCTTGTCTGAGAGTTTCTTAGGCCAAAGGGAAGTGTGTTGGAAAAGGCCAACCTACATATGGGAATTTATGTATCCCTGTGGGTCATATATGATGCACAGATGTCTCTTTATTGTGTGCATGATTCTATGAGGGAAGATTCGTCTTTTCTTAATTATATTTTATAGTACCTGCTTTATGAAGTGAGTGAGGATAAGAATGATGAAACATTTTCTTCCTCACAAAGGACTTGTAAAAAGAGTTTTTTTGGACCCATTTTATCAGGTAGAAAAGATCTAGTTTTTTATTTTATTTTATTTATTTTAAAATAGATATATTATGTTACCGAATGTCTAATTTAAAGCAATAAAATGGATGGTCATAGTAAATTCTTATTTACATTCCATTTAGTGTCCTTATTGAGGGATAACCATAGTTAGTGTTTATCACAATAAATTAATTTATATAACCATTAAATCTTAAGGACTTAAAAGTACTGGCTAAGATGATCTAACTAGATTATTTTTAGCCTCAACCATAGCCACGTCGAATTCTTTCCATTGTCATGCTTTTCTCAGTTTTTTGTATATCAAATGTGTTAGGTTAGGACTTGTGCGTCGGTATAACCCATTTTTGAAACGTCCAAGTCTTCTTATGTGGAGCCCACCGTTAATTAATGGAATCCTATGTAGAGCCCCAAATTTTACATTGTTCTTGACACCATGAATCATTTGCCTTATATCTTATATTCTTCTTATCTAGTATTGTGCCTCCCTCTATTTTCTTACATTCAGGTGTCACACCAAATAATAGAAGGGTGGGTCATACAGAAAATCAAAACAATTCTACTCTTTATCGTGGAATGTTGTGATCACACAAATATATATACCCACAGTGCGAAATGTTTGAACATATGACCATTTTTTTCATTATCCTGACCAACGGGAGTTATAACAATGCAAATAACATTTTCCTCTCATGTAATGTTTAAGTTACATAACCACCAATTAATTGCATCCTGTCTAGATAATGAATTAGTGACCAAGTTAAAAATAAGGACCCGCCATTGAAATAGAGAAGGCTAAGGTTCAGCGGACCTGGTTCAACTAGTGGTTTGTTCCAGTTGAAATATAATTATGACATCAACAGACAGAAGAACACCATGATTAAGTAATAGACAAATCTAAAATGAGAGTTATTAGGAAAATATATTTTTAAAATATAGAGATGATTCAAAAAGTGTAAAGTTGTACTGCAAGGTTCACTTAATTGGTTCAACTAAGAAATCTTGGTCTAACCAAACTACAACAAATACCGATTTCGATTAAACCAAACTTCATTATGTAGTGGTTTTAGTTTAAATCCATGCGACTTAGTATGCCATTTTTTTTTTTTTTTTTAAATTTTAAAGTTGGGTTTTTTCATAAAGTGAACATGGACACTTGCAAAAGTTAATGATTTTGTAGTTCAATCGACTTGACTTTTGATTTCATGATTCTAAGATATCATTGACTAAGTTAGAATAAATACTTTAGTGGGTGAGGGAGTGGATTTGGTTCGTATTTTGGACTTGATTAATGGACTGGTTCGTATTTTGGTCGTTCATCGAGGGGGCTTAAAAGATTAATTGGCCATTTGATCGAGTCAAGAAAGGTATTAGTTTAAACAGAAATGCAATGGCGTTTGTTAGCTAGTTTGTTCAAACTTATAAGCATCTTTATGGAAAAATAAAATAAAATAACCTAACATACTTTAGTAGACCAGAAACAAGATAGGGCTGGGCCAACTGAATTTGACAAACAACCCAAGTCCGACCCTCGAATTGAACGGGCTTACTTTTTCGGCCAAGAAATAGCCCATGGGCCTTACTAACCAATTGAACTCGAAGTGGGGTGGGCTTAAGCCTGGCTGGCCCAGAGCCCACCTATCGAACTCGAAGTGGGCTGGGCGTAAACCATGATGGTCCAACTCAGTGCACTTCCAGCCCTAGGTTTGGGCCCCCACAATCCAAACACCAACTACTTGATCCTTAGCAGGCAACAAGCAGTTTCTATCATATATATTGGAGGTTCCTTCGATCTATATTATGAACTGATCTAGTCCTTTCATGAGATCTGATTGTCTTGGAAATTTCCCTCTCCTTAATTTAAAAAACGACTGTGCCCCATTTGTATGGGTCACAGCCCGCCGGAGTTGGGCCCAACTCATAAAGGCCAGGCAGGCATGGGTCCAAGCCTGAGTTAGCACATTTAGCCCTACTCGCAGCTGATGGCATTCAGACATGGGAAACTCTCAAATTAGTATAAGATCTTTAGCTTATTTCTAAAAAAGTACATGAAACTTCATAAGAGTTAAAACATTTTTGATATTTCTTTCACTCAAGTCACCATTATAAAAAAATGACAAAAATATCCTTATGTCATTTTTTAGATATTCTAATTAAATCATTTAAGAAAAAGAGGATTTTACTAGAAAAATACTTAATGCGCACGTGAGACCCGATCAAGCACTTTAGTTGTTGTTGCACTAATTTGAGCAATTTGGCCGAAAAACCCTTCTTTTTTTTATCAATTTGGCATATGGTTGGTGCTGATCTTAATTTACACTATCTAAGGTCGGTGTCGACCCTATTGTCATGAAAAGTTACAACTTTGTGTGAAAAAAATAAAAAATCTGCATCGACACCGACCTTATTTTCAACCAGTAAAAGATACCATGTAGTACCCATGTCAAATGATTTTTCAAGTCATTTTTTTAGTTGTTCACATTTGTATCACCTAATGTTTACTTTGATGTGTAATTGATTCATTTGTTGAATATAATTTGGAATTTTTTTCAGCAATTACATTGTCATAGAGGCAGGGCCCGTATGTACTAAATATATCAATTAGAAGATATACTTGGTGAGGGATAATTAAATTTGTATGGAATTGTGTGGCTGCGGTGTACGTTATAAAAAAAAAAAATGGTAGAAGCCTACTGCATGGCTTAGAAGTCGATCCCATCCTATTCATCAGTTGGGCTATACAAGCATGAGAAGTTTTAAAATGAAAAAGTTAGGAGATACAATGCATAGGTCAATATGTAATCTCATTCATTCATCAGAAGGCCACAAAAGCATATGAGAATGTAAGCGAACTTATTTTAGAAGTGAAATTTTTGGTGAACAAAGATGACAAGGAAATCTGGATTTTACTCATAGTCTACTTTTTACAGGTCAATTACAAATTTGATAGAAATGTGAAAGGCACTACATGTGAACAAAGTCTAAGTCATAGGACACTATACATGGTATCTGGAGGTTTTAATTGAGATTTGACCTTTTTATGAACATTTTTAACTACTTTATAGAGGAAATTCTAAAATGTAATTTGCAGAAATAGGGTCAAATTAATTAGCTTTAAAAATGTTCCTAGAGTGCAGCAAAACTTGTTTGGAAGTTGGAACATATGTGTGAGTCTGAATCTACCATGTAGTACAAAAAAAAAAAAAAAAAAAGGATTTGAAAATAGTTTAACTATGAGAATTTCAAATGCCTCTCAAAACCTAAGATTGATACCTTTAACTAATAAAATAAGGTATACAAAGTCTGAGTCACAGGGAATTTTTGGTAAACATTAGATGATACAAATGTGAACAATTAAAAAACTGGCTTGAAAAATAGTTTGAAATGGATACTAAATGGTATGTACTACATAGTACATGCACTAATAAAAGATACTGGCATCAAACTTGTAACTAATAGCAAAGATACACCTTTAACTAGCACATTACCTATCTCTGCATGTATCTGGATATACTTGGTTATCAGTATGTTTTACTTTACTGCAAGTTTTTCACCTATATTTTGAATTCTGGCTTCATGCCTGGCCTTGATAAATTACTTTGTACCACATGAAAATCTTTTAACCTATTTAAACTATAGGAAGACTTCATTCTTTTATGATTGTATGTTGCAGGTATTTGAAATATGGCAAAGAAAAGAATGCTTTATGTCAAATTGAGCAAAATCCTGTTCAGGAATTGGCGTAACTGCCCTTAAGGAGTGCATTTTTACTAGTAAGTTGGATCCACAATTCATTAAATAATACCAAATTGAATTTTATGTTTATCCATAGAATCGAAATAAATTTTACTTCCCATGGAGGTTGTCATCATTAACTAATGAAAAGGAACATGATATTTGGTTTGGATATTTTTTTTTTAATATGGAATCATTGGATTGCCAACTCTTGCTATGGATTCTTGGTTTTCCTTTGGTTGTGATGTTTTGTATAAACATTAGTTTCTGAAAATTAGATTTTACATTGGCAATCTTTAACTTATTGGTAAATATATGCAGTTAAACAAGGATTGTTATATATTTGATATAGGGTCGATGCAAGTTTTCTATTTTTTTTTTTCACATGTAACTTTTCATTACAATAGGGTCGGCACCGACCTTAGATAGTGTAAATTAAGGTCGGCACCAACCATGTGATAAATTGGTAAAAAAGAAGGGTTTCTCGGCCCAATTGTTCTAATTGGTGCAAAAACATCTAAAGCACTTGATCAAGTCCCACGTGTGCATAAGTGTTTTTTTCGGTAAAATCCTAAATCCGACCCAAACGACTTAGTGGATCCCACTTCAGCTACATTTATGCATGAATGATTTAAAAGAAGTGTTTAAATGGATTACAAACAACGAAAAGATAACTTTATTAAATGGTTATGATTATCAAATTTACATTAAACTTGGGCCATATGAAAATCCAGAGAAAGAAGTGCAACACCAATTCTGGCTTTCTCCTACATGACTGAACTATCAAAATAAGGTAGCATCAACATTCGATCAATGAGCCCCACAAAGTGATTTTTAGGTTGATTTTGGGGATGGAAGAAGGTTTTAACAAAAGACAAAAAACTTGTCATAAGGATATTCCAGTCAATTTAAAAAAAAAAAAAAATTATGGAGAGAGTTGATTAAAAGAAATATAGAAAAGTTTTATGCTTTTTTGAAATACTCAAATCCTCATGTACGTTTTTTAAAATGAGCAAGAAGTTATATATCCATATATATTTTTATTTTTTATTTTTTATTTTTTTGTTTTCATTTCAGAAATTAAGGCATTCCATTGGGTGGTGGGCTGTTCTCCTGTCAACCTCTGCCCACTTCATGAAAAAGGGGTCTTGTCCTATGTGGGTCCAACTAGGATGCATCAAATCTACAAAGGTATGTTGCATGGTAGGAGACATTTAGGACAAGAGTGGACCCAATTACTCCCACTGAGATACTTCTAACATTTAATTTTGGAGCCTCAAAATACTGATTTTCTAAGTGCATTTATTGATTCATCTCACAACCTTATGTCTTCAACTTCAAAATTATATTTAGGGAGGCAAAGATGGAGGATTTAGGCTATCAAATGCAAACTCAAGTTGAACGAAATTGCAGGATGCCAAACATCATCGAAATGATATCTACCCAAGCTACTACTCTTATTTGTAATATGACTCAAACCTGCGACAATGAGCATCTTTCAACTGTGTTACAAGCTCTTATCAAAGGTTAGCTAGTCCACATCCTCCTCTTTCGTTTCATTTGAAGGAGGTTCACAGTTTAAGCAAATATAGGGCACTCCTATTATACGGGTGAACTTTTTATTTCTCAAATGATGTTCGTCTTCTCATGCGCGGTTTGCTTAAAAATTTAGTTGGATGTTTATCTATTAATCATTTTCAAAATTGTGTTAAGACTTTTAATACATTATTTTCAGTCCATATCTAGAAAATAAGTGTTCTTAACCAAAATCCAAAACTAGTACCCTAGTTTGCAAAATTATGGAAAGCCACTTCTCTATCTTAAACTTTTTGTAAATAGCTGTACTGACAATCAAAGTGGCAAAGCTTGTGATTACAAAGCAAGCTTGAGAGGAAGACAGAACAAGAGAACAATGCACACAGTCTGGGCACAGAGCCACAGACCAAATAGCTGTTTAAAACAGCAAGGCACTCCACTTCTTCTCTACTTTAGGAATTTTAGCCTGCATGATTATACCTTTTTAAGAACTGGTATTCAAGGAAAAAGAAAAAAAAGCCTCTCTCCTTAGAGTCTGCAGGGAGTACTTTTAATTTGGTTGCTCATATAACCACTTACACCAACACCTCCTAGTAAACAACACCTCATAGTAAACATCAGAATTTCCACAAAGGTAAGAAAGAAGTCAGAACTGGTCAGTGATTGATTCCTTGGCAGAAGCACAGAAAATGATTAATTTGTGTGCTGGCTCTGTTGCTTTGATTTATTAGAATGTGGGGCTAATAATCCATTCTCCCTCTTTTGAACCATGATGAAAGAGTGGATATACTAGCTTCAGCTCATGCATTTTTATTTACAACTCCTGCCTAAGTCTCTGGAATATCTAATGTTGGACTTTAAAACACAGGCTAGTAAAATCCAAAAAAATCAATTATTTTGGTGTTGCAGTAAAATCATGTTTGATTGGGCCCTGTTTGGATCCTTGGAACTTGGTTACCCTGCACCCACTTTACCTCTATAAATCTACTTACATGTATTTGCAAAGAATAAAACAACTCGACTTTCATGTTATCTGAAGACATGAGCCTTGATTTATGAATAAACAGTCACCAGCACTCAGCTTACTAAGATCCACAAGGGCCCTAAGCAAAACAGTGGCAGAAAGGACAGCTACTAGCATGTTCTTAGATACTATTTGGTACCGGGCATGTTCAAACCAACCCAAAGGTTTTGGTCAAATCTTTAGAACTCAATTACCCTGTAACTGGTCATGGCGAACAGGTGAAGTCACTTGTAATTCTGATTACTTGTAACTTTGCTTAGTAATTGTGGATGGCTTGCAACTCAGGTTTTACAAACACATGAAGCATAATTTACACACAAGTTGAGCTACCTACCATCACTGGGTTTATGAAGATCCATACCGGGCCCTAATGGCTAACTATTGCCTGTATGAACCTGCACAACCCGTGTAGTCTTAAATAATGGGTAAGCCACAGTTACTTCCATTTGGAAAACCTGAGTTATACCCAAGTCTAGAATTATTTTGTTCTTTTCAACAACCAATTACAGAAAAATCAAGTTACATGTAACCTGAGTGCAGGGTAACTGCATTCGTGTTATTCACGAACGTCTCAGAGAGACAAAGGTCCCCTACAGAGCTAGAATACAACAGCAGTGCAAACAGATGCTACAAACCAATCACTAAATAAAGAAGAAAATACAGGTAAATTGTAACAGAGATAAAAATTCATAATCTGAATCTTCCAAAAAGTCAACTGGACATACAATGGTGAAAAAGTTATACTAAAAGTTGATTGAATGTAAAATATAAATGTCTACAAAAAGAAATGGTAGTGTGATTTTGTAACGATCTGAATCACCCAGTATGATATTGTCCTCTTTGGCTCAGGGCGAAAGGGCACACCATTCATGACCCAAGCCTCAAGGTTTATGTGGGACATTGCAATCCCCACCACTCAAAGGAGAGCCGCCCTCGGCTCTAATACCATTTTTGTAATGACCCGAATCACCCAGTATGATATTGTCTTCTTTGGCTCAGGGTGGAAGGGCACACCATTTATGACCCAGGCCTTAAGGTTTTGTTCTCGGAGCCCATAAAGCTCCAAAACGCGTCATACCAAGTAAGGACGGCATCGCACATATAAGCTCGACATCTGGGCAGCCCCATAGGCGACGTGGGAAGTTACAATCCCCACCACTCAAAGGAGAGCCGCCCTTGGCTTTGATACCATTTCTGTAACAACCCGAATCACCCAGTATAATATTGTCCTCTTTGGCTCAGGGCGGAAGGGTGCACCATTTATGACCCAGGCCTCAAAGTTTTGTTCTCGGAGCCCATCAACTCCAAAACGCATCATACCAAGTAAGGACGGCATCGCACATATAAGCGCGAGATCTGAGCAGCCCCATAGGCGACGTGGGACGTTACAATCCCCACCACTCAGAGGAGAGCCGCCCTCAGCACTGATACCATTTCTGTAACGACCCAAATCACCCAGTATGATATTGTCCTCTTTAGCTCAGGGCGGAAGGGCGCACCATTCATGACCCAGGCCTCAAGGTTTTGTTCTTGGAGCCCATCGCACATATAAGCCCGAGATTTGGGCAAACCCATGGGCGATGTGGGACGTTACAATTTTTCTTTGACGATCCAAATCACCCAGTATGATATTGTCCTCTTTGGCTCAGGACGGAAGGGCGAGTCTTACCAAGTAAGGACGGCATCGCATATATAAGCCCGAGATCTAGGCAGCCCATGGGCGATGTAGGACGTTACAATCCCCACCACTCAGAGGAGAGCCGCCCTCGGCTTTGATACCATTTTTGTAACTACCCGAATCACCCAGTATGATATTGTCCTATTTGGCTCAGGGCGCACCATTCATGACCCAGGCCTCAAGGTTTTGTTCTCGGAGCCCATCAAGTTCCAAAACGCGTCATACTAAGTAAGGACGGCATCGCACATATAAGCCCGAGAACTGGGCAGCCCCATGGGCGACGTGAGACATTACAGATTTTTAAGTTGGTGGTTCTTCAAAAGGCAAAGACAGGATCAACTATTATCTTCTCATTCGGGAACACTGCCTCCCATTTGAACCTGTTCACTACGTTGTGTAGAAACACAAGTATTTCTATTCATGTGCACTCTTTACCTTGGCATGCAAGGCCCCCCTCCAAAAGGAATGAACGTATAAGGTGCCAGCCCTACTCCTTCGAAGCTTGAAGGATCAAATTTCTCTGCTGCTGGAAAATAGTCAAGGTTCCTGCGTGTCGAATTAGCAGTCCAATACAACTGTAGAAATGATAGTTAGACTAGATCGTTCCAAGTTTTTTTGTACTGCCACATGAAGCCTACTTTATGATTCTCTTAAGCAATAACAAATAGCCATATATTATGCGAAAATAATATTCATAGTATAAAGAACTTTAGGTGCATTCAAACCGCAACCTCTTCGGAGGTCTCCTTCCATAAAGTATTGTTGTTCTCGGTGTCTCTACTATGATGGCAATAGGTTCACCAGCTGGATTGCTCAATTCAGCTACTTTGGACTAGGACTCTTCCTTGCCTTCTGCATGCTTCTTCAATACATCTGTTTCTATTTCACTGCTGGAAGTTGTGTTTGAGCCTCGTGAAGAGTGATCCAGCAGTTTTCTGTTCTCCTTAATGGTATCAGCCCCAGTGCATGGGAGATTGGGACTAAAATCTGCCCAGGTGAAGAAGCTTTCTATTCTGCAGCATTTGGTCCTGAACCCCCACTTTTCTCCAAGTGAGGTGATTGTAACAGTGACGACTTGGTAGCTGGAACTTGTTTTTCCAGAGCTGTTGATGATTTTGGGTTCAGGAGCTGATCAACCTATACTGCCTACTGAATATTGAGGCACACCATCTGTAATCTCTTTGTTATTTTCAGGAGCTTGGCCAGTTCCAGTTGTGGCTGCAGGAGGAAAGGGAAAGCCAGTGAGAGTGAGGATGAAAAGGAAACAGACCATAAAAAGACCACCATTCAGATGCAGCAGCAACCACTGCAATAACAGCGCAAAACTTGGAGACTGGCCTTTGTGTCTAACAAGAAATCCTCCAACAATGGTGCTGCTAAAGAATCCACTGTGCATGGCCAGAAAGAGGCTTCCATGGTAGCTGCAGCATGGACTGCAGGGTTCCATAGGATAGTAGATAAAATAAGACTGGAAAAGATGAAGGATATGTCAAGGGAAGATCCTTGAGTATCTTGGGAATTGCAGAATAAGGTAAAGGGGGAATACAGAATTGGGAATGTAAGATCTTCCTTAGTGGCATACCGTTCTGTAGTTGGAAAGATTGAGTGGGGCTGAAAATCAAGTCTGATTTCCACAAGCTTGTGATTGGTGTGACTGACAGATATTGGGCTGCTCTTAACAGAGGATGAGGACTGCATGCATCTTTCGATGCTTCCATCCACAAAATGTACAGAAGCAAGGCTAGGGAACTTTAGAGTTGTTTGCGTTTCCATTATCTGGTTTCTCCTGCTGCTTTTTTCCTTCATTTCATTCCCTCCTCTCCAGGGATTTCATGTGCAAGGAGGGAATAATTTTCCAAGTTCAGTACTTTACATCTTCTGATAGCAAAATCTGTATTGCCCCCATCAGTTATAGCAGATTTCTGGGTCACCTCAGACTTGGAAGTTAGAGAAAATTATCTGTTGCAGGAGGGCTATTTGTATCTTTCATTGGGGGTACACCTTCTTCGTAAGTACATTAATTCAGGCATCTTTGGTACTGATGCAAAAATTTTTCATGCTAGAGAGATGAAAGCAGCGGGAAACTTGGAAGATGTTAAGGATTTCTGAACCATTGTCACATCCTTTGAAGTTTCTTCTGTTCTAAGGAACTTTCAGTTCCAGGATGTTCCTAAATGAAAATCGTGGATGATAAAATATGAAAGAAGAAATCCTGACGTGAATGGTTTGAAAGAACAGATGTATAATCCCTCAATAGGTGATTCTTTTCCAAGTCCAGTACTTGTCGTCTACTGGGGCAGAGTGAAGAAAATGAACTAACAGGTTCAGTATCCTTTGCTCCCTGTACTTGTACTGATAATAATGACATCACACCTTTTATGTGCTTGTAATCTCCACTTCGTAGTCCAAAGCCTGTTTGGAGAAATATTACGCCTAAAATCTCCAATAAATCAGAGAAAACAAGAACTGCGGGTGTGCAGTTCAATTTTTTTTTTTTTTTTTTTATAACTGCACGTGTGCAGTTCATATTCTTGTCCCCTGTGGAATCTCCAAAAAGGGATACCACCAGTAGCATCTAGCCAATAATTATTTGCTATTTTCATCCTGCTTCTGTAGTTATTTTAGAATTGAAGCTGGAGGGACTCATTCAAGGGCTGTTTTTGTGTAAATCGGAACAATATTGTTGCACACTTTTTTAAAATTTGTTTATCGTAAATCAGCTGCCAACTAATCTAACAATAGTTCAAGGGAATGAATTGAGTGGGTTTAATTCAATTGTTTCGGAAATAGATTGTTGTTATTAATTGAGGACTAAATAGGTGATTGATGAAAGGCTAAAATTTCTTTTGGTTGGTATTAAATAAGGGTTATATTGGTGATGGATAAATGCTGAATTTTAGTCATCATTTAATTGTAGGTGTGAAATTTGTAGATGGGAAGCAACCTGGGGCACTTTGAATGCATCAATCATAAAAGTAGAATTCTTGTGAATGGATGGTCAAGATTAGGAGCAACTTACTGATAGGCTATTCTAGCAAGAGATTAGACATGGACGTCCAAAGCTGGGAGCTCCAAAAGCCTAGGAACTCAACCAGAAAGCATTGCAAGGGACATCTGAGTAGGCAATGGGCGATTCATAAGAGGCCAAGGATGAGGTGTAAGTGGAAGGAGATAACATCGACACTAAATTAGTAGTTATTAAAAGATGATAATGCATATTACAGGATAATTCGTGGACGCTACTAGAGATCCTTGTTGTTCCATCCTTGGTTATGGCAGATGTGTTCTCATCTTTTGAAAGAAAGATGGACAGTGTGTGTGAGATCCGGTGGGCCTGGGCCGAGGTGGCAAATCCAGGGTGCCCATCACCAGCTAAAGAATACCCGGGATATCAGGGACTCCACCATTCCCACATCGGAATTGTCCAAGTCTCGACCCTAGGCTTATAAGTCAAACTTCTTCTTAACTCAACATGACGCAGTTTAAAACCGTGTGGCCCTGAAAACCGTAATAACTATAAAGTTAAGCGTGCTCGGGCGGGAGCAGTACTAGGATGGGTGACCGCTTGGGAAGTCCTCGTGCGCGCACGTGGACCAAAGCGGACAATATCATGCTGAGTTGGACGGGACTGTGACAGTGTGTTCTTGTATATTGGCCTAGGTACTCGGATTGTTCCGCCTAATAATGCAATGGAAATAATGCAATGGAAATAATGAAGGCCCGCCTAGGCAGATGGACATGGAAATCTCAGGTGGGATGTTTAGCATACTACATGGATAGGGGGTGGGTGAAGTTTCACCCCCATCCAATCATACTAGGGTAATGATCTAAGTAATTGAAACTTTGACTTATATAAACTAAGATTTTAAATCTCAGCATCAATGACAACAGTCAACACTGAGTCTGAGCCACACCTAGATGCTGCTGACTTTCACGAGTACCCGATAGAGCTTGTGCAACACAATAAGGACAAAGTCTAGGTTGACTCAGCCGGTTTTAAATCTTAGAATATAAGCCATAGATCTATTTTCTTCATAGCTAATCTCATAGCCCTAGAGTGATTGGACGGGGTTGGAACTTCACCCCACCCATTACCCATGTATAACTTACCCATTCCATCAACCCAAATGAATCGGTAATGGACCAGGCAACCCTTGTAATTATCATCATTCCATCATCTCATTGCTCAAATCAAGGCTCTATATACCTAGATCTTCATGGTGATTTTTTTTTTTTTTTTAACATTAAACATATCCATGCCTTTGTATCCTAACATTTAGTGTGTCAAGCTCTCTACTGTGGGAATATATACCAATAGGTGAGACCTATATCCATCTTAGTAACATATATGCAACTTTTCAAAGTTATGATAATTAAGCAACGAAGTATGCTACTTCCCCACCTCAATTAGACTATCTAATGACTTTTTAAACAACAAAGCAAAACCTCCACAAGAAACGAAAACACCAAAAGCATACATGCAGTTAGAGGACTTAATCAGTTGCCATATTGGATTCTACTTTTGTGTTCTGAATAACAAGGCAAGAGAAAGAGATAACTCACATTGAAACAAATAGTAGCATGTTACCAATAGACCTTTGTGAAGAACATCTGCACGACTTCTTATGATCTTAACAGCACTGCTGTCTTTGTACCGATATGCTCTATGCCCCAAAATTACAAGAGGAAACAGATGATCAAAGGGAAAAAGGAAAACATATACACCAGTCAAAACCTAAATTACCAACAACACAAAAGAGTCAGTGGATCCAAATCATAGCTATAATATAATATTCAATATGCTGCCAAGCTCACCCATGCAGCTAAAACACTTCTAGAAACCTGCTATACTCCTCTGACCACCTCTCTTGCTGCTTTTTGATAGCACAAGGCTTCCTTGTCCGCCACAATTACATTTATGTGGTGTTTGAATAATTTAACAAGAAAGCAATGTAAAATAGATGTTAAATCAGTGAGAAAGGTAATGGTCGTATAAAGGAGAAGTATACTTTCCGATAAACTATATTTGCATTGTTTTCATGGGGTAGAGTAATTTGAACCTTACTTTATTTCGTTTCGATTACTCTTCACAAGTAAAATAAAACAAAGTTTTCTTGACTTTTACATCCTCACTTAATTAGGAAATTAATAAGAGAGTCATATTGGTATTTCCTAGAAACAAACATTACACATATTGTTTAACTCAATAACATATCCACACACAGACAATGTTTAATCATCGATGCTAACTTAAACAAGTAATGCTAAAACAAGGGTTACAACCCACATAATGCAGATAAAGCATGAAAGATCCACAGTAAGGCTAAATAGGGTGTTAATCTGATTGACATCCATATCCAGTTGTAGACTGCCACTGTTGTCTACAGCCTGTGTCAGTTGATATCCTAAGCCCATTATACCTTGGTAGCTATGTAGGCTCTCTTTGGCATCATGTACATCTATAATGCCATTATAATAGGCATTTGGGAACTCATATACTTTTACTTTGCATTCACCCCACATATAGTATGTCCCAGATTGATGACCCCTATACAACATAGCACTGGCCATTACCTTCCAAGTATTACCTTCCCAGTATATGACAATATATTAGTTACGCAGGATACAAATCAACAAGAAAGTTTTACTAGTCATGATTAACATAGCATGTTTGTACGAACTGGTCGAGTCCAGCTAAAAATGAAACATGGATACAACCTACAAGTAGCAACAAAACTTGTGTAAAAGAAACAAGGAGGGGAAAAAAAGATATATATATAATGGAAATAAAATATAAAAGTATCTACATCAAAATTTCCTGCATCAGGCCAGGAATGGGGAATATAAAAGACATCAGAAAAAACAATGATAATATACCTAACAGGTAGACACAAGTAAACAATTGTAACAAAACACATAATTTAAAAACCAACTGTTCCAGTCAAACCAGATCAAAGACACATAAAACTAGAGTCCACATCATCAATCACAAAAGGCCGTCAACTCTTCAACTGAATAATCTATCCTTACGGATCCTGTGCAAGTGTCGAAGTATCCAGTTACGCTTATCAGGCGTAGACAAGAAGATACTTGCCATTTCCTTGTGAAAGGTGAGCCACTCATGCAACAGCTCAACTTCGGTAGGATTCAATTCTCTGATTTTTACCAACTCTTTGATGATATCAACCGCTATCTTCTTGTTTGGGTTTCCTATGATCTCTGCTGCCTCAAGTAAGGTCGTTCGAAGGGCCTCTGTCGACTCATGAATACACGCTACAATTTCCTCTGTAGGTCTAGGTCTCTTCCGGGACCCTTTACTCCTTGATGAGGATTCAGTCTGATTATCCGTCGTTGATAAGTCCTCCATCATATAGTGTGAAGCAACCATAAAGACTTGGTTCCTCCATGCAACTACTGTAGCCCACATAAGCAAAAGGAAAACCTTCTTCGTAAGTTGCAATTCCTCTTCTTCAGGTCTAGGATTAGACATGGAGCTCTCCATCTAATCTACATAGAATGGAAAGGTAATAAACTTATTCATTTACTCAAAAAAAATAAATAAATAATTCACTAACATTGCTAGAATCAGTACATTGAGCCACTGGCTTGATCCTGTACTGTTCAAGAAACCATTACAAGAAAAAGATGACATTCCAAGCAACATTAAACAGAGGTAAGATTACTGCCAAAAAACTCATGGTTAAGTGGCGCTAGCACTTAGTATCACACATGCCCAGGGATCGATTTGTGGGTCTTCAAGTTTAATGTATCACTCCTGACCAACATTCCTACTTAGCTAAATAAAAAAAAAAAACAAAGTAAGATTAAATCCTAATTTTTTTAATGGAATCAGAACACCACCCTTGATTTGCCTGAAGCCCCAGTGTCTAACAAACCTAATAGAGCAATCCAACCATTAAAACCCAGATACCCATTTCAAAATCTGAAAGAAAAAGATAAAAGCTTAATGTCTTGTGTGGGCCTGTTGGGGTTGATTTTGTTAGGTTGAAGGGTTGTCCTAGAAGTGTCTTAAACAAGAGGAGTGATAAAAGAGGATCAAAACGAAAGGAGTGAAATGAGAAACTAACAACTAGTAAAGTAACTGGTTTACTTGTATTATATGAAATAAAACTTTCTGGGAGCTGCTTTCTGCTTGTTGTGACCAACTAAACAGGGGTTAAGTAAAAAAAAAAAAAAAAAACCCAGACTGTTGGGATTACTTTCCCACAGTTTTCATTTTACCTCTTTAAGCAAACCCTTATAATTCATTTGTCAAACAGAAACAGGATCCAGATCTTTGCTTGTTCAATTCCATTAGCAATGAATTCGACTGGCGAAGAATTCATTCTCATTACCGAACTTGATGACTGAAGTGCACGATAATTCAACCTTGTTGGATTGTATTGCGCACCATTTGGTATAAAACCCGGTACCACATCTGGGTTTTGAAGAAAACCATATGGTAAACCACCCGAGACTTGCTACCAAGAAGACAATCCGAAATGGACAGTCCCGAAAATATATAAAAATTCTCGTTTCATATCGTTTGTTTGCAAGATACCGGAACATCAAAACCTAATATATGCAGAAACAACAAACAAACAAAGCACACGAAACATCATCAACTGGTATTCCATGAAAGAGCAGACCCTAGAAACAAAGGAAGCGTTTGAATGTGGAAAGAAGAGAAGTTGAAATTGAAAACAAGAGGAGAAAACTGTTTAGAGTACAAATTTGAACCAGAAAAAACAGCGGGGGTGTGTGTTGGAATGGAACATACTTTTTCATGCGAGAGAGATTCTGCTCAGGCCTTTGGTCGATACGGAAACCTGAAATCCATAGATGGGAATCACCGATGGGCGGTGATCTTCGGAAAGGAAAATGCAGGGAGAGGACTTTGGGGAAAGAAATCTCCGCTCCTATTAATTTCACACCAAATCAACTACTCCGAAAGGAGGAGCTACTGCACTTACACAGTGATTGCATTCTTCTGGGGCCATGAACCCACCCTTCCATGTTTGTTTGTTCTGTGATGGTGGTAGAATAAAATTAGGAGGTTTTCCCTTTAGCTTAGCTTTGGGGATGGGTTTTTTCATCATTCTTTCTCAAAACTTTGAATTTTCCCTGCAGATTCTCAATGCCACCACTGGAAAATTCAAAATTACCCAAATCCTTTTTTTTTTTTTTTTTTTTTTGGATCTTCATTATATATATTAAAGCAATAGCAAGGGAAGATATACACGGTGCCATGTGAGCACCTATAATTTCTACTTTTAAAAAAATACTTATAAAAACATACAGAGCTTTGAGTTTTATGTGGGCCACTACACCTTCCAAATCTCCTCCCTAAATCTCTCTATTTAAATTAAAATTATAGTTGCATAAACCTACATTTCTAAAATCCCTCTAACTTCCCCTAAAATCTCTCTTTTCCTAACTTTTGTATTTTATCTTCTTATCTTAATCCATCCTCTTATCATATAACTTTGAAGAGATCCGAGGTGATAACATAGGCCCATCAATATACAAGTTCTTCAATCCTCTCAAGATACCCTTCTCAAAATACCATTACATAGTCTTCTTCCTCAAACTCTCCACTTGTCATCAAAACCAAGCAAGACAACTTATTTAATCAAAGAAATTTCAAATGTCATCGGTAATCATTAATGTTTAGTAGCAAAAACTTCATTAGTTATGTTTTTTTTTTTTTCTTCTTTTTTTGTTTGTTTTCCACGAATAAGAAGATTGAAAAAGTTCTTTCTTCTTTGAAAGAATCTTTCATAGATGAATAATATATCTAAAACTCAATAAACTAATTTTGCTTGATGCATTTGCCATTGTGTTTTCTTCGGGTTCATTTATTGATTTTTAGTGATTCAACCTCATGAAATGTGCACGTGCATGATTATCTCAAGGGTTGCTTTCTTTAGATGATGAATTTATTATTATTTTTATTTTTCTTATCAGTTCATGTTACACATTACTTTGGCTTATTAAGAAAAGATTTTCTCTATTCATTTCTCTGTTGCTTTTTTTTCCTAAATAGGTATTATTGGGACAACCCAAGCCATTTTTGAAATAATATATTTATGTAATTATTTTATTTATCAATAATATTCTAAAGAAAACATTAAATTAAGAAGTATTTTTATTTTTTAAGCCCGGGCTTACCATGGGCCAGTGTTCCTATTTTTAGTGATAATGGCATCTCAAGGTGTGCTTTAGCAAATCCTTATATATGTCCATCCCCTCCATTTTTTTTTTCTTTCCTTTTTTTAAAAGTTTTTATCTTTCTTTTATGAGGTTTTTCTGTATAGCATGGGTTTTCCCTCATCCTTCCAAAAAACTCTAATTTTTGCTACACATTCTCAATGCTAGGGGAAGTGTCAAAACTACCTAAACCTTTTCTTGAGTCATCTTCATTTTTAGTGATAATGGCATCTCAAGGTGTGCTTTAGCAAACCCTTATATATTTCCATCCCCTCCATTTTTTTTCTTTCCTTTTTTTAAAAAGTTTTTATATTTCTTTTATGAGGTTTTTCCTTGTAGCTTGCCTTTAGAGATGGGTTTTCCCTCCTCATTTCCAAAAACTCTAATTTTCCCTTCACCTTCTCAATGATAGGAGAAATGTCAAAACTACCCAAACCTTTTATTGAGGCATCCTTATTCTTTTTTTTTTTTTTTACTTTTTTCCCCTCTTGTATGATTTCTATTTTCCTCCTTCTTTATCAAACATTTGGTCATTGCACCCTGTGCGGCCGACCTCTATATGTACAATCCACCTTTACCTATTAAAGTGAAATACGATACAATGAATATATTGGGAATGGTTGTTCATATGATCAAATTAAACTTTAAACAATGAAAGGTGGGGGTTCAAATAGGATAAATTGATTATATCTCCATTTCTTTTTTCTATACATTGGTCTTTTTTCCATGATCCGTACATTTTCTAGGTCTTAACAACAAAAATAACATTGATTGATTGATAGTAAGGATGGAAGGGTCATGAAACTTTAGTTGGTTATCTTGTTTAGGGCTGATTTTATTGCATGAAAATAATTCTTATGAATTATAAGAAACCACTTTACCACCAATATCTTAGCTCGAATATATAATAGGGCTTACTTATTTGCATGAAATCAAATTATCAAAGATTTAAAGAAATGAATTTATTATTGTTAAAATATGATCTATTAGTATGGATCTGAATTTTCCAGGAATTCAAAAGAACCATTATGCCATGAAATATAGGACCTATTAGTTTACATGAAACTGAATTCCTGTAAATCCAAAGGAACTGGTTTTACCATAAAATCCCGTCTCTTGAGATTTTATAACATGTTTATTTTTATGAATATAATTCCGATAAAATCAAACAAAACCATTTTACCAAAGATTCTTTATCTTGAAAATATAATTGGAGATTTTTTATTTTCATTGAATTGAATTCCTAGAAAATGGTGTCGTCATCTTGTCATTTAAAAAAATATTGAAACAAAATTATAAAGTTATTGACCATTTCTTTCATTTGAGAATTAAGATCAATCTTGAATTTAGCGTATATTATAATATAGGATAATTGTAAAATTGCTTAGTTCAAAATCTATTGAATGTATTGGAAATTGTCAAACAACAACAATATTGAAATATTTTAATATTAGAATACTTTATGATGTAATATTTTGTTTTTCAAGTATTTAAATATAGAAATATTTTATTATGTACATATCCATCCAAACATTCCGTAAGATCTAAAAGAATATAAGAAAATGCATATTAGATCACCACTTTTCAATTATATAATAATGTTATATATTTTCATCCAAATCCATTTATACCATTGCATTTTCAACCCACAAATGCAACAATACAAATTTGAGTGTTTTCATTGACCAAATCCCAACCTATTTACAAGAATGCATTTTTCTTACATTATAGTCCACACTATTAGTATTTTATTCCTAAAATGGTGTAATTGTATCTGGGGAAAAATATTCAAACTTTGGAAAGGTGGAGGGAAAAGTCATCTCAAGAGGTAAGTTATAGGGAAAAGCCTCCAAAATTAAAGATTAAGGGTTCAAGTAAGATTCATAAAATGATTAAAAAGATTTTTTTTATATGAAAAGAAGCATCAAATATCTCTATACTTTTAAAAGCATTCTCAAATATATGTAATGCCTAAAACATCTCATATCGTAGACTTTATTTTTTTAGACTAAATTGCCCTTCACTTTATCTCTCATGAGTTTGATACATTACACTTGCAAGCTCAAGATTTAGTGTCCATATATGTGCCTGGCATTATTCACAAGCTCGAGTTTTGTGCTTCTGTTCAATTTAGTTCACCAACATCCCCTCGAGCATTCATTATGCTTTTCTATCATGTTAGATTGATTTATATATTTTCTACAAACTCTAATAGCTTCCTTATTTTGATATACTTTTACTACAATTAGTAGAAAATGAGCTCAAACTTTTTGGAATCCAACATAGCCTCACCTGCAACTTTTCATGGGACATGATTGTCATGTCAAGCTCAAGAATGTGACTTTGTTTAACAATTAATGTAGTCATTTTGACCATACTTTTAATACAATCTATGGAGACTTTGCTCGAAAGTATAGAATGTTGTCCCCCACTGTTTTCACTTTCGAGTATGAATTGAACATAATATGATTAAGCCAAGATGTCAATGATTAACTTGCAATGTCGAGTATCAACTCGTGATATCGAGAAGAGATTCGTGAGTTCAATAATTAAAGTTTCCCAAATTTGATACATACAGATATATTGAGTTTTACCAACAAATTTGAAGCTGAAGCAATGGTTTTGTGAGTGCATGAGTTGATCCATTCCATTGTGAATTGTTCAATAGTGAATGTACTCACTACAACCCTTTTCTTAGTATAATTTGTGGAGATTGAGCTAGAAAACAAAAGTCAAGTATTTCATTTTTAGGAAAAAAAAAAATGTATTCCTCTCAACTTCCCATTTGTAACCCTACTTTTACTACTAAAGTTAATGAGGATTAGCTACAAAGTCAAGGATGATTTTCTCCATGTTTCTCGCTTTAGAATATAAACTTAAAATAAACATTCGCTATTCACAATGTCCACAATAATCTAGCGAGTTTGAGAGTTAAAACAAAAATAACAAGTCACAAAATACTTCAATGCGTAAATGTGGTCAAGTCTCGATGTTGTGAGAGATAAAGTGAAGAGCAATTTGGTTCGAAAACAAATGAAGTCTATAGTATGAGATGCTTTTGGGCATTACATGTATTTGAGGATGCTTTTGGAGGCACTGGGATTTTGAGTTTTCTTTTCGTAAAAAAAAAAAAAAAAAAAAAAAAAAAAAAAAAAAAAAAAAAAAAAAAAAAAAAAAAAAAACTACTCATGAAAGGCTCTAGATGAAAAAAGTACTCTTTAGGTTTCATTCTTGCAAGTGCCATTGGAGCAGAATGCGGCACGACAAATCCCACTTCTTGAGGTAAGAAGACTGAATGATAGTTGTCGATTCATATTGTTTCTATGTCGTATGCTAAGCACCAAACACAAGAGACATCTGTCTGTAGAAACATTGTCACATCTCCTTTCTGTGTTTGTGGAAAGTCGTGATGTACATACAACTCCTCAGGGCACTCAATAGCAGGAAGGGGAGGAGTAACTTTTTATCATTTAATGTCTTTACTCTAAACCTTCTCTTTCCTTTTCTTTTGATTTGGTCCTTAAGTTTATCTTACTCAACTCCTCATGCCAACAAACATGCCGAGGCATATTTGGTAATTTACTTGTATGGTTAAGTGAAGAGAAATGTCAAATTAAGAGAGAATAAATGAAGTGGGAGTCAAATAAAAAGTCTTAAATCACATAAAGCAACCGTTCTTTTTAACAAAAAAAAAAAGTAAAAAAGCTACTCTCATGCGACTAAATGATAACAAGACCCTTTCTTTTTACCAAAAAAAAAAAAAAACAAAGAAGTAAAAAAGTTATTCTCTCATAGCACAAAATGACAAAAGGCTATTGTTAGGGGAAGATCATGTGTTTTTTGTTTAATTAGCAATTTTTTATTTGACCTCCTCTTCTTTTCTTCTCCTAAAGTTACTCTCTCATAGCACAAAATGACAAAAGGCAATTGTTAGGGGAAGATGTGCTTTTTGTTCAATTAGCAATTTTTGATTTGACCTCCTCTTCGTTTCTTCTTCCTTGATTTATCCCATTACTTTACAACACTATATGTAAATTATCCAAACAACGCTCTACCTATATTTGTCATCCAAACCTTCACTTTTTTCATTAAATTAATAAGTTCCAAGATAATTAAGCTGATTATTTTAAATTTTCATATATAGATTCAGAGTTAATTGTATAAAAAGTCTCAATCGGAATTTTTTGCATTTCAATGGACCCCCAATTAATGATTCAAACCATTCAATATTCTTATATTAATGGTAAACATCATGACATTTAATTTCGTATCTTAATTCTTCATGTATTTTGAGAAACTTATGAAAAAGTAAAAAAAGAATTCAAATAAAAATTTAAAATTGTTGGATTACTTACTCATGTGAAAATGATGAATTTGATGAACATGGTGATATGTTCCACATGTATAACACTTGGATTTATAGCTGTTACATATGTAAATGTCATTTTTCTATTGCATGTATAAAAGGCAAACGACCCTTTAGTTTTACTCCAGCAAGAGTTGGTCCCATTGTGAGATTGAGTAGATGAACCACAGGCTTCATCTTCCCCACAAACGGGTAGTGAGGAAGCCAAACCAAAAAGTGAGGTCCCATCTTCAATGCTCAAATCCTCACCGAGCCACCAAAGAAAATCTAAATGGTTGAAATTAAACTAGCCCTCTAATATGGGTACTTTTTGGTCTTCACGAAGTCTATCGGGATTTTCCTGTGTTAAAATCCTCTAGAAAGGAAAAAGAGAAATTCGCAGACAACTTAATTTTGACTACTATATAACTATTATTATTGCAGCTAATATATAATTGACTGCTCGTTCAGTTATGATTGTTTAAGCTATTCTTTCTTAACACACAGAGTCTTTGCTAGCCTACAAGTGAGAATGTTCCATGAAGATTTTTTTTAGAGAGAATTCCATGATAATTAAGGATGTGTTTAAGTGTCTCATGGCTATGCAGATCCTGAGATTTCCAAACTAAACATCTCTTTGGTTCTATGAAATATTTGATTCTTGGATGGGTTTATACAAGGTGAAAGATTGTAACCATCATAAACCAGAGATCTTGATATTTGGGATTGAGAACATACCCAAAACCCACAAAATCCTGATTTCAAAAAAACAAAAACAAAGCCTATACTCTCAAGCATGCCCTAGTTGTCAACCCATCACAACTTTTTTATTCATGTACATATCTCTGTGTTGTTTTGTTATGGTCCTAACTAGGTATAGGGCTTGACTTGACGTGTTCCACAAGTCCTAGGGCTTATTGGTTAGGTCCATAATATTTGGTATCAATGCTGACGTCAATATCTCGCGCTTGAGAGTCACAAAAAGGAGTTTTCCTTTGCATTTTCAATGAGAAATGTCGCCGATAAAAAAAATTGAAAAATAGAAAAAAGAAGTAAAAGAAATGCTCCACGCCTTAATTCTTTCCTTTCATGCTATAGGAAATAATGGCAAGGGGTGCTTGCGAGAAGAACAAGAATTTGGTATTGTAAAATTTTTATTGTTGTTTGATCATTAAATTGGTGCCATGAGTGTTTTAGAATAGGAAAAAATTGATTAAGATCATCACACCTTATTTACTGTCCCAACTGCTAGCCTTATACGAAGATCTGAAGCCAAACTTGCAGCTTCAATGCTGATGAATACGACGAAAAATTAAGTTGCAAACTGGCTTTTTTTCTTTCTTTTTTTTTAATATCTGGGTCGGGTCATGGGTCAAAGGTCAGGTCCACACAACGATGGATGAGCATGTACGGTTAACATTTAAATGAAATAATATCAAATCACGATAAATCGCCTGTTTTCATAAATTTACTTTACCCAACCCAGGCTAGCTGCTTTGGGCTAGGCTTAGATTTTTTGATTTGGCCCGTTTAATAGATGGGTCTGGCTTGGGCGTAATTGGAGAGAGCCCGAAGCTCGGCCCAGCCCGAATACACACATAATTATAAGGGAACAAGGGGCCCAAATTACACGCAAGTCCGTAATCGAGCCCAAGCCCAACCAAGTGATATAATTATTCATTAGCACATTATTATAGTGTAATAAAATATCATATTATATTTAAACTTCTAAGAATGGCACCCAAGCGATCCAAGCTTAGGAATGACTGTATGACCAAAATAATTAAATGGGCATTTCTACCATACAAATCACCAAACTTTCAGGTAGGGTGACATCCAAATTTAGCAGCCCTTTAAGCCATGTGATCAAGTTCCGGGAAATAGAGGCAGTTTCGGCCAATGCATTGTTTGATCAACGGCTTCGACACCTTAATTAGTCCATTAACCTGGTCCGGCGAGAAAAGAGGGGAGGTTTGAAAAGAAATGTGTTGAAAATTACTCTTCATCATTTAGTTATTGAATTCAACTAGCACAATAACCCGTGTTAAGCAGGAGCATGTCTACCAATGGTTTTTGTACAAAATAAAGACGAAAAATAAATAAGGATTAATTTAAATTAATTTTTTTATTAGTTAAAAGATAAAAAGAATCATATGATTAAACTGTAAGTAAATGACAACTGCAATAGTTGGTAAATACAATTAATAATTTATCATATGTAAAAAAACAATTAGTAAATGCAACTACAGCAATGCATAAGCATGAAAAAAATAAAAGAAGAAATAGTAACAATAGTATTAACAGGAGTCAACATTCTAACGATAAAATAAGTTTTATGAATATGTCATAAATAAAGTCAAACTGGAGTTAATGATAAAAAAATTGCTATAAGCCCATTGGCATGGGTATCTGCTTCATCTAACTACTTTGACATTGTTCCAATAGAATTTTATGTAAATGTATTGTGTGGTGCAGTGGTTAAGTATTTTTAAGTGGCAGAGGTCATGATACATGCATGTAAGTTATTTTAGTTTTTTTTACCAAGGTTCCTTTGAAAAGACAAAATGAAAGGAATTCAGTCAAAAATGAATCAAGAACACTTGTCTTTAGTATATTATAATTGAGGACAAAAATGGATGTATTTGATATTAAGATTTTGAAAAGCTTTTTGTTTGCACATTGCCAATGCCAATCTCCAAAAAAACATTTTTTTTATTTTAGAATTTGGACTATTTCTTAAGGCTATGTTACCATGCCCGATTTTCGAAATTCCCTCTACCAAACAAAGACTTTGGGAACTCTAGAGAAGTGATTGAGAAGCTTTCAAATGCCATATAGCCTAAATTATACTATGGAATTTTCCTTCTTTTTAAAACTTTGTGGGCTTGTGGCCGAGCTCTAAGCTTGGTCATTAGACTTCCTTAAGCTCTGCTTTTAGGCCTATGGGTCTGACCCTTTCCTGAAGTGCACTGGTCACTTTGTCCTTTAAGCCTGACCCATTTTGGGCTAGGCTCAAAAAGGTTCTTAATGAATTGGACCAAGAGTGGCATTAAAATGTAGGTTTATTTGATTTATGGGCCTCGCTTAGTCTTAAGTGCATTTTTAACATTGGGGCCTGCACGGACTTCTGATTATAACCTATCAATCTGACCTAGGCTTGGCCCATTTATAACATTTACCTATCTAGTATTTATAGTTAAATAAGTCTTAGCTCTTAGTATAGCTTATCACCCACTTTTATTAAAGATAAGTTAGGCTTTCATTTTCTCAAAACAAATAAATTACAAAAATGAGAGATAACTACTCAAAAGAATAACAACTTTTTTTTTTTTTTACGAAAAGGTAGCTTTAAACCCATATTACATGGATTCATTAACAAATACATAAATACCTCAGATAGTGGGCTCACATATTATTTTTGGACTAATGCACCCACTAACGATATTGTTACTAGTTTGCCCTTACGATTAGTCTAATGTTAAAACCCAATTCCTCTTTTTCTCTTCTTCCTTCTTCTCTACTCTCTCCGTCTGTTACCAACTCTGGTTGCCATCTTTCATTTTGACCACCGAAAAAGGTAAACCACTCGTCTAAAGCCATCTTCCTCCTTCCACTAGTCTTTTCGTCATTTCCCTTTGCGAAGCTGCTGGTCGAAGTCCTTCTTCATTGTCAGCTGGCCTTCTCCAAAATTCACAATCGAAGGGAATTCCATAGAGTTGAGTTGCCACAACTTATCTATAAATATGGTTTGTCTTGAGGTTGGATATTTTAAGTGTTTTCACCATCTTGGATTTCTATAGAACGAGATTTCTCATTTTTGCTTGCGGTTACATTTTTTTTTTTTGGTGCCAATCTATCTTTTATATATGTGGACGAGATTTTCCAATTTTGTATCATCTGAAGTATGCTAATTTGTTTTTCATTATATATTTACAGGTTGCTCTGTCAACAAATGCACTGAGAATGAGTTCTGTGGAATTTGGTTTTTGTTGCCGCCTTGTGAATATTGTAGATGATTAAACTTACATTTTTTCCCCCTAGGATTCATCCATGGAAGTTGATTATTGGGGTTGTGAGATCTAGTAAGTATATAAGATGTCGCACGCTAAGGGGAGAGGAGGAGATGTACTAACAATGTCGCAGGGGAAGAAATACAACGATGTGTTATGTATTCTTAACAAGGGGCAAAATTATACCGTGTCCGAACCCCTAATTCGATTTTTTCATATGTCTTAATCAATTCGTCTAAACAATATCTACAATGGAAATTTTCATTAATATCCCTTGATTCTTTCATTTTTATGTTAAAGGAAAGGGAAAGGAATGAATTTGGGCACACATGCAGGTTTACTGCTGTTTATAGAAGTGGGAAAGCCACATTTGCAAGTTTTCCTCCCGTATGAGAGGAGGAAATCTTTCACTTGCAGCCAAACCATTGGTCCATAAGGTGGTAGAGTCTCCTTTGCAAGCTTTCCTCCCCTCTAAGCGGAGGAAAACTCGGAATTGCAACACATCTCCTGGTTATCTTGCAAACCTATTCTTTTTTTCCTCTATTTGCATCTTTGTCGGGTCACGGGTTAGGGATTTGGTCCACATAGTAATGGATGGGCATGGGCATGTATGATAAACGTTTAAATGCAATAATATCAAATCACAACAAATACACAAAAAAATCACTTGTTTGGTAAATTTACTTTACCGGTGAAGTAAATGGATGGTGGGAGAGAGGCCAAAAGTGAAGGTTTGGTCAAATCAAAAGGTGAGAGAGTGGCTTTTTGAATCTTTCTTTTAAAAGGAATAGTGTTGTTTGTATGGGTATATGTTATAATTTTGGTCAATCTAGACCTCTCTAGAGTGGCGGACCCAGGATTCTCGTTTGAGTGGGGTGGAGGATCAATTAAAAAAGTTGAAATCATTGCCAACAATCAATCATCAACGCCAACAACATATAACCTCCACTGATTGCATGGTTTGAAGACATACTTTTTTTTTGTTTTTGGAAAATTAGAATAAAGAACTCAAGTCTTATAAAAGCTTTTTAACTACCTCAAAGATGGAGCAATTACTATTCATCCTAATGCAAAGTAATAGGATCTTCATCAATTGGGTCCCACAAAATGATTATTTATATGGGTGGATGGGTAAAACAATTTATATAAACATTCCCTCAAAGATAATGATTGGTTGCCTGTGCATTAGTTTCATTTTGGCCTTAATAGGTATCTTGTATTAATTGGGATTGTAGAATGGAATGTGATAAAAATGTAGCGAAAAATTGTAGGAAGAGGTGGGATGAGAGAGATTTTACAAGAATAATAGATTGGGAAGATGAGAGCGATTTTAGGAGAAAATTGGATTGTAGATTGTAGAATGTGCATTAGCGAAATAGGAAGAGCCTTTTTTAAACAAAACACCCGGGCGTTTTCTAATCTGCCTCATCATATATTGAAGATTACCATTGAAGATATCTGATGACGCATATTGGACCTGGGGCGGTCGCCCTATGTACTTACAACGTGGGTCCGCCCCTGCTTCTCTAAACCAAAACCACAACAGATCTTGGTAGAAATTGAAGGGGAATTTGAGATCTTTGTGTCCATTACCTATGAAAATCCTCCTTGCTCCACTTGTTTCTCTCATGGGCATCAGGATGGTACTTGCAGGATTCCCACAAAGGTTCAAAATGGTGAAGGCATTCTGGGTAAGGGCCCGTTTGATTCCGGTTCAACTCATGCTTCCACTACCCCTATCCCTATAGGAATCCCAGCCAGTGCTGCTACTGCCTCTCAAGTTCCAGATGCTGATTTTTCCATTGGCGCCCCTCAAGCTCCTAGGCATGTTCCTCAATTTGTTGCCCAGATGGAAGTCGTTGATGATGCAGTTGTTGGCCAAACTTGTGTGGGCCCCCAAGGTCATTCCTCTCCTAGCTCTCTTGTTGCTTGTGAACCGACAGACACGACGATCTCTACTATGTTCGTAACAACCCTCTCTGCCTTAAACACTGCTTTGAATGACGTTGTCGTAGCTATTTCCTCAGCTGTCGTTACTTCCTTGGCTAATGCCTCTTCCTCAGCCGTTAAGACACTGCAGGGCTCTTTGGCCCCATCCCGCAACTCTCTTACCCAAAATTTTACTTCCGATAAGGAATCTGTCCATGCTTCCACCTTGATCATAAGCAATCCTATCTCCATCCTAGATACTACACTCATAAGGACCCTAAATCTTGTTTGGTGAACCCTCTCTCTGTCCCATCAATCTCTATAAGCCCAAATCTCTTAGGCTCTCCTCCTCAACACAAACAGTGTGAGGATTGTTGAATAAACCATATCCTTGTTTGTTATGATCACTAGGATTTTTAGGATATTAGGTTATCCTTATCCTTAAGATAAGGTTAGTTCATATTTACTTTGTAGATCTTTCATCTAATGAAACTTGCGGTAAAATTACAGAAATAAAGTGATTCTTGAAAGTTTTTATGGCATCAGAGCTTGGGCCCGGTAATGATCTTGCGATCAAGCCAAGTATGATCTACTTCCCCAATTATCACCATCAATTTCTTTAATTTCAATAAAAAAAAGTATCATCCTCTCTTACCCATCCATAGAAGCCCTACGATCTCATCATCTTCATCAAAATTGCATGATCAAAGCTTCTAGAACAAATTGTGAATGATTTAATCTAGTGGGCCATCGGCACCGATAGACTAAAAAAGAAGCATGTTGCGACAGTGATGGATTCACGAACAGACGGCGATCACAAGATGACAAGATAATCGGTTTTTGCAAGATATTTAATTTTTCTTTAGATCAAAAGGGTTTTTTTATTTTTAATGTCAACAATCACAGATCCTTTCTATGAAAGGATAGTGTGATTGAGGGGGGTTGTTAAAGACACTGTATCCTTGTTTGTTATGATTACAAGGATCATTGGGATATTAGGTTATCCTTATCCTTAAGATGAGGTTAATTCATATTTGCACTATCAATGTAGATCTTTCATCTGATGAAACTTACGGGTAAATTATCAAAATAAATTGATTCTTGTAAGTCTTTAAGGACCCTCCCCAAAACCAATCTTTGTTGCCCTAGTCTCCAACGCTTCCTCCAGGAAAGCTAGGAGAGGCAAATTTAAGGGAGCAGCAGGTGCTTCAGGTCCTACTACAATGAATTTAAGAGGTTGTCCTCTGCCACAGTAGGATATTTTCATGATGTCACTGTTCAAGGTTATGGGTTTCCTCTCCCTCTAAGTCAGTACTAGTAGAAGCTGAAGGTAGGTCGGGGTTTTGCTACTATTTGGTCTATTTTTACGTCTTTATGTATTTAGCTCTCTTTAGCTGAAAGCTTTCTTTTTTGTTTTTTCTTTTCTTTTCTTTTGTTTGTATCCCCTATATTGGGCTTCTCCTTGTTGAGTCTTCAGATGTTTTGTCTTTGGGGGGTTGATTTTCTTACCCCATGTTTCCTTTTGCTTTTAATACAATTTACCTTAAAGCAAAAAAGCCAAAAAAATAAAATAAAATTATTGGGTTGGTCAAAAGGGTTGATTTTGGTTTTTTTCTGTTTTGGTCCTCCTTTGTTTTGCTCTTGTTGCGTCTTCTCTTTTAGCGTTGTTCTTTTGTGTTTATTTTGACATAAGCTTATTTACCAAAAAAATTAAAAAAATCAGTTAAGCTGATGCTTGCCCTATTTGTGCTAATGTAGAGGAATAGGTTTACCATGTTCTTATACCATGTGATCACACAAGGGCTTGTTGATTTGGGGTCTCATCTTGGGCTTTTAAACTATAACTTTAGCCACTCAAGCATCAAAGAATGGTGAGAAAGAGTTTATGAGCATGATCAGCAGACTCATTCTCTAAATAATGATTAATAAAAAAATGTAGATTTTATCCACACATGGTGGGCTTTATGGAAAGCCAGCTTGACAACCTCTTCAAAGGAACCCCTATAAATCCCACCAATGATCTCATCGGTCAAAAGAGTGCTTGACAGTTCAAGTTCACCTTATGACTTCTCTCCAGGAATGGACTCCTAGAATGGACCTTGATGAGGAGACTGTTCTATTTTTCTCTGATTCTGCATTTAGGACTATAAATGGAGAATTTACCTTTAGTTTTTGATGATGCCAAAAACTGGTTTCGGGCACCACCGGTCAAGTAATGTGTAATTAATGTGAAAATTGAAGGAGAGAGAGAGAGAATTTATAGTGGTTCGGTCATTGCGACCTACGTCCACTTCAAATTGGTGATGATTTTACTTCTCTGATGTACGGATTACAAGTCGGGAGAATACAATAGATGTGCAAAGAAATTGCTTGCCCCCCAATGCCGGTGGGGTTCTGTGATTTATAGTTTTCCCTTAACAAATGGGGACGACTCTTTAGCAACGGGCACTTCATTCTGGCGGAGTCTCTGAACCGCCCTCAACAGACGAGGTAGGTAGGATCTCCTCTGCAGGACTTGGTAAAAGCAGGTTAAGGGAACGACGCGCTGACTTCGTCACTTCGCGGATCTGGACCCGGCCTTATCACGGACTCGGGTCACTTGGGCCTGACCCACCATCGTGAACTGAGTCTCTTGGGCCTGACCCGTCATTTGCCCCTCAATGTCCTTCATTCAAAGAAACTTTGAAAGGGGAACATTTCAGATATTCAAGTTCTTTCTCTCTTTCAAAATCTTTTTTTTTTTTTCTAAATCTTCTTCTTGTATAGCTTCTTTAATGATACACGATATGATCATCCCATGCATATATCAATCTTGAATGTTATTAGCAGATACATGGTACTGAATTCAAAACTTGACACAATCCTTCTCTACCAATAATACAAAGGGCCTATAAAATGCATGGGAATTGATTACTACGAGTTCAAATTCACTTGAAATGAGCCCCACTGCTTGAGATAAAGATTTAAGTGGGGAAGGATGTGATATGAGGAGTCTAGGATAAGGTAATGAGTAGGTGAAGTTATTTTTCTCCAGTAAAGCTGTATATCAATCTGTTGGCCATTGGTGTCAAGTGTACAAAACAGCTTGCAGGAATGGATCAGCGAACCATCGCCCTTCTAAACTTCCTTCTAGCACGCCCTTGTCCTATCTCATGGCGTGTTTCCTCTTTCATTGGCGCCACTCTCGTTCACGTGGTATAAGTAGGTGGTTGTTTGGAGAGATCTTTAGTCTGTCCTTCTAGAGCATTCAAAGATGTATAGTGTCAAAGAACAAGTCCAACCAACCTTTTGACTATCCACAGAGTAATTAAGATGCCAAAGAAGACGCAGTTAGTGATGGCAATTAATGATACGATATCTCAGAGTGTTCTCCCATCAGAGCACTCCACGTGAGCAACATGCAGTCCAGCTTGTGGGCCCACATAAGATGCCCTCAACGATTACAAAGATTTTGAGCACCCACCAGAGCACTCCCCGCTCGGGGCGCCCCTGCTGCGCGCGATGTAGGACTGGCGGGCGTCCCTGCGGGTGATGGAGCCGGCGCTGTAGCCCAGGACGCCCCCTTGGGCGCGGGCAGTGGACGGGGTGCCGCCCTTGCTGCGCGCGAGGGCGGCGATGGAGAACTAGGCAGAGGCTCCCCCGTTGCTGCGGGTGTGGCGCTGGTGGCCTCGGCTGTGCGCGATGGACGGGGCGCCCTTGTCTTGGGCGCCCCTGTTGCTGCTGGGACGGACGGCCTACTGCATGTGGTGGATGGAGCAGGCGCCCAGCCTGCTGCTGTGGAACGAAGGGGAAAGGGCTGGGGCGCCCCCTTGGGCGAGTAGGCAGTGTCCTGGGCGACCTGGAAGTGACCTGGGCGAGCAAAGTGGGTGAGCCAGAGCCGCCTTGGGAGCTTTGGGCGAGCCTGGGAGCTTTGGGCGCTATGGAGGAGGCTGGCCTTGGCGTGCAGGCATCAAGAGGCGCCACTTTGGGCGAGCTAAGGGGTCTGGTTGCCCTGTGGATGCTGGCTTGGCTCATTTGGGCGGCCAGACAGTTGGGTACGCTAATTTAATGTAGTCCTTCGGATTGCAGATGACCTGAGTTTCAAAATCCTTTTGAGCTAAGGGGTCTGGTTGCCCTGTGGATGCTGGGTTGGCTCATTTGGGCGGCCAGACAGTTGGATACGCTAATTTAATGTAGTCCCTCGGGTTGTAGATGACCTGAGTTTCAAGATCCTTTTGAGACTGTGCTTTTGGCGTCCTATGAGAGAGCCACTAAGCTGGAGATAGGCTGCCTGTTTGAGAACAGTGCTTTGGCGACCCACGAGAGAGCCGCTAAGCTGGAGATAGACTGCCTGTTTAAGAATAGTGCAGAGGTAGGCCAAGCTTTTTTGGCGACCCGCGAGAGAGCCGCTAAGCTGGAGATAGACTGCCTGTTTAAAAACAATGCAGAGGCCAAGCTTTTGGCGACCCGCAAGAGAGCTGCTAAGTTGGGTATACAAGCTACCTGTTTGAGAACAGTGCAGAGAGGCAGGTCAAACTTTTGGCGATCCACGAGATGATTCACCTCGCCTGGACCTGTTGATTTCCTCAGCATTCATATATTTTTGAGCTTTTGCCAACAGTTCTGGCATGCTTTTTGGTGGTCGCTTCACCACTGAAAAGAGGAAGCTCGACGAGCGAAGGCCTCCTAGGAAGGTGATGTGAATTTAAATTCAATCTTTTAATACTGCAAGTGCACAGTTGTCTTTTTGAGACAGTGGCAAGTACAGGTCGAATCCCACAAGGAGCACCACTAAGTTAAAATTCAAAATCTGATTTATTTTTTTATCAAAGATTAATAAGTAATTGAGATCTAAGAAAAGAAATTAGAAAAAACTTCAGAAACACAAACTAATCAAATATATAAAACAGATCAGAGCATCCAAAATCTACTAAGCAAGATAATTAATCCATCCATGCAATTATTCTACTATTTGTCCCAAAAATAACTCAGATCTTAAACAAATCAATGTTTTGGATCCGGAAGATTTGTCTTTTGCAAAAATCAATTTTTAAGAATAAGGTCACAACCCAAGACCTCCTTTACCTCATAAAAGAATGAAAAATCATAAGCGTGACTCATCAAATTAAGCATAAATTATCAAAGGATCTCAGCCCTAAGCACAATCTATCAAAATAAGTATAAATCATCAAATTATTTTCATTAGAAATCAAAACAGAGGCTGCCTAAGGCATAAAGACAGATCTATTATTCTAATAGAGCATGTATTTTGAAAGAGAGAAAAAGTAATAGAAAAATCACATAAATTAAATTAAAGATCTACTTAGCGTCATCTGTATGCTCCAATCCAGAAATCTAGCCAGCCATTGAGAAGAACTCCATAAGTAATTTCATTGATAGCATTTCCTTGTACAATGGTCTCTCAAAAATCTCTCTTCTAAAATTCCTAATTTCTGGAACAGGGCTCTAGAATACCCAAAAATAACTATTAAATTCTATTAATTATGGAAAAGAAAGAAGAGAGAGGTATGGACGTCCAAGGGGAGGGAGTTAAGTTCTCGTATGCTACTCTTTAGTTCTTTTTATTTCTCCGGTTATCAATCAGATACATTGAATCTAGACACATTCTCTTCAAATTTGATTTATCTTTATTGATAAGGTACATCTCTTAATCTTTTTGAATTTGAATGAGGTGGAAGCTTCTGGAAACCTCTGGGTGGCTTGGCTAATCTTCAGATGGGGTCCCACAAAGGATGTGCAGCAATTGAGTATCAACGGTGTAGATTTAATTGCAATCCCGTCTAAAAATGAACATAAAAATCACTGGGCCCATGACTTTGTCAATATAGCTCTGATTTGCACGTTCTTGGGATCCACAGATATCTACTCTGAATAAGCTTTTCAACGGTAGGTAAATTTCATCAATCCAACGGTCGGATTGAAAGTTATGGCTATTTGAAGATGAGTTGTCTTGAGAAAAACGGGATTAACTTCTAGAATTTGATTTGCAATGGATTCTATCTCTGCACAACTTTCATTTTTGAAAGGACATCAGATGTGGATTATTCAAATTCTTCTTCTTTTGTTCCAATCAGAATTGTACTCTTTGAATTATCCATCAATAATTTTAAAGTTGCAACTACTGTGGACCCTGTCATGTGGGATATTTCATCTACTTGAAGAGTGGGCCCTATGAGAAGTCTTCTACTGCAGTTAGGACTCTTCCACTGACATGATGAGTGGACCCCTCATTTGATTAATTTGCATATGGCTTGTGTGTGGGGTCCACATGGTGAATTCTTTAATTTAATTCAATTCAGCAATGCAGGGCCCAGGATGACAATATGTGCTTGAAAGTGGATTCCGTGACAGAGGCTTGCAATTATCATTTTCTGCATATTCCAATTCAATACATCAAATACTGAAGAGCCCATATTGAAGCGGGACCCATCCGGACAGAGTTTTACTCTAACTGGGACTTTTCGGAGAAAATTTGCAAAACATTCTAAGTTAATACAGAAAATGTATGAAAAGTATGAAAATTCAGGTTTGTAGGTGAAAATGCATGAAATGATGAAATTATATGAATAATGATGCAATTCACCTAATTAAACCCCTAATTCATCTTAAAATGAAACGTAAATGTGCAAATTCATGAACTCAACAGAAAGCTGTCATGGAGACCTTGTCGTCGGGCTCTTCAACCTGAAGTACCTCCTCGTTAAAACGAGTGAGGTAGCTTCTAAGGCTCTCGTGTTTATCTTGCTTTATGCTGAGCATGTGTGTGGCATGCTTGTGGTGGCGGCACCCACCGATAAAGTGTGAGACAAAAGATTTGCTCAACTCTCCAAAGGTGGCTATGGATGCTTGGGGGAGATTGGCAAACCACTGTCGAGCGGAACCCTTCAATGTAGTTGGGAACGCCTTGCACATTATTTCGTCAAGGATATTATGTAGCAGCATTTTGGTTTTGTACGTCTCTAGGTGGTCTAGTGGATCCTTCGTTTCATCAAAGGTCTCCACGGATAGCATCTTGAACTTTCGAGGGAGTGGGTAGTTCACCACGTCGGGCTTGAACGGTGTATCCATTCGCCCGACTAAATAATTTACTGTCTCCGGTGCCTGCGCCCTTATGGCGTTGAAAACATTGCCCAGCTGATCCTGCATTGCTTTGATCTTTTCCTCCCATTGATTGTCGGGTTCCATGGATCGATCGTAGAAGTGACTCCCCACCTCTATGCTTTGGTTTTCGCTCTCCTCCTCTTGAAAATGAGGTTCCTCCCCATTAGAAACAAAGGGAGGAGGCGGAAGCCAGCCATGATTCGCTCTACCTAGAGGCGGAGGTCCTCCAAGCTGTGCTTCACCGGGGGGCGGAGGAACTCCGTGATGGGTGCGACCTTGAGGGTCGACCAATAGTACTCCAAGAGGGGCATTATGGGGAACTCCCTGTGTGCCGGCGCCATTGGGATGGGCCCCCAGGCCCTGGGCGCCATGTTGATGGGCGCCCAGGCCCTGGGCGCCATGTTGATGGGTGCTCAGGCCTTGGGTGCCATGGGGATGGGCGCCCAGCCCCTGGGCGCCATGTGGATGGCCGCCCGGGCGAGGCGCTCCTTGCGGTGCTCCTCCAAGTTGCACTCCTCCTTGACCCGCGAGTATGAGCTGTAAGATTTGCTGGTTTTGAGTTACCAGCTGCTGCATTGTCGCCAACATCTGTTGAGGAGTGGGATCAGGAGCGGTAGTGTTTGGAGGAGGATTATTCGGGGGAGGATTGTCCTCTCCCTCTCGCCTGGAATTGTTTTCTTGTCGCCTCGTCGATCTGGTGGTGGTCACCATAGTTTTGAAAATGGAGTGTTGTGAAGCAAGAATTTGAACGTTCCCACAGACGGCGCCAAACTGATGATGCCAAAAACTGATTTCGGGCACCACCGGTCAAGTAATGTGTAATTAATGTGAAAATTGAAGGAGAGAGAGAGAATTTATAGTGGTTCGGTCAATGCGACCTACGTCCACTTCAAACTGGTGATGATTTTACTTCTTCGATGTACGGATTACAAGTCGGGAGAATACAATAGACGTGCAAAGAAATTGCTTGCCCTCCAGTATCGGTGGGGCTCTGTGATTTATAGTTTTCCCTTAACAGATGAGGACGACTCTTCAGCAACGGGCGCTTCATTCTGGCGGAGTCTCTGAACCGCCCTCAACAGACGAGGTAGGTAGGATCTCCTCCGCAGGACTTGGTAAAAGCAGGTTAAGGGACCGACGCGCTGACTTCTTCACTTCGCGGATCTGGACCCGGCCTTATCACGGACTTGAGTCACTTGGGCCTGACCCACCATCGTGAACTGAGTCTCTTGGGCCTGACCCGTCAGTTTTCTTATGAATCTAAGATGAAACAAAATTTTTACAGCCGTGCTACTTGTCCCGGGACAAAAATCCTGGGACAAGTAGACTTTTTCAAATTTTTATTGGAACAAGGATCTAGTGGAATTTTGAGGGTAGTATCTATTTTTGTTTTCTAGGTTTTCTTTGGTGTTAAGAAAAACAAAATAATAAAAAAATAAATAAATAAAACACTTAAATATTTTATAATATTTTATTCATAAATTTCATTAAAAATTAATTTGACGATGGCCCAAGTCACATTGAAGCGAAATTTTATATAGGGCTAATGGGGAAGTTATTTTGATAAGTTTAGTTTATTCTATTCATAAGCGAGCCCCACTCCAAAGTCCCTCATAGTCTAAACCTCAGAGGAATATCCAGACTCTGTCACTCAGCCCATAAAACTGTTTAAGCTATCCAAGAGGGCTCACTAGCCACATCACATCATGGCTTGCTAGGGTTCCTTTCAGGGAGAGCATCACAGGTGACGTGCATAGGATTAGAGATGGCAATGGTCCAACCAGGTTCAGCTCTATCCATAACATGTATACTAGTATAGTCTCGAGATGCAACCCACTTGTTAATGGGACTATATATTTAAAGTGTGAACTCAATTTTAAGTTGAAAAGGTACAATTCAGATTTTAATATGTGATGACAAAAAAATATGCTAAAATCATACAATTTGCCATTCTTCTTTATCTGGACCCATGATGGAATATTGTTGGGTTTGGAGAGCAATATAAATAATCATTTTTATCATTATTTGGGTGTAATCTAATAACTAGTTTATGGTAAAACTGGGATGAAGTTGAACACATCATCAATTTTAGAATTTTGATATTATTTTAACATGTTAATATTTTAAAGGCTTGTGCTTAGCCCGGGCCCAAAATGGAAATACAATAAAATTTAAGATTTCTTTAAAATATAATCAATAAATATATATAATATATATTATCTATAGTTCTTAAAATTTATTTTATTCATTAAAACTTAAAGAAGAAAAAATGAAGTAAAGATCAGTGAACAATGCTAAAGAGAAAAGAGAGGTACATGAAGTAAAGATCAGTGAACAATGCTAAAGAGAAAAGAGAGGTACATTTCTAAACATAGAGTGATTTGATATTTTTAAATCTAATATTATATTTGAAAAGTTTTATAAAAAGAAGAACAAAAGAACAACAAAAGAAAAAAATGTTGTTACGAAAGAAGTTATGATTTGTGTCTTAAAATTAGATTATATACCAAGCCTTACTGCTATCAATGCTGGCCCGTTTCTTAATGCTAAATTATTTTACTGACACTATTGATTGATCATTATTGCCTGCCTCCCCCAAGGAATTTTTTTTGGGTTTGCCACTGCTTCTAATGATCCAAATTTGCTACATGTTTTCTCTTTGAATTCACCAAATTCTCTACTTCATAGATATATAGAATTCTAAAAAATGAAAATCAATGACATAGCTGAAATATTCTTTGGAATGCTCCAACTTTCAGAACTCAACTACCTTTTTGAGAAAGCATTTAAGAAGTTATAATGGCATATTACAACAATATTGAGGTTGAAACTCATTCATGGATCTCTTTTTCTTCTTTTTCTTTTTCCCCATGTTTCTTATAAACCATGGAAGCTCACAACAGTATTTCAACTCTCCAACAGCTAACGCCCATAGATGATAGCAAATATCATTCTGGTGCTTATATAATTAGCTGCTCCCAATAATATCATTGTATGTGTCTTTGATTTTTTTAATCAGCGATTCCCTGAAATGCTCATTGACACAAATTAGGTGAAAAGACAAAGAAATGACTTTAGTTAGAAAAATATAACTCATAAAGCCATTCATGCATAAGTCGGATAAAATCTCAATGATGATGATGAAGACAAAAAAAAAAAAAAAAAAACACAACAAATATTGGTAATACATTCGATTAGGGTTAACTGAAAAACCTAACTCAAACTTGGACCTGAGTAAAGGGCCTGGAGTACCCGAATCCTAGTTTAGATTCGATGTTTGTACTTCTATAATATATTTGGTATGGGTTGCATTCTATTGCGAGGTCTTTTCATGGGTTGCTTGAGAGGTAAAACTCTAGTTAAGCCCCTTGTAGAACCCACTTAGATGCATGTAATTATGGGCCGATAGTGTGACCAAAAGGTCTTATTATGGATAGGAAGGTAAAAAAAATCATATCAATCAAATCATCAAAACTAACCATTTAGGGAACTTCAACAGTTTCTTAAGTAACACTTCCTATGAAATTTTGAACAAATTATAAGCATAATTTATGTGAGTGTCGAATTTGGGTGAATGTCAATTCTTGGAGAACTAGTGAGTATGAAGTGGTTGGATTAATTATGGAGGATTCCACATGGTGATAGAAAAGTTGCCTCTCTTGCAAAGGAGATGCCTTTTAGAAAGTCGCCCCAAACTTAAGCATAGTTTTTTTTTTTGTTTTTCTTGGTAGGCATTGCGTTTTCAGGTCCTTTGGCGAGAAATCCATCTTTCTGGACACAATCTTTAATTGTTCAGTCCAGTCGGTGGAACCTAACCCGATCCAAATTAAAATGGGTCAAAATCATAGACCCCCATATTTTGTTTTCGGGTTGTCATTTGGTGATCCAGGCTCTTTCTTAAGCTTACAAGGAGGGAGTCGCAATTTTTTTCAATAAAAATGTCAGTCATCAATGATCATACGATTAAGAAGCTCGTGAATGTTTACCTGTCTGGCTTAAATACCAGGTTCTTATATGCAAACCACTGCAAAGAAACATATACAAATGCATTAATGGATAATTTGAGAGACAAGAAGTTGTAATGAAGAATCGGTATCCTCTTAGGGATTTGACCCACGATGACAATGGGTGGACCAACCATGGTCCCCTATGTCAATGCGGGCGGCAATGCAAGGGCTGCCTGCAGTGATGTGGCGGACCTTTATTGGTCCACCTTCCGTCATTGTGGGGTAAAGCCTCACCAGATCCGGACTTTGTAATGAAATAATGTACCAACAAGAACTTAAAAATGGCGAGCACGGCATTGCTCTGAAACTTGACTCACATTGACTCAGCTGTGTCAACTCGACTCAAAGGCACGAGTCAAATAAGTATGCAAAATTTGCGATGGTCCCTGTGGACTTGGCCAAACTGACCCTACTTTACTGATTCAGTGTCCTTAGAAGTTGCTCAGATGAGCTAAGCTTTAAAATTGCATGGCAGTAACTTCGAAAGTGTACCATGAGATGAGTATTGGACTACCATTCTACAAAAGGGTTGGGTTTGGGCTCTGCTCAGCTGATGTGCGCCTATTTAAGGATGATGGGTTCTAGTCCAAATTAAAATCTGAACAAAGGCAGGAACTTAAAGCAGCCAAGCCAGACTTTGCCCAGCTAGAGCTCGGGTTAAAACCTAATTGAGTTGAGCTTATCTTGATAGACCAAAACTAAGCTCGATCCTAGGTAAGTAAGCTACAGAGAGAGAGAGAGAGAGAGAGAGAGAGAGAGAGAGAGATACCCCTGTATAGCCGATTCCAACAACTTCAAGAGCACCAGGTACTAATGGTAGTCTGTCAATAGCCTGCATTAACAAACTATCTTTCATAAACCACAACAATTTATGAACAAACGATGATCAGAGACAACCATCAGCTGAAAGCTTGTTTGTATCGTAATTAAATGAAAAATCAAGAATGTACAATTCCACATTTTCTATATATTTTCAACAAGAAGAGCTGTTCATCCTTACCGAAATCACTCCGGCGGTGCCCCAGAGCGCCACAGCTCCGGCCAGTGCAATAGAAGTCACTGCATACTTATCCTCTACTAGATCCCACTATACCAAAAAACATTAAAAAAATAATAATTTTAATAAAATAAATTTGAGCGCTCTCATGCTACAAGCACTAAGATAAAAAAAAAATGAAGCAGCAGAGAACAAGGACCAAAATAAAATCTTACAGCTTCTTGTATAGTTTTCACAATTTCAGGAATTTCTGTTGCAGAAATTTCTACTGTTGGCTCTCCAGTGGCCATGATTGATGATTCTCCTGCAGCCATGGCCATCACATTTCGGGCAATCTTACGGCCTGAAAAAAATAAAAAATAAAATCATACAAACATTATATTTAGCACACAATTTTCAAAAATCAGTTTGAGCACTTAATTTTTGCAACATGTATCAATTTGTTTTTGAGAATAAGAAAAAGATTTGAGGAAGTAAACTGACTGAGATTCTAAGACAGCGAGTGATTCAGCGCTAATTGTAATTGTAACCATATAAAAAATTCCTTAGTGATTCAGCGAACGTATTCCTAATATCTCTAACACTCAGCTCGAAACTCAAAAGTTGAGCTTTAAGCTGAGCTTTTGCTCAGGAATAGCTAGTCTTCCTCAGACATACAATATGTACGTTAGAAAGCCCAGGTTGGGCTTGAATTTGGACTTGAGCTCATATAAAATGTCAACTTAATCAAGCTCATTTTACATAATAATAATATAAAAAAAAAAACCCTTAATCAAGCTGAGCTCAAGCTTAGACTATGAGTGAGGGAGCCCCTTAATTCAGCTGGGTCCAGCTGAACTGGTCTTGACTCGAGCTCAACTCTTGAGCTTGGCTCGTTTAGCTCATTACTTGAGCTCAAACTAAGCCTAACGGAGATGAGTAGAGCTGCTTGATTAGTGGACAGCCCTGATCTTTTATAGGTTGATAGCGTCATCAAATTGTCACGAGGTTCAGTGATCCATACCCAATTTTGTTAGGGGTGTGCCTAGGTGGGATGGGCTTAGGCTAGGTTACAACTTGGCCAGGCCCAAATTGCGTGGGGGAAGTCCTGAGCCCAACCCGCAAAATACCTGTATTGTGAAGGCTGAACCTGATTTGAATTTTGGGCCCAAAGCCCTGATGATATTGTAAAAGAGTTCTTGTTTATTCTCTAAGAGTTCTTGTTTAGAGAGAGAATGCTCTTAAGAAAAAGGAATTTTCAATAACTCCCACTGAACCCACATATATACACTCCTGAATCCAGACCTGTGTGTGTGTTTGGCACTCATTAGTCACTCAATGGATCAATATAGTTGCCTTAGGGCCCGTTTGGTAATTTCACTAATATAGTCAAGTGAAGTGAAGTCAAGTTAAACATCCCATCAAAAGCATTTTTCCAAAAAATTCCCTCCATCTTTTCAAAAAAAAAGTCAAAAAGCAACTACATTTACTCACTAAAAGACAAACAAACTCCATTTCCCCATATAAAAAGTCAAAAATATTCCATCCACAGCAACTAAAAATAAAATACCATCATAACTCACTTATATTTTATTCATTATTTTCATTTCACTTCACTCTACTTTATTTTAAAAGTAAATTACCAAACGGGCCCTAACCCTTTGAGAATTTACTATTAAAGTGAATGTAAAATAAAGCCTCCATTTGCAGGACAAGAAAAGACTAGTGACGCATATTAAAAGTACACAAATTTAAAACTCCATCCTTGACAATACAGGTTTCTTGAAGTTGAGCCACAAACTCAAAATACCCTCATAGCTAAACTCACCGACTGCCGCCCATCTGCGACATTGTAGGCTTGGGCGTGGGCAAAGAAACACCCCCAAACTTGGTTAGCTGTTAAAAGTTGCAGGTTTTTACTTAGCTTCCGTTGTAGAAACAGAGGTTAATCACATTGGATATGGCCATAACAAGAAGACGGACATCAACAACTTACAGTAAGCTGTAGCCTTCCACGTACCCCGGCCTTGCGGGTGGCTCTGAGGAGCCAGAGGTGGAGGTGAAAAAGAGGGGATGGCGACATTGTGCGGCGAGGTTGCCGCCTGTTGGCGCGGGGCTTTGCCGTCGATGAGAGTTGAGGATGAAGATAGAGAAACAGTGGTCGAGGTTGAGGCCATGGCTCTCTCCTCTCTCTCTCAGATGAGAAGGTGTTGGTGTGTTATAGATATTATCAGAAGTTGATGAGATGAGATCCTTCTTCTCCCAAGTTTATAAGAAGAGGACCACTCGTTCGCTATGTGATTCTGAGGACCCTAGCTTTGGTTATCCTTCGATTCCATGACACAATCCTGCATTTTGTACAGTACAGGTGGGGCCCAGGATTTGGTGAACCACATACCACTATTGATTTTTTTTTTTTATCGCCACTGATAGAGATGGCAATGGGTTAAGTTTAGATGCACCCAACCCCAACCATCCTACCCCTCTCCTGTTCCCATCAGGCGTGGTGACAATAATTAAAGCAAAAAAAAAAAAAAAAAGTTTACAATAAATGAGATCTCATGATATTCCGGCCCAATATACAGCCAATGGAATGAGCTGGAAATCTCATCATGCCTTCTTTATATGTTATCATTTAAATAATATTAAGGGGTAGTTCAGTTGGCCTAAGTTCATGGTTTGCACCAAGAGGTTGTAGGTTCGAAACTGCACTATCATACTGGGGTTATATGGGAGTTCACCCGGCTTTCCTCTGGGCCCGGAGGAATTAGTCCAGATTGGGAACCCTCCGATAACAAAAAAAAAAAAAAAAAAAAAGTAATTTAAATTACACAAGATCTTAAATTTTAGGATCAACAATTGTCACACGATTTTCACACAGTTTCTCACTTGTATTTATGTCATGTACTCATATAAAGAAAGTATACAATACAATATTTTTCTCAATTCTTCTCAAAAGATTTTAGAGGGGCTGGATCATACCAGATTTAAAATTTAACCCGAGTGAGTTCGAGATGGTTTTGAATTTAGCTTTTACATATGGTAGAGAATAGTGGCATTCTTCTAGAGGCTACTTCAAGTTTTAATGGTTACTTTTCTATTTTAAAATGAAGTAAACTGCTAAATATCAAATGGATCTAACCTGTAACTTTCGCAAGGGGTGTTACAAACTTACAATCATTTAAGCCTGTTTGGATGTATGGTAAATTGAAGTATAGTGAGGTGAAGCATCAAATAGAGAGAATATAATATAAACTGTTATGATGGTGTTTTATTTTTAGTTATTTAATATGTAATCTTTTTCACTTTTTGTATAGAAGAGTGAAGTTTTTTTTTGTCTTTTAGTGGAGAAAAGTAGTTGCTTTTTTTACTTTTTTTTTTTTTTTTTTTAAAACTCGAAGGAATTTTGAAATTTTGTACTTTTGATATAACCCCTGATAATTTCTTGTCTGGATTCACTTTACTTTAACTTATTAATTGCCAAACACGCCCCAAGCCAATCATAGGTCAGGTCGGGTAAGGGATGGTACAAGTAAAGTCTAGGACACCCCTCACAGGTCAGGTATGAGTCGGTTCATGTGTCATTTGGGCCACCTAGTAGGGCAAATATTTTGCTATATTATGATAAACGATGTTATGGTTCTATATTTCGATTTGTATGGTACTGCATGCAACAGCTAATCACCTAATTTAACTGTTTGTTAAAAGCCCTACCTTTGATCGAATTAACCCCCTAACAGCAGATCTCCACCCATATGTCGCCAGGGAATCTTTGCTATGTACCTGCAGGTGTGGACACTTCCTTGGTCCACTACTAAGGGTGCAACTCGGTCAGGCAAAGTCTCAGCTCACACTGATTGGCCCACAATAAAACTAAATTCTTTCTGGGTATTCACGGCCTTGTGGCTTGGGCTCCCATTATATCATGATAATAGATGGGGGAGGGGGCTCAATTTTCCTTTCTTCTTTGGTAAACCAGCGAAAATATAGGAGTGAATTTAGGCATTTTACCCCTTCTCAACTTTTTCCACTTATCGAGAACTTTGCTTGTTTGGCACTTTACTAATAAGGTGGAGTGAGGTAAAGCCTCCTTTCATGAGACAAGAAAAGATTATATGGCATATCAAAAATACAAAAATTTAAAATTTCCTCTTTATTTAAAAATGAAGAGTAAAAAAGCAACATTCTCCTCTGGCTGAAAAAAAAAAAAGTCAATTTACTTTTTACCGAAAAAGTAAAAAAGATTCCTTGTCTTATGAAGCTCTACTAAAAATAAAATTTAATCCTACTGTCATTAGACCTCCTAATACTATGATTAGACAAAAAGTCACGAGACTGAAGAAAGTGTGCCATTTTGGTTGCAGCAGTTGCCCATGTGGGAAGGCAACATGATCTTCACAAAGGAATCATGTGAAATTATTCTGACCGTTCATCTTGTAGGCCCCTAAACTCAACATCCACCAATCAGGTTCTAATTGCGACAAATTGCCCCTGAAACCTTGGTTTAGATTTTATACTTCGTCTGCTGACCTGAAATAAGGGTGTCAGACCCTTATTTCAGGTCAGCAGACAGTCCTGAGTCCTCTCAAGCCTGAATCTGATGACACAGAATTCAGTGTGTCAGACAGGCCCAAAAAACATATTTGGACTCACATCTAGAGCCCGAAACTCTTACTATTTAGGCCGGACACAATCCTTACTTCAAACCTTAGACACTGCTCTTGAATTTCTTCAGCTAGCAATTTCTATAAAAACCTCAAGACCTCAAGGCATTAGTATACACGCATTTTTATTTTTTTGTGCCAAGTTGTTCCTCCTGAAATTCGAACTCAGGAACGATTGGCTCTAATATCATCTTCATTTCTTAGCTAGCCATTCCTATCAAAACCTCGAGACGTTAGTGAAGCCCACTCCTCAATACCAGCCCACTAATTCATGAGGAGGTTATTGATCAGCAATGTGTGGAACTTGCCGCTGATACTTCACTGCTGGAGTGGTGACTGGTGAACACTGCATAAGGCACAAACTGCTGCCTGGGACTACGAGTAGATGATCATCGTCAAGTCGATCAAGTTGGTGATGGCAATAGCATCTTCCACCAAGACCTGATCGTGTTGGCTCACTGTTGAAGTCATCGCTGATTCAGAGTGGTTTGGCTTGAACCCACCTTAGCCAAAGCATCAATCAATTGACCTAAAGCCACGAGGCCCACAACCCATAGGTGGACAAAATTTGTGACTTTATTCTAGTCTTCTTGATGTTGTTGGATTACACGTGTAATTTTGTTAGAAAGACTTGAAATTGGATTCATGGGTTTACTTCAAGTTCGTACTCAGATATCTCTTATTGAGAAAGTTATATCCAATTTTCTAATAGGGTATAGTGGGTCGATTGATCCTTAAACTTCGGATCAAGCTTGTGTCAAATTCAATCTCCATCCTTGATATGAGTGGATGTTCCTCACATACAAAATTCAATTTTTGGCAGGATGTTCCATATAGATGTCATAGGAGAATATTTTATTTCTCATATTGAATCATTTTTAGTTGAGAATTAGTTCTGACATATTATATGATAACTTTTTTATGGAGCCCAATTGTGGACCTCGTTTGGGGGTGGGACCGGGGGATGAAAAGATCTATGTGAGACCAGTACCCTAAGTAATAAGTTTGACCCCAAACCCATGCTTCTAATCCAATCATCCATGGCCCACAAGTTTGATGGTTTCATATTAAAAAAACTATTGAACCTTTGATCCAACGGTTCAGTCCATTCGAATGTGTGCTAATCCTTGGGATTAATGACCATCACGGGGTTCCCTATTGGTTGCTAGGTTTGGATGAGTTGCTAGTTGGGTACAGCCAAAAAAGTTCTCATATAATAGATGAAAACTAGTTCTCACTCGTATATTTTCCTTCTATATTTTACTTAATGGACCTGCAAAATTCATAGGATGTTCCATGTAACAAAAGACATTTTGGACCCAGAGGCAGAACTAGAGGGGGCTGAGGGTGGCCCCGGTCCCCTTAAGATATTGAAAAAACCCTCCTTTTCTCACTAGGCCCCACCTCCCAAAAAACACTTTCCTTTTCGTTTTTTTAACCACCCACCCACCCAACCAAGTATTTAAATTGTACAAGGTCCCCCACTGGCAAATTTACTAGTCCGCCACTGTTAGGACCTTGATCAGATTTATTTGATGATTGGGTCTACTTCAAGTTCGCACCGATCAGATATCTGTTTACGTAAGATATGTTGAAAACTTTCTATACTACTAAATAAAATGTCAATAACACCTAATAAGAACAGGCAATATAAATCGTACCTGTGTTGTTGAAACCACAAGGTCACGGACTCACGGGTTTGAAGGAGCACACTTGTCCCAAAAGTGGGGAAAAAACCTACTTATGTCTCACTTGCTCTTATTTGAGAGGAGTAAAACTCCATGGTTGACATCATATCTTGAAGACCTGATCAGCCTCTAAAAAAGAAGCCCCCTCTCTTTTATTTGGCTGCCTTTCAATTTAATTTCAGTAGAACTTGGTCCACTGTACAGTTGAGCAAATAATTAAAAATGTCAGGTGGCTAATCTTATGGCGGGACCAATTCTATTGGATTAATATTTGGTAAAAGTTCACTTTAAGGAGGAGAAGGTATTTATTTTGAGTGCTATGCATATTATATAGTTAATAGGCAAGCCCCATTGTGCGGTTAGACACCTCTCTCACATGAAGTATACGTGATTGAGATGTAATGATTTAGAATCCAAACTTGAATTATTATATCATTTACACCTTGATTGTTCATCTTTCCAAGGCATTGGTGATGACTGTGTGACCCATCCATGTCTACTGCGGGCATTATAGTCCATCAAACGATCACAATAACTAATCAATGATTTTAATTAATTTATCGTGGGTGGATTGAAGTACATTTGTTTATTGATATGGGTCCTTCTTTGATTAGAGAGAGATATAACTCTAGCTAATAAAGCATGAAAAAAATAAATGATTATTATGAGCGGTTTGGATTCATTATGGTTAGTCATATAATTTTCGTATTTTTACTGTCCACACAAAGTTTTGAGAAACTATCACTTTAAAAATATGAAGTAATTTTAAATTTATGACTTTTTGAACATTATTAAAAAATCTATAATGAAATAATTTTATTATCAAAATGACTTTTAAAAAATAATAAATATAAAATATCATCAATCCCTACTTAAAGAAAATCTTGGCTCTACCAATATCATCGATCCACTTTCTCTTGAAAAATACTGACTCCCTTGAACAAAGGTCTTTTATATAGTAATCGAATTGACCCTTTCAACTTTAGAATTGAGATCGGATTGACACTTTCAACTGGATTAATAAATGGAATTCCATTTGAATTTAGCATAATATCCATCTTACTCGTGCTGCATGCTCAACGCTACCCATTGCCACTCGTAGTAAAATGATCAACCCCTCGCACATGTTTTAACAAGTCCATGACACGTGAATAATTCCATTCCTTTAATCCCATAAAAGCTTCCAAATGATTCTTTCACATCTGCACTTAACTTCATTTTTATTTTGAGGGTTTAAAAAAAAAAAAAAAAAAAAAAAAAAAAAAAAAAAAAAAACCACACTTTAGGTGATCAATGGGTCTAAAAGATCATTTTAACCGACCTTACACATTTTGCCTGAAAATGTGTTTTTTTTTTTTTGCACTTTCAACTAGCGTCCCTAGCGATCTTAATTTAATGACGCTTAGGGTCCCTAGGGACCCTTATTGGTGCATACAAATTAGAACAAAATAGCTATTGCGTGGGAATGATGACTCTGACTCTTCTTCCTTCTTTTTCCTTGTGCCTTCTTATGTTCTGCTCCTTTTTTTTTAGCCAAGTCTCTTCTTCTTCTCCTATAGCTGATGCTGCCGCCTCTTTATTTCTTCCTTCCTAAGTTCCTTCCCTTCCTCCGTCTCCCCTTCTCCCTACGTCGTCAATCGAAAACGCCGCGGCAGCTCTGAAATTCCCACTCCCCCTCCTAACCTTCAACTCCATGGATTTCACGTCAACAACAACAACAACAACTACAAGGAGGACTAGGGCGAGGTGAAGCAAACGGGTCAGAGTCAGGGTTAGGGTTAGGGTCAAGGTCAGGAATAGGAGGAGGATGAGGAAACAAGTCTATTTTATTCTAATTTGTATACACCACAGGGTTCCTAGGGACCCTTAACATCATAAAACTAAGGTCGCTAGGGACGTTAGTTGAAAGTACTAGGAAAAAAAAACACATTTTCAGGCAAAATGACTGATTTGGTGCAAAATTGATTAAAATGATCTTTTACGCCCACTGGTCACCTAAAGTTTTTTTTTTTTTTTGGTGTAAAATCCCCTTTTATTTTTCATCTTTTGCTGATAGGCCCCTTCAATGCCCAACATTGCCTTCTCTGTCTCACTCCTGCTTCTCAAATCCCAAGAATAAGTGAAGTGAACCTCTAGGTAGAGCTCACCTATTAACAATTTGAACTGCTAAAAATGAATGCTCTCTTTCCATATGCTATAATTGGCGAATTCTATCCCAAAATCAGTTGGCCTCCCCTATTGAGTAGACAATTGATAAATTTTAAATTACATGATTTTTTTCTTCACATCTTACTCATGTTTTATAAATGCTTCTAATGGAGTCAAATTTGACAATATCATATACAGGGCATTCTTTTGAAGTGATTCGCATCTTTGGTGGGGTGAGCTAGATATTGAAGTTAGGCATGTCTCTTTTATCTTAATGAAGGGGGAGTCGAGCAAATCCCCCTGTAGTCCCAATGTGGTAGTGCATTTTTTAACTCCTAACTTACGGGTACAAACCATAGTCCCAGTCCAAACTAATATGCCCCGGGGTAATCATGGTTGTTGATATCTCAGATAAGATTGAACCTCCAAGCAGACAGTACCGGTGTCCCCCGGAGAGAGGGTACAGGCCTTACCATAGCACCGCAAGTTTCTTTCTATAAAATTAAAATAAACATCAATGGGTTGGCGTACCCATCTTTTTATGAGAATAAACTGGTCCTGGAGGTTGGGGCAGGTGCTGCTTATATTTCTCTGTTGTTGAACCAAAAGAAAAACCATTTACTCTTCCTCATTTCTCCTCTAGACCCCGTCACTCCATACTCAGCTTTTCATCCGATCCCCCCACTTGTTTCATGGCTCCTTTCACCATCATCCAACCTTCCTCCAATGAAGACGAAGCCTGCATGTTTGCCATGCAACTGGCTAGGGTCTCTGCACTACCCATGGCCTTGAAAGCGGCCATAGAGCTCGATCTTTTGGAGATAATAGCCAAAGCCGGCCCGGGCTCCCAGCTTTCGACGACCCAGATCGCCTCTCAGCTCCCTACACACAACCCAGATGCGCCTGCCTTGATTGACCGCATCCTAAGACTCCTGGCTAGCTACTCCATTCTTTCGTGCTCTGTCGTAGATCGCGACAATGGCCATGTTGAGAGGCTTTATGGTTTGGAACCAGTCTGTGAGTTCCTGGTGAAGAATCAAGATGATGCGTCCATAGCTCCATTGGTGCTTATGAACCAAGATAAGGTCCTCATGGAGAGCTGGTATGTGTCTTCCTTCACACATGAAGGGTGTTTGCAGGAGGGAAAGGATTCCATGCCGGGCAGAGAGAGGAATCATACAATACTGCCTCTCCCTAGGAATTCAATCCCCCTTTATTGAGGAAAATCAATTTATATTTTGCTTTCCAATATGAAAATAGTAGTACCAAGCAATGGAAGATTGAGCTGCATGGGAACAATTTTTCTCCCTACAAACACACATATTACCTATAACAACAACAATATCATCATATCCACTAATTTAGAACACATTTATAGCAGACTTTCACTTTTCCATAGAATTCACCCCCACTCCCCCCCATTGGAAACACTTTTTCACGAAATTATGAAAAATTACACTAGATTTTGATGGTTTTCATTCTGGAAAAGACTACACGACTTCTGACAAACAAAATTTATGCAAAAAATATATCACTAGAATGAATGATAATTTTTTTTTTTTTTTTTTCTTTGTGAAAATTGCTACTGCTCATCCACCTGTGGTAATTTTGTCGTTGTCTCCTTTTCATTTTGTTTTGTCTATTTCTGCACACCATGACAAGTATAACATAAGGACTCATTCACGTGTACCTCGTTAGACGTGGTGCTACTTAACAATTGACATACCTTCCTTCCTCTCCCAGCCGAGCAAGTATCATATTCATATCTGCAGGTAAGGCTGTAAGACATAATCAGTACCAAATTGTTCACTTGAGTCCTTCCTTATCAATGGGAGAACTCTTGATTTGAAGGGGTTGAGGGGGGAGGGTGACATGGCAAAATTTTGAATCACTGATGCATGAATAGGGGTGTGGAACAAGAAAAAAAAAAAAAAAAAATCCTAATCTCAATACTTATTTGTTTTAGATTAATGAAAGTTTCAACATTTTAGGCCTATACCTTTATAGAAATCCATGAATTTCTATTTGGAGAATTTATAATTTCTCCAAAAACTGTTATCTCTTGTTTCTTACTTAGAATTTGGGATGTTAGGGTTTTTTGGCATTGATGTGATGGCTTATTCCGTGACATTTGAAATGTGTTTATTTAAGGTAAAATTAAAGCTTAGTCACCTAAAAAGTGTAAAATGACCTTTTAGAAATCCTGGAATTAAAAAAATTCCACTCAAAGAAGAGGATTGTGAAATTCCACCTTGTACAGCTTTTCAATAATTTAAAATTTTCCACTCAAGACATTAATTCTTGGAAAGAAACATGTCCTAAGTAGAATTCCCAAATCCTACTCTGTAGTTGAGCATTCATAAATGCCAAAGACATCAAAGTTTCCAAGAATTCTATAAGTTGCCTTTTACTTTTAGGTGGCTAGAACTCATAATTCAAAAAAAAAAAAAAAAAAAAAAAAAGTGCATTGAGAAATTCCAAGGGATAACCTTCACATCACTGTCTTTAAATTTCCAACATCTCAAATTCTAGTAAGGAATTGACAACTAGTTTCAAACATAAGCCTATGCATCGATCCCCGGTTCATCAAGCTGAAGTATTACTCTGAGACCATTACCCACCGTAAATATAAGAAAGAAAGAAAAAAGAAAAAGAAAAACTTCATTATCATGTAGGCCTTCACAATATCACTCAATATCCCGCAATCAAATTGATCCCTAAAAGCACTTAGATTTTTCATAATATTATGCTTATATATTTTTATGAATGATAAATCTAGGGTTGGACTAACTCGTATTAAAGTAAAGTTTTGTGAGGGCTAATCTTCAGTAGTGATCCCTTGTGCACCTTCATGGTGCGCGCTTGTGAGCCCATGATCCCCACCAATAAGTGGGAAGGAGGGATGGAAAGGCTAAATCATCCTAATCCCTTGATCTATAGTGATACAAATTTAATAATTTTATATAAAAGATATAATTAAGCGATAATGCAATCCTTCCGTCGGTGCAAAACCATGAGATCCAATCACATTAAGAAAAAAGTTTGCGTGGCCTACTCTTCTTGGTTATTCTCAGGAATGCACCTCGTGAACCTTATCACTCAACGACCCATTGGGATATTTTATTAGTGACAGGTTTAGATATTTTCATTAGTATCATCCCACCTAGAAGCATCCCAGATTTTTTTCGCTAGCCTTAGTGGATCCCTATTAGTGAGTGGATCCCTATTAGTGTTAACCGGATTTGTTGATAAAATACATAAGTGGTAATACATAGGCGTTAGTTCTTATCTGGTTGTTTAGGATTTACTTCATTCACCCGAGGGAGCGATGGGATCCCAAACCCCTAAGTTGGGCACAATAAGAAAAATCCCTTTGACTTTATCTTTTTTCTTAACTTACTGCTACCAATATTTTTATTATTTAAAACTACCTCTTCTAGTTTTCACAGTGGCGGACTTAGGATTTTTGTTTGGGTGGGGCTAAAATTTTGCTAGACTTAACATTTAAAAAAATAAATTTGTTAAGACTTTTTTCACATTACCAAATTACACCGAAACATTTTTTTATAGAAAATGTCCAACTCATAGAATTCAACTAAATACATGATAGTTATTCTAAATTGAGCAATGAAGATGTTAGGATGTTAATCAGAAGTACCAAAAAGCATTAGATGGATAAAAAAATGATTCTAACATTGATTTTAGATGCTTAGACTCACATTATCGTGTTTCACTAAATTGATGTCAAAATCAATGCCCAATGGAGATCACAAATTCAACGTGAGTGAGCGTGTGAGAAAAGACCAAATACAACAACATTTTGAATATACCTACACTTTCCATTTTCACTTTCTAAAAGCCTCCAACTTTTGGATAATGACAGTGAAATTCCATCTTTGAATCATAGTGGGGTAAGAAAACATGATAACATGAATGTATTTGGTCATCTTTGGGTTTGTAGATATGCTCGGATTTGTTTGTTTAGGGCTTATGGATTGATTAGGACTTGGGGATTCAGGGTTTGGGATTAGTTTTTGGAGATTAAGATATGTTTGGCAGATGAAGATGCAGTAGTCTACACGGTACATAGGGATCAGCAACGACGAGCTCGATCGACAATCGGCGTGAAGAGGTTTTGAAAAAAAAGGTGAAAGAAGAGGGAGTACCGTATTGCCGCAATATTTTTTTTTCTTTCTTTTTTTTATCAATGAAGCTTTACATATGTAGGGCTATCTTTAGATATATATATAAAGTAACAAGTTTAAACACGTGGTGCATGCTCCAAGGCCCATTCAACTCTATGGGCATTTGAATTCTGACCTGGAGCAATCACGCCAGATCGCTCCAATGTATGTTTGCCCTCGATCTAAGGTCCTATTCAAGTCTAAAACAATCTCAATTCAAACCTGGGGCGGCCACTTAGGTCCGCCCCTGAAGTGGCCGCCCCTGAAGTGGCCGCCCCTGAGTCTGAACCTACATCTTAAATAAAAAATCAAAACAAGGTACCCCCATGTGTTTCATAACTTTTGAGAGATTTACATATAACCACATTTAAATACAAACAAAATCATAATCATAGAGATGAGGTAAAGCTAATAAATGAATTAAGAGTCCAATGAAACTTCAATCTAAAAGGATGGTTAACTTGTGCGTGCTCCTAATCGAAAATACTACGTCTTAAACATCATGTAAATAATGGGACCTTCATAGATCTGGATAATCTTGTTGGCTTGCATGAATTTGGGTCTTGATCTGGTTAATCTGACTCTAGATTTGGGTTAGGCCGCCTGGTCATGCGCCTAACTGGGTCCCATGTTTGAGGGTTGCATCACCTTGATATTAACAACCATCCCTAGGGCTTTGTTACAAATTATAATGAAAATGGCCAAATACCTTCTGACCCAAATATTAAGAACCTTCACTCTAGTAGCTCTTTTTACAACAAGCTGCATTGACAGAGCTTATTTATGAAATAGGACAATAAAACTAATATGTTAGAACTTTATATTAATTATTGATATAAATAAACAAATTAAAAACACTTCTATCTTAAAAAAAAGGTCTAAAATATGGTCTCTGTGGTTACAATCAAAGCAGAAAATAAAGCATTGCATAATATTAGAAGTGTTTAAATGATTGTTTTTCAAACTACAAAAAAGAACAGTGCTTGGGCAATGGTGCATTGGCATGAGACTTGAGTTTGCTCACCAAATCTTGTATTCAACACCCGAAAAGGGTGTCTGCGCAGGTCAGATTTCTCTCGGGAAGGAATAGTCCTGTTGGGTACATACCACGGGAAACCTTCAATAGCAACAAGAGAAATACTAGCCTTACAATTCCAGTTTTCATTTTAATTGATCTCCCATGTGAATTGGAACCGGGTTGTAAGGAGCCAGCTGAAGACCAGTTTCTTAGTTATTAGGCCTAAACACTGTTTAAAACCTTAGAAACCCAACTCGACTTGACCCAGTATGTCACTGAGTCAAATCGAGTTAGGAAGGCCAGTCTAGCCCAGTACTCAAAATTACTCGATCAATCTCATTGGCAATTGGCACTGAGATTATTCGCCATGACCAGGACGAGTCATACCAATGCTAAAACTATGGGCCTAAAACAGCCCTACCCATTAGAAAAATTAAGATTAGTTCGTGTAGAATAAGTTGGGTCAGGGGATCCACTCCTCCTAAACTGGCCCACAGATAAAATGCCCAACAAAGACTTGCCACCAAATTTTCTCCCATCGTGGGCTGGGTTTGTGTAGGAAAACACATTAGCAATTCTCAGATGCTCTAACTTTTATTTCCCAGGTACTACTTAAAAGATGCAATCCTGAATGGAGGCATCCCTTTCAACAAGGCCTACGGAATGACTGCATTCGATTACAGTAGCACTGACCCCAGGTTCAACAAGGTCTTCAACAGAGCCATGTCTGATCACTCCACCATGGTCATGAAGAAGATCCTGGATACCTATAAGGGATTTGAAGGAGTCAAAGACCTGGTAGATGTTGGGGGAGGTACTGGGGCCACCCTCAATCTGATCGTTTCCAAGTATCCCAACATCAGGGGCATCAACTTTGATTTGGAGCATGTCATCGCCAATGCACCTGCTTATTCTGGTATGCATTTCTTTTCTGTTGTATATAATCAGTTGACACAGTTGGGCTGCGCCAAACTCAGCCTCATATCACCCTGCCCACATGAAAAACAATTCTTTCTGGGTGATCTCTTGTTTGGGCTTTAGCAGGCCTGGATACCTATGTTGATGTCAATGTCCACCCTCGCTCTTGAGTGGTCATTATTGTGGTCGAGCCTTTGCCCTCACTATAAAACTATTGTTGTACCGTTTCCTATCACCAATTGGCTTTGAGATAAGTGGAAGTGGTAGCTCAATGGGGTGTAAGATCCTACAAGTAGTATCAGAGTTTGGTAGGTTGGGTGTTCGAGTCACGGACACGCGTTTTGTGAGTTTGCAGCAGGAGTCGCAGCGGGCTGTTCTCGAATACATGTATTTTACGATAATTTATACAGAAATATTACTAATATGTATGCTATATCATATCTAACAAGTAGATTATATAAATATAATATCAACTGGGCATGTTCTTGTGCACGGCTAGTAATGATCGGGTCATTCTTGGGCCTGATAATTTGGATCTCACCAGGGCTGTTTGGGCTTGGTAGTCTAAATGTGATTCGCCCAGCCCACTTGAGTTTTATCCCAATCTGTCAATGTGTGCTGGGAGTATAAGCAATTCATGAGAATGAAGTGTGTGATTTTGGGTGCAGGAGTGGAGCATGTGGGGGGAGATATGTTTGTTAGAATTCCCAAAGCTGAAGCCATCTTCATGAAGGTGAGAGTTTGGTCGATTTCTTTGGTCTCTGAAAGGGTCCATGTAAAATGGATCTAACCATTCATCTGCTGGATCCAACAGTGAGCAACAACAATAATGTCATTCTCATTGTGGGATCAATGGAACGGACGATATCACTGTGGGCCTTGGATAGGATTCAATTTTGTGTTGAAGGACCAGACTCACAGTTAATTTCTGCTGGGTCTATTAACTTCAAATTGGGCCACCAAAAGAACCTTCGTTTGACTCCAAGCCTGGATCTAATAAGACCATGTTCAGATTCTCTACAGTCCAAATCAAAGTAAACATGAATTGTCACTGGAACCCTTATCATCCTAGGGCCTTTGCTGGAGATAGGTCCTAATTGGACTTGAGCCTTTGTCGCATGGCCTCGGGCTACCGATAATGTACCCATATTAAGAATCGAATCATTGTGTACTCAGATTTGCACCATGAAATTCTTAACAGGTCCGAATTCCTGTCCATGTGAGCCTGGCCTGAATCAGGCCCATTGATATGCGTAAGCAGCAATATAGGGCTTCGGCCAGACATAGGCCAGAGGCCCAGCCCACTATAACCAATTAAACTCACCAGTTTATTGATTTGTAGTGTGTGAACCTGCAGTGGATACTTCATGACTGGAGTGATAAGCACTGCATGACAATTCTGAAGAATTGCAACAAAGCCCTGCCTGAGTCTGGGAAGGTGATTGTTGCCGAGTCAGTGCTACCAGCGGCCCCCGAGAGGAATGCTGCCGCTAACGGTGTCTTCCAACTAGACCTGGCCATGTTGGTTCACAACCCTGGAGGAAAAGAAAGGACACACAAGGAGTTAGAGGACCTGGCCAAGGGAGCTGGGTTTAATGGATTCAGAGCTCTTTGTTGTGTTTACAACACCTGGGTCATGGAATTCTATAAATAGTTGTGAGTTCTGCCTCCATGGGCCATTAGGATCTAAAAGAGGTCTATGAGATGACATCATATGCTATGTTAAATAAGGATCTAAGTGACTACAAACTTACATCTGATTTGTTTACAGCTTAATCTTTCTAAAAGTAATTTCCTGGATCAAGAAATTCTGACAGGCAGTTAAACGGGTAAGAAATGGGTTGACCCAGCTAATCCCTCTCCTCTCTTAAACCTATTTGAGTTGAGAGGCCATCGAAGAAATTTACTAGTCGTTGTGGCATCCAACCTGTTTAATAAATTGAAATGAACAATTAGACAGAAATCCAATGCATGGATAAGAAATAGCTTGCCTAAAATTATCTTCATTTAATCTTAGTAGGTGGTAGGTGCAGATTTTAAGGCTTCCCAAATCAGCAGTGAAAGAAGTGTTAGAAGCAGGGTCATTTGAAAATATTTTAGATGGTTACAATAAAATTTTATTGTGATAGAACCCTGTTACTTTCCAATAAGGTGTAGATAAAAATTAAGCTTGATGCATTACATGTTAAGCTTATTTTAGTGGTATACCATGATTGAATTGGATTTTAAAGGACTCGAACTAATAATATTATGTTGTCCTTACCAAAAAGTTTATATTCTGTATTAAATATTTACTTAGAATATATATACGCATCCGTTGAGTCATATCTAGCCACTTAGCAAGTGGAAGTTTCTCTTGTAATGGTCCGGAAGTCACCTTGTCAAAGAAGCCGAAACGAGGATGATCCTCACAACATTGAAAAAAGCAATAGAAAAGGGCTACACAAAGATCTAGGTGTGCTTGAATGCTACTTACGACAGGATCCCGCGCGACATCTCCCTCGCAACAAAGCATGACATCTCCCTCGCAACAAAATCAAGTCTACTTGTGATAGGACCCCATGCGGCTTCAAAACTCAAACAAAACCCGATGGTTGGTCTTATTTATTGCTCAGGAGTCTTCACCTCAAATTTCAGGTCATTTCGACAACGTTTGACCCAGTTTTGGCTTCTGACGGCAAATCGGCGGCTCTACGCGACAAACTTTTCAGCTTTTCCAAAAAATCGGAAGCTTTGCTTCTTGATATGCAAGGCTTCTCGTCAAGTTTTTTGCAGGGAAATCAGGCCAAAACATGTACAAAAAAGACAAAAAAAATATCGTAGAAAAAAGAATCGAAAAAATCGGAGAAACGGCCGAAAGACGATGACCAAAAGGGGAAAAAATCCCCCATGGTCGCCGGTGACCCTTGAAGTCCGGGTTGCCGGATTTTCGCCGAATGACCGTTTTTCGGTTCCTTTTCGCATTACTAGATGTCCAACCCCTGTGGTTTTCCAAAATTCTAGCTTTTGAGGCTCGGAATCCATCAATCTTTGTCAACATCGCAGATCCGCCATCAAGAGCATCATATCATCATTGATCGCTTCGAAACCGCCATATCAGCCAACGAAGAAAGCACACTTTCTGCCTGATTGATCGAGAAATCGACATGACAGATGGCACCGGCCCACTGGCAGCAATCAATGTATGAAGTTGCATGGTCATCCGACATCGATCAGCGTGAAGATCCATCGGCGACCATCACAAGAAGAATTTCAAAAGACGCGGCACAGCCCGCGACTCTTCAAGTGCCTCAAAGCCCACTTAATGCAGTTAAATGACTCGTTTTATGACAAATAAATGCGGTCATTAACTCATTATTTCATACGGCCCAATCAGAAGCAAGCAAAAAGGAGTTACAAGTCAGCCATAAACACAACATTAAACCGTGTAACTCCTCTCCTCATGGATCTTAAAGGCGATTAAAGGCCCCTAATTCTCCATCGGCCAATCAGAAGCCAAGGAAAAAGAGTTATAAAAATAATGAATTAAATCATGTAACTCCTCCCATTATGTGGCTTTAATACATGTAAAGCCCATAAACCCACCTAATGACAACGAAAGGCCTATAAAAGGGGGGGTCATTCCAAGGAAGATCGATCCAGAAACCCCGGGAAAAATTGATCAAAAATCTATATAAAAGAGAGAACTATGCCAAAGGTGCTGCAACGACCTCTCCTCCCTTGAAGAAGTTCTGCACCGACTGTAACAACAAGGTGATCAAAGTCCCTTTGGGGGTCACTCCCCCTAAGGACCTCTCCTTCTCCTCCTCTATGGCTTAGACGTGGCTTTTCAGCCCGTCTACTCGGCTTTTTATTGGACATAGGACTTCCTCTTGGTCTTTGTCCTCTAAAAATCTAAGGTTTAAGCTGGGCCAAGCAAATCAAAAGCAACCTCTGTTCTCATCCGAAGGATGATGGCGAAGTCCACACATATATGGCTTGCGACCGTCAATCTAAACGAGTCCCCACAATCTCTTGAGAAGTTAGATCCCCTTTTCTTTCTTTTCATTGTATTTTGTATTTTTTTTAAAAAGACATAAAAAAATCACAACTCTTGTTTTTCATTATCGATAAGAATTGTAAATCGTCTTTTACGGCAAAAATCTCCTTCCATGGCAAAAAAAAACTGCCTTTCACGGCAAACAAACCTTGTCTCTTTTCTTAAATATATGTGCAATGGAAAATTAGGAAAAAGTTGATTTCCTTTTCTACTTGTGAAGGTGGATTTCCGGACCACCACTTGTCAATTCCAAATAGAATAGAAAATCTGGCATACCCGTACAAAAAATGTTGATGCTTGCATTCCGACAACGGTTGCGATAAGGTTGGACCCCATGGACTCTCACGTCTGTTGACCTCGGTAGCGCCATGCTCGGAAAAGCTAGTCCATCAAGCTGGCACACCCGGTGGGAGTCGTTTGTTTGAGAACATGTGCTTAGGAAAGAAATGTTTGCCTATCATATTTATGCTATATGCTTATACTTCTTTTTTAGATTCCTTGGCCCCTTTCTAGTTGGTGGCCTACGTTGGATTTTGCATCTAAGGAAAAATGGGAATGGATTTTTTTGGAAATTTCTAATTCTATCTTCGAATTTATTTCCACTCTTTATTTATTTCAAAAAAAAATAAACAAAATTCAGATTTCTCATCTTTGGAACCAACTTTGAGAAACCTTGATCCTTTCCTCTTCGAACTCGATAGCTCATAGAAATGTTTGCAGTTATCGTTCGTATCGGGGAATGGGCCATTGTTTATCTTCGATGAGTCCGTTAGGGATCTAAAAAAAAAAAAAAAAAAAAAAAAAAAAAACAAAAAATTTCGATTTCTCATCTTTGGAATTAACTTTGAGAAACCTTGATCCTTTCCTCTTCGAACTCAATAGCTCACAGAAATGTTTATAGCTATCGTTCGTATCGGTGAATAGGCCATCGTTTCTCTTCGATGCTCTCTTTGACGGATTTGATTTTGACCTTTCAAATTCCGTCACCTTTGGGTTCAGATTTGAGAAATCTTGGTCCCTTCCCTTTCGGAATGAAGCTCGCAGAAATGTTTGAGTTGGTTTTCGGATCGAAATACCATTTGCTCTCTTTGATGAGTCCAATCTTGGCCTTTCAAAAAATTCGATCTTGTGTCCATTCCATGGATGCAATTTCCAAAGTTTGTGCCTAGCTGTGCTAGTACACCCTTTCGGGTCTACTGTATTCGCGACCAGCACACTTGTTCTCTCCAACATTTGTGCCTAACGGTACTAGTACGCCCTTTCGAGTCTACTATATTCGAGATCGACACATTTGTACCTCCAACCTTGTATTCATATTACCTCGAGTGAGCCATGCTTCTCGGTGATTTGAATTAAGGTTTACAATTGCTTCTAGCAATCACTAGAACGCCTATTCTGGGCCTACCATACTTGCGATCAGAACGATTATACCCTCTAAGGCCTTTTGCCTTCTTCATGTCACTTGAGTCGGACCATTTCCTTCGAGCGATTTAAAAAGACAAAACCATAGTTTTCCCATTTATGATCATTATATTCTTGTGATTACTAATGGATGTGGTCTTGTTTTAGAATATTTTCGAAACTAACAATGGCAGCTTCTTTAACCATTACTTTTGACGAAAGCAAGACCAACTCATGTTTCAACAGAAGGAAAACACGCGCACTCACAAGCGCCCTGCCAGCTGCAGAAGCGTCATCTCTCTCGGCAACTCTCCAAACACTGGGTCGACCTCCACTCCCCGGATCATCGTCTTCGGGACACTGGGACCATTCCCACTTCCCGTAGAAGAAACCACAGCTGCTAAAAAGTAGAAGGTCGCCTCTCAATGTGTCACTACCGTGACACCAAAGGCGAGCGTCAAGAAACCCGAAGCCCGCGGTACTCCCACAAAACCTTAGCTTACAAGCAACCAGGTCTATCCCAAGACTTGGTCCCCAAAACCTTCATAAAAACAAAGAAGGCCCCAAGCATACACAACAAGGCCAGCGTACTTGACCCCTCTCAAGGAGAACCGGTTCTATCCTCTCGCATACATGAAGGAGGAGAGTGTTAGGAATTTTGTGTATTGTAATTTGATGGATGCATTATCATTTCAGCATCATTTGAATTTTCACACTTGCATTGATTTAGAAAATCTTGATATCTTTATTTATACATGCATTGTTTTTAAGACTTGTAAAAATTTTGGTTCATGCATGTTTTGATTTTAAACTTGGATGCAATTTGTTTTGAAAAGATCTTTCTGAATCAAGCAAGCCTTTGGTTTTAAATCTTTCAAATCATCATAGGCTTATTAGGTTTCATGTTTTTAAAACTCTTAGAATGATTTAAAACATGTTTCCATGCTTGATTCCATGGCCCAAAAGTCCCCACAAAAAAAATCTTTGAAATATGCAATTTTTGGGGAAAAAGGTCCCAGGACCCGTCGACCTGCAGTGTGCTCGGTCGATCGAGCCCATGGACCCGGTCGACCGCGCACACTGCGGGTCGATCGGGAAAGAGCCGTTGGAGCTCTTTTCAAACGGTCAGTTTTATGACCGTTGAAGGCCAGGTCAACCGGGCAAGGTACCAGGTTGACCAGGGACTAGCCGTTGGGCAATTTTGTGTATAAAAAGAAGCTCATTCCTAAAGAAATTTTGAGGAAAAAAGAGGCCCTCCTTGAGATGTTTTGAGGTCAATCAAAGGGGAATGAGCTATGGAAGGATAAGGGGCATTTGGAAAGCTAAAGTTGGATTAATGAAGTTAAATCTCTAAGTAAGGTTTACTTTTCTTAATCATATGTTTTCATGCTTTGTTTTAAATATTGGTAAATCTTTTTTAGCATGATAAACTATGATTTGTTGTGTCCTTAACATGTATATGTTTTTAATTGATTTATTATTTTGGATGCAACACTTTGATTCAAACCAAGGAGTACTTAAATTGGTATATCTAAGTAAATTATGTTTTTGTAAACATCTTTGAAATTATATGTAAACATGATTCCTATACTTGGTTGAATCTTTGGTTGTTGTTTTTCATCATAAGAAAATAACTTTCAAATCTATCTTATGTTTTGGATTCAACAACTTCACAAATCATACGTACTTTTGTTTTAAAGATTCACAACTTACTTAGCTTTGATAGGTATATCATTTTTCAAGTTGTATTTTAAATACATGTAATTTGTCCCTTGATTTCAATTAAATCTATTTTTGTGTTTTACACTTTCAAATGCTTTAAGCATACATATATTAAGCTTTATTGTTAATTTGATTGAAATCCTTATGCATCACATGTTTTGTTTTTAAACTTTCACAACTTGCTTGAACTAGATAGGTAAATCTTTTACAAGTTGTTTTTAACATGTGATTAGCATTCTTTCCTCAATCATAAATGTTTTTATGAGCTAAAACTTTTAAAAGCCTTGGGCATACATTTATGAGCTTTAATTTTCAAATTGATTGAGGATATCATACATATACATTTTGCATTCATCTTTGCATTCATAGTGTGTGTGTGAATTAGATTTTCACTTTCATATCCGCCCATTTAAGAGGCAATTGTATTGAGTTTAAATTGTATCTCCATCAAATGTATTCTAGACACTACTTAGAGAGATAACCAACATTTTGATTGTAGAGGTTATTGCTTAGCCTAAGAAAAGCATAGTATAAGAGGTCATTGCTTAGCCTTGGAAATCATATTGTAAAGGTTATTGCTTAGCCTATTGAAAAGTATAAATAGTGGAAATCCGGTGGGGGTGTTGGATCACAAGCCGGTAGTGGATGTAGGCATTGAGGCCGAACCACTATAAATCCTTGTGTTGTGGTGAATGCTTTGTGATGATTGTTTTTGTTATCTTCCGCACTTTAGTTCTATATCATCACTTGTGACTAATTGATTTTAAAGAAGTTAGAATTTGGCATAATTGGTCACTTATTAGAAGCTCACCCTATTCACCCCCCTCCCCCTCTAGGGTTCGGATCCATGGACTTACAAGTGGTATCAGAGACAGGTTACTCCATTTTAGGGCTTAACAACCTGGATTTGATCCTTATCTGGATTAGAACCCTAGTGTTGTGTTTTATTGCATATCTTTAAAATGATTTCCATTATGATCGAAATTGATTTTTTTTTTCCTAGCTCTTTATTTCCCCAAAGAATCTTTTCACCACTCTAATTTTTTTTTTTTTTTGAGTTAAATCTCCAAGAGTTGGTGGGACTTCAAAGTGAACTCTCAAGGACAACCTTTTCAAGACCTTAGGTGAATCTTCAAAGGTAGATATTTAGACTATCCTTAAGGCCTTGAGCCTCTCTAGACCAACCTATTCTTTTTAGTTATATCTTGTTGTTGGTCTTGTTACATTTGCATTTTGTTTCTATATAGTCACATCTCTTAAAATGCAATGTTTATTTGTGATCATTTGATTTTGTCTTCATGTTATATCTCATGGTTTTCAAAATCCTTTGATTGCAATATTATCATGATAGATTTGCAGTTTGATCATATAGTTATATTCTTTTATGCAATTTATCTTGTTCATCACAATGCTCATTAGTTATATCATTAAAAGTGATGAATATCCATTTATGATGCTTGATGGAATTTTGTGTTTGTCACATCCTTGCTCTTAATCATGTTTTCAAATTCAATTGGTTTTAATTGGTATAATTTTCGATTGTTGTAATATCCAATTGATGTCATATCTTGAGAATGTGATAGACCATGTACATTGGATTGAACTTTATAGTAATATGTTTTCATTCCATGTCACATTCCATTAGCATCATAATTTTCATGTTTGCCACCTCTCTTGCTCATATAGGTAAATCTCATGACCACCATGTTTATGTGATCATAACATTGGTTGGTTAATAGTTGAGGTTGGCTTCATGTTTGAATTTCATTTCACTCATCTTGCACTTGATAGTCATATTTAAAGATTGGATGAAATGATTTCAAAACTTTCATGGCATATGATTTTCATAGTTAAATTGATTGATGCTATGTTTAGTAAACCCCATAACATCATGGATAGCTCTAATTTGGATTTTTCCTAATAGTTATATTCTTTTTAACTCCATGTTAGAGTGATTGTTTTAATATTCATATCCTTCAATCTCAATTGGTATATTTGTTTTATATATATATATTCCAATTGGTATCCATTATCGCTTTTCTCCATTGCCTTGCTCTTTATATTGGCAATTTGATCATATTGAGCTATCTAGTTATATGTGTCTAATTCTTTCCTTGAAGTTTTTCCTTAATTGGTAAAACCATCTTCTTCTTGCTCCAAATAGTTAAATATTTGTCAAAAGTTTGACAAAAGAAGAGAATGGATTGAGGGGGAGTGTAAACCTTCATAGGAAGTATTAGTTTTGATCAAATTGACCTTTGTATTGGCTTTGAACCCTTAGAGACTTCTTCCATACATGATGGCCTGTTATGTATTTCATTTTCGTTTTCTTTTGTTAACAGGTGCTACTAAAAGGTATTTTCCTTATTTCATGTGTGTCGGTACCTTTGCAATTTAATATCAAAGGGGGAGAGAACAATCAAGTTGTCTAAAAGGGGAGAGTATGTCCATACATCCTAAGGGGAGATATTGTATGATCTTCTACAGGGGGAGAGAATGCATATCTTGCCAAAAGGAGAGAGTGCATGGTCAAAGGGGGAGAGTGAAAGAAGTAAAAGCTTGGGAGCTAGAGAAGATGCTTGGTCAAAGAGAGAGAGAGAAGAAAAGAAAGCTTGAAGAATGATCAAGCTCCAAGCATCAAGAAGATTGAAGAAAAAGAACTAGAGTCCAAGCAAGAGCATCCAAGAGATTTCAAAACTTGTCCAGCTTAGGGGGAGTTGAAGACTTAGTGTGTAAAATTCGGTGTTGAGTAAGGTTTGCCATCAAATTGCAAAGGGGGAGATTGTTAGGAATTTTGTATATTGCAATTTGATGGATGCATTATCATTTCAGCATCATTTGAATTTTCACACTTGCATTGATTTAGAAAATCTTGATATCTTGATTTATACATGCATTGTTTTTAAGACTTGTAAAAATCTTGGTTCATGCATGTTTTGATTTTAAACTTGGATGCAATTTGTTTTGAATAGATCTTTTTGAAACAAGTAAGCCTTTGGTTTTAAATCTTTCAAATCATCTTAGGCTTATTAGGTTTCATTTTTTTAAAACTCTTAGAATGATTTAAAACATGTTTCCATGCTTAATTCCATGGCCCAAAAGTCCCTACAAGAAAAATCTTTGAAATATGCAATTTTTGGGGAAAAAGGTTCCAGGACCCGGTTGACCTGCAGTGTGCTCGGTCGACCGAGCCCATGGACCCGGTCGACCGCGCACACTGCGGGTCAACCGGGAAAGAGCAGTTGGAGCTCTTTTCAAACGGTCAGTTTTATGACCGTTGAACGCCAGGTCGACTGGGCAAGGTACCAGGTCGACCGGGGACTAGCCGTTGGGCAATTTTGTGTATAAAAAGAAGCTCATTCCTAAATAAATTTTGAGGAAAAAAGAGGCCCTCCTTGAGATGTTTTGAGGCTAATCAAAGGGGAATGAGCTATGGAAGGATAAGGGACATTTGGAAAGCTAAAGCTTGGATTAATGAAGTTAAATCTCTAAGTAAGCTTTACTTTTCTTAATCATATGTTTTCATGCTTTGTTTTAAATATTGGTTAATCTTTTCTCAAAGACTGTTTGGCCCTTTTAAGTTTAAATGGGCTTCTTTGGATGACCCAATATCAATTCTAAATCGGAGCATTTATAACTAATCTTGGGGTTTATATAGACCATTCATACTGCCCAAATTATGTCTCAACCAACCCTATTGATGGGCCCTTCGATATATTAATTCGGTGTGTACGTTAACGGTCCGTTTGGGAGAGGGGAGGGGAGGGGAGGGAAAATTTGAGGGGGAAGGAAAATGAAGGGGAGGGGAGGGAAGGGAAAATTAATTTTACCTTCTCTTGTTTCGAAAGTGAAAAAGTAGGGGGAAGAAAAGTGAAAAAGTAGGGTTTTGTTTGTTTGTGAGATAGAGAGAAAATTACCGTTTTGCCCTTACTTTTATAAAAACTTTAAAATTTTCTTTAAACATAAAGGGCAATTTAGTCATTTCTCTTATTTTCCCCTCCTCTCCCCCATTTCCCCCACAATTTTGGGGGGAAAATTTTTTCACCCTTTTTCCCCTCCCCCTCCCCTCCATTTTCCCTTTCCACCCCCCCCCCCCCCCCCCCCTTCCCAAACACCCTTTAAAAAAATTTTCCCCCCACTTTACCTCCTTTTTTTCCCTCCCCACCATTCCCTCCCCCCTTCCCAAACAGAGGGTAAATGTGGAGTCAATTTTTTTATATTTTTATTTTTTACCTAAGACGGTTGATTTGTAAGGACTGCCGGGATATTTAATCGATCATCACTCTGCAATATTGAGTAGTTGGGAACCAACTGCCGACCAACGTGCTGTTGAGACGCAGGTGTCAGAGTCCTGGGTTGTATCATGACCGTGACAGAGGTTCCATGTTTGTACGTGTTTTCGCATGGGTGTTAAGCATTCTGGCATAAATATAGAAAAAGTTAATTGGGAGTCTTCTAGCATAAATATAGAAAAAGTTAGTTGGGAGTTATAATTTGGAAGGATTGGGACTCCCAACAACCAACCAGCGTGCTGTTGATACGCAGGTGTGAGAGTCCTGGGTTGTACTGGCATAAGTATAGAAAAAGTTAGTTGGGAGTTATAATTTGGAAGGATTGAAACTCTTCAAGATACAGCTATAAAATTGATTTGCAAGGGTGTAACGATTTGGTTAATCGTTTAATTTAAAAAAAATATTAATCGAACCGTAACTGCAGTTTTCTGTTTTTCAAAATCGTAACAGTAATCGTTCCCACAAAAACCATGAAAAACCGTAACCGCGGTTAATCGTATTAAACGGTTCGATTACGATTAACAACAGTGGAATGTCTTCCTCACATAAGAGGATAAATGTGAATGATTGAAGGTAAAATGACATATAAGGAACAATTGAATAAGGTAAGAAATATTTCATTCAGCCCCCTTATTTTTTCTTTTATTTGTAAACGGTACGGTTAACTGCATACGGTTAACCGAACCGTATCATACGGTTCGGTTCGGTTAATAACCATGAATTATTATAGAAAACTGTAATCGAACCGAAGCGTACGGTTTTTGGATTTCATTAACCGTAACCGTGAAATACGATTATTGACCGCTGTTTGGTTCGGCTAGATGATTTTTCGGTCTTTTTTTACACCCCTACGGAAGATGAGCTGAAAATTGACTCCACATTCAACATACATACCGAATCAATATATCGCAGGGGCCATGCCCAACAATGAGGATGGTGGAGACATAATTTGGTTAGTATAAATGGTCTATATAAGAGTCCGGATCCTTTGTCGTCGTTGATATATGCCTATCGTGTGTGGGCGAATCGTGATGCGCCATGTGTATAGCGGTGCCTCGTCAAAGCCCGGAACCAAAAGAAGTCAATTATAGGTGTTAGAGAAAAATATTGGATTTTAGTAGGTGCTTTTTACAAAAAAGAAGAATTCACCCCAGAAATATGACCCTGCGTTCCCTCTTTCCAACCGGTCTACCTTGCTCCCGATTCTTTCTCGCACAAGCGCAACTCCCATAGGCATCATACCAAATCGTTAATGCCAGACATCGGACGACTCTTACAGGCATAACCTTTATATTCATCACGTGGGCAATCAAATGTCATTCAGTAACAGTGCACAAATGCCATTCAGTAGCACTATACAAACGATTGGAAATCAAATTTTCTAAAATTAGGTATCCGACCTCTTAGCTTAACAGTCCATCAATACTTAGATTCTGCTGGCATTCAGCTGTGCCAAGCGGGGACTTGAGAAAAAAAGAGGGTAATTTAGCCAACGGTTTCTGAGCATGGTATTTTAAGGCATCCAATCCAATAGTGGAGCCCACTCTTAGAAAAAAGGGGTTAAGAGAGGCCATTGAGATTTCATCCAATACTAGAGTCCAATCTTGAAATATATTTAATACGAACTTGTGCCCACTACTGGATCCATCCATTTAGAAAAAAAAACCTAAAAGGAGAGTAAAGGAGCTAATAGTTTGGATTTAAATCATCGGTAGGGCCCACAAAACATATTTAACATGAGATTCCTTGATGATTGAAGATGTAAGGAAAATAAAACAAACCGACCGTAAAGATTTGCTTTATAATTTGGATAATGGCAAGAAATAAGACTCAAATTCAAACGTTCATAAAAATCTCTTATGAGAGAGGTTTTAGGAGAGAAAGAATAGCCCTCTTTCAAAAGAAAGACTTTTTAGGGATGATGTGGCACCCCTCACAGCCCAAAGAGACTTTTTAGAGATGAGGTGGCACCCCTCAAAGCCCACCTCCCCCTTTGCTTTAATATGTATAATATTATACTATTAAATCATATATATTTTTTTATCGTTTGATGATCTAATCAAAATCTTCTCATACTTATTTTAGGCAATGTGGCAACTTAATCCCCTGGTGAATAATTTCTGGACTCCGGAGCTCCTGATTCAATGCTGGCGATTGATTGGGATACAGCACAGAAGTACAAACCAATATAATTGATTGCATCTATATAACTCTGCTTTTTCTTTCTCTTTTTTTTTTTTTTTTTTTTGCTAATAGAGGAGAGGGTTATCAATTCTTTAAATTTAGTGTTTTTTTTTTCTTTTTTGCTAATAGAGGAGAGGGTTATCAATTCTTTAAATTTAGTGGACTCAACACTTTTGAAGTTGCACCTGTATAACCCTACATAGCTTACATAGCTACATTTCTGCTCCTATCATTGACGTGCCAAACATAATTTCTGACACTGCAGTGTGTATGGACCAAAATGACTTTACTGGTCGTACGATTGTTTATTAAACTGCATTTCCAAAAGTAACCTTTTCGTGTATTACGCATTGAGACTTCAGCGGTCAGCACTTATAAGTTATTATAAAACCTTTTTGGCTTTTCGATTTTTGAAGGATTTTGGAGTACCTAGTAAACCTCTTTGGCTTTTTTTAACCCATCGTTTGGAATGGAGGGGAAAATTGGGGGAGGGAAAAAAAAGGATGGAAAATGGAGGGAAAATGAAAAAATGAGGGTGTTTGGGAAGGGGGAGGGAAAGTGAGGGAGGGGGAAAATGGAGGGAAAGAAGTGAGTGGGGCCCACACAAAATTTTTCCCCCCAAATATGGGGGGGGAAATGAGGGGAAAGGTGGGGAAATTACTAAAATGCCTTTATCTCAATTTGAAATTTATATCCTCTAGAGGATAAAATGGTCTTTATCCCTCTATCTCACAAACAAATAAAATTATACTTTTTCACTTTTCTTCCCCCTACTTTTTGACTTCCCAAACAAGAGGAGGTAAAATTAATTTTCCCTCCCTTTCATTTTCCTTCCCCCTCATTTTCTCTCGCCTCTCCTCCCTCCCTCCCCCGTTCCAACATAGTGTAAGTGTTTTTTTCCAATTTTTTGGCTTTTATAAACAAAAAAACTAGTCTCTCCAAAAACCTTTTCAACTTTTTCTCTCTCTTCAATGTCCTCATGGGAATCCCACTATTTTTTATTGTCATCTTACTGTTGATACCACATCGACTCTCCCTAATTCTGTTTTTTTCCCACCTCTCGAAAGAGTCATCTCCCATCATTATTGGTTTCTTCTTCCATTTCAAAATTGTCTTCGTTTCCCTAACAATACTCAATCACATTTGGCACTGGTCATTCAGGTTTTCATCTGCAAGATTTTGTTATACTCTTTTCCAGAGGAAAATCTACATATAACAGTTTACTGTTTCTAATATAAATTTACAAATAATTTTCTGTGTTTTAGCTTTTTATGGCCACTAATACTCTTGCCAGACAATTTCAACAAATAATTTTAATTGGGACTTTTATAAAAAAAAATGACAATTTCAACCAATAACTATTAGTCTGCATTGTGTCTTTCATCATATAAACTGGACTTAATTATTAGGGGATTTTATAAATAAAAAAAGAAAGATCACAGGCCAAAAAACTCCATAACGAGGGTAGATAACACCATGATATCATGGAATGTACTTTTTTCATCAAAATTTGCATGTAAATTATTTCATGATATCAAGGAATGCTAGCTTATTCCACGATGTCATAGAATAAAGGTCATCTCTATCAATATGAAGTATTTGGGCCCTTTGTCATTTTCATCAAATCTAAGGGTTTTTTTTTTCCTAAAATACCCCTAATTGATATCTAATAAAAAATGAAAATGCCCTTACCTTATAATAGTTTGTAGCACAATTAGTACACAATTCTAGAAGGAATAACTTAAATCAAAATATCAAATTATTGTTAGACTGCTGAACTAACTAAAGTTATCATGATATTTTTACCCAAGGATATATATATCTGTTTAAGCGGAACATAATAGTGGAGTATGTAAGTTAATTATGAGCAAGAGTGATATTACAAATTTGTGTGTTATATCTAGCCAATTATCATAAGTTACTCAATGACTTGTGTCAATATTGGTCTACCCAAAACCCTAAGGGCCTGCTAGGTTGCAAGCATTCCTAACAGGACTTTTTTCTTATATATCCAGAGTTTTTTTCCACTTTAAAGTTCTTGCCTCATTTTAATTCCAAATTCTGCAAGCTATAGAATTGCAAATTTATAATTCACATATATAATTAATCCATTTATAGGCGAATCGTTAGAAATCTTCCACTACACTGAAACAACTAGAGGTCAATACTTGGTCTGTTGTGGTTGAGGACCAGGGGTAGAAGGGTGTGTTTTGGTGGGTGAGATGTATCGAGGGAACATAAAGAGAGAAAAAATTATTGGTGGGAGAAGAGGAAGAAAAAGAGTCGAGGCGATATAATTGCTCAACTGAAATGAACGACTATATCACTGCTCAAATAATGGAGAAAATTGGCGGCAAGGCCTATATATATATATATATGTAGGCTCTCATAAGCTACAACTCATATTATCCTAAGTCAAAGTCGTTTGCAAAATCCTTTCCATCCTAAGTTGCCTAAAATCATCGACTCCAAAATCGGTAAATCCAATCTAAACTGGATTTTCCAGTTCCATTAGGCCAAAACCAGAGATAGTCAACTTCGATTTGTGGGACCACATGACCCACCTGATCAGTGATCAGGACCATTTATCTCATAGCACACCTTGGGCGACCATGATCCGACAACCCTTTGTGGAAAGGATCAAGTGTGGTCCACTATCCAGCCAACTTAAAGATGGGAGGTGTGGAGCCATATAACCACAATAATGACAACGATGCAGTGTTTCAGCTTGAGATAACATAAGCTGCAGATTAAGAGAGCCCCGCTCTCTCATATATATATATATATATATATATCTGTGCGTGTGGGTGCTACACAACGACTAACATTTTTTTAGGAGAAAATGCCCCTCTTAGATGGGTCCACTACGATTCATGATGATCATGGAACTCTATTGGATGAAAAGATCTATATGAGGCCTACCTATATGCAAAAGCTTGAGTCTATAAAATCATAATAACCTTTTCATCCATGGCCCTAAAACTTAATGGTTTAGAGCCATCATTTTACTAGAATTTCAATCCAATGGTGATGAAAGATTTTGTTAGGATTTCAATCCAATGGTAAGGAAAGATTAGATGAGTGACAAACTTGAACTTCTGACTATTCGAGTTGGGGGGGGGGGGGGGGGGGTGTTGGTTTAGTGTGTATGGAAAGACTAGATTGACTTAACATGGGCCCATGACAAAAATGAGAGGGTATAGATGTAAATCTTCATTTGCATCTATACCTCACCACGTTATTGTGAGGGAGAACATAGTGGGGTCACTTTATGATTCATTCAAATCATCCACACACATGGAACCCCATAAATTATTATGGATCAATTGAGTTTTCATTAATTCAAATGGATTGGACCGTTGGATCGAGGGTGCAAATTTTACTTTAATATAAAGTTGTTAAATTTCTAGGCCACGAATAAAGGGATTAGAGATTTGGGATTGACCTCAAACTTGATATATGGTTTCATCTCATATGACTCTTTCCATCCCCTTTAGTCCCATTATCAATGGGGCACTACGTGGGCCCCATTAAGTTTGTCCCTTACCATATGGTGAGGGAAGAATGCACATAAATATTACCCATATACTATAGAGTTTTTTGTATATACCCCCCTAAGGTTTGTTGGATTTGTATATAGACTCCTGATGTTTTAGTATTTGTAAATAGACCCCTCCTTTTCATTTTTATTACCTTTTATGTCCCCAAAATCAATATTCTTAATAAGAATGAGCAACCACCGTGAGATTTGTATTGAATTTTTATATGAATGACAGCTTTTCCCTTACATCCATAAAATAAAAATGAGTATATGATTATTTACAAAATACTAATATTTTATCTCAAATACCAATGGTTTCTCCCAATAACTCTCTCATGCACATGACTAGGAGTGGACCCACTCAATAACTCTTTCAATAACCCCCTCCCCCTCCAAATTCTAAAAAATAATATATTTTTTTACATTTTCTTGTTCCCCAATATTTCTTTTACACCCCCTACATATGAAGTATGATCATATATTTTGAAACTTTCATCAATCCAATGGTAGGCCATGTATAAATCATAACCGGTTATAAGTATAGGTGTTAATTGTCATCATAATTAATCTGGATTTAATGAAATGTGCCCTATATTGATATGAAAAAGTGAATTTATGTAGGGTTATTCTCTCCGACTAACTGCAATTGTTTATGTTACATGCTTTATAAAAAAATTGAGTCCAAGCTTTTGAAATTATGTATATAAGGATAAAAGAGATGGGTAAAAGTGTCATTTCGCTTTAAAAACCTACGGTAGTTAAAAGACTATTGATTTTAGGGACACAAAAGGTATTAAAATGAAGTTGCAAGGGTCTATTTGCAAATACTAAAATCTTAGGGGCCTATTTACAAATCCTACAAACCTTAGGGGGTATATAAAAAAAGCTCTATAATATATTTAACACTAGTGAGGAGGGCATGTGAGGCAAGTACATGAGTGGTTGAAAGCCGATCCACATGTTGCATGGATTATTATGAAATCATGATGGGGCCCACTTTGAGTATGCATCCTCTTATGTAAAAATGAATTAAACTATCTTTTTTATTTTATTTTTTAAAATTAAACTATCATTTTGTACTGTAAGGCAAGTTATAAAAGTCCGAACTCAAAGGGGTAACTCAGTTGGCTAGCTAGGACCATAGTTTGCACCCGGAGGTTGTAGGTTCGAAACTGTACTACCATACTGGACCTACAGGGGAGTTTACCCGGCTTCCCTTTGCGCCTAGAGGGATTAGTTCAGCCCAAAAGTTGGAAACCCTCCTATAACAAAAAAATAAAAATAAAAAAATAAAATAAAAATTATAAAAATCCAAATGTAATTTTGGAAGCATTCTTTGTTGGAAAAGCCTTAAAAGACATTTCAAAAGTGACTAGACAAAGATTGCAAGAGCCATGTGGCATAGGAGTCTATCCCTTCCTATATATATAGGATCTTCCTTGACCCCCTTTGGCTTTGTAGTTTGCAACTAGCTTCAAAGGCAATGGCTTCAACACCCAACCGCCACACCAAAACCTCCACACAAGAAGAGGAAGAAGAGGACTGCATGTTTGCCATGCAGCTGGCAAGCGCTGCCGTCGTCCCCATGGCCTTGAAAGCTGCCATAGAGCTTGATCTGCTCGAGATCATGGCCAGGGCTGGCCCAGGGGCATACCTCTCGACGGCCCAGATTGCCACTCAGCTCCCCACAAACAACCCTGATGCAAGCACTATGCTCGATCGTATACTGAGGGTTCTGGCCAGCCACTCCATCCTCACTTTCTCTTACGTCATACGTGAGGATGGGAGCACGGAGAGACTCTATGGTATGGCACCCGTGTGCAAGTTCCTCACTAGGACGGAGATGGGGTCTCTATTGCTCCCTTTTTGGTTATGAACCATGACAAGGTCTTTATGGAGACCTGGTACGTTTTCACATACCTTATTGGATGATTTTCTACATTTAACTCCTAGTTTTTTGGTACATTTAACTCCTTGTTTCTCATGAAGTACTGATGGACTGATGACTGATGACTGATCCCCATCATTTTATAAAAAAAATACAAGATTTGTTAGTTTGGTCAAAAAAAAAAAAAAAAAAAAAACAACGATGGCCTCAATTGCAAGAGCTTGACGGCAAAAGAGAAAAGTTGAGTAGTACCAAACTAGCAAATGTGCAGTCAATACAAACATGAAAAAACAAAAAACCTTAACTTTAAGCTTCGATGAGGTGTTAACTATTTAGAGCATTTGGCAAGCTGCAATAAACAAAAGAGAAAAGCCAAAAGCTATTGAGTCCACGAAACAGGGACAGCCAACGGAGAAAAATTTCTTGGGGATTCGGCAATTCAATGCCTAGAAGATAATTCAAAGCTAAATTCATGACTAAAAGACATTAAGGGCACGTTTGGTAACCATATATCCTCACTAGGGTGAAGAATCCTCTATTCAGAGGATCCCTTCGTTCCCATAAAATCATGCTTTCCTCATTGAGGATTTATGTGGATAGGAATAATTGCATTCCATGTTTGGTGAACACCCAGCAATCCTACTAGTTGCACTATACTACATCCAACGGTCAAAGGTTTTTCACAAAATTTTCAAAATCCACAATGAATCAAGGCATTAAATTTGACCCTTGAACCCTTTTTGGCCTTCTAGAGATGATGGACGATTCGGATCATACTAATGGGTCCCACAAATAAAAAAAGTTTAATTTTTAGGATATGGACATTTTCTCAAATATTGCAAAGAGAAGGATGAATCTAAGGCTGAAATTTGATCTTTTCGATGTTTTTGGCCTTTTATAGATTTTGAATGGTTCAGATCGTCTTTGTGGGGCCCACACAAATTAGAAAAAAAAGGGAAAAGACATACTGCATGAAAATCCAATTTTTTCAACTATGGCAAATCAACGGTTTCAGATTTTTTACAGTTTTCTAATGATTTATAATGATTCAATTTGTTAAATTACATCCACAAACTGTTATTGGCCTTTTTTCAGAAAGGATTAAATGTTCAGATAATTCAAATGGGACCCACATCAGTCAAGAATGGTCGATTTTAAAGTATGGACATTTTTGTAAATATCTAAAGATTCACAAAGAATCAATGGTTGGAATTTGAATCCTTAGCCCTTTTTGAGCTTTAAGAGGTGATGAACGGTTCGGATTGTAGCTATGTGGCCCATGTAAATGAAAAAACGAAAAAGATGATTAGCCTAAAAAGATCGCCTTACATGACTTCATCTGTCCGATGGGGGAGGGTCTGACATGGAGAATCCATGCAAGGAGTGATTTGGACTTTAAGTTTCTTCCATCCTTGCACTCGCCAAATATAGGTGTTCCACGTTAACACGGAAAACTGGCGACGATTCCCATCCGACGACCCTTGCCAAATGTGCCATAAATGTCACCACATGAAAAACCCATGATATAATGGGATCTACATGTTAAAAGTTAGAAAGCTACTTTGGTATTATGGGTTTTTAAAAACCTATGATATCATGAGATCCAAGATAAAAAAGAAAAAGGAAAAAGGGAAACTAGAGTCAAAAGACTCTGGTGACATTAGCTTATTTTGAGTCATGAATTTGGGGATTAGGTTAAGGGGTATTGAATTGTCAAATCTCCAAATTTCTTTCTCGATTTTCTCATTTTAATAAAGCAATTGAGAGGGTGTATTAACTAACATAAGATTTTACATAATTAGTGATTTAAGATGAAATGAAACAGTATCTCCCATATTCAAAGCTATTGGGCCCTAAAAAAGAAAAAAAAACTATAAATATAAAAATCTCAAATCAAGTTGGGGTGGAGATTTCTTATTGGTAAATGTTAAGAGTCCTCGATTTGTGAGAGCAGGACACATGATATTTTCTAAATAAAAACTCCCCAGTTCATCGGGAGCAACCCTTGTACTCCCTTAACAGTACGGTCAACCACTTTCACTATCGATTTGTCAATTCCTATCGATTTCGGGGCAAATGGCCATAGCTTTTTGTTCGGGTCCTTACTAGTAAAACCCCGTGCAATTCACGTGCCATTTATCCATCAATTGCAATGACTAGTACGAATTATTTTTATTAAATATTTTAATTAGTAGACTTGTGAGTCCTTCTTTTCATTGCATATTTGATCTTTATGTATTTTTTCAGATGTTTTGTTCTTTACGTAAGGTGTAAATGGAGTTTAATGAAACTTGGGCACGTATAAAAATAAATAAATAAAAGACATATTCACAACAAAACAACAAAATAAAGCAATTAAATTTAAATAATACGGGGTTCACAATATACACATTCGTATGAATTATAGAAATTAAAAGACACTGAATTGAACTTGTAAAATGGTTACATTAACCTCTAGAAATCCAAAATATGTACAAATTAGAACACAGACAATATCAAACAAAATATTCATGCATACTATTTGAAACTCCATCTCTCAATTAGGCCAAGTGGGACCATGCAGTTAAGGGGTCTCATCAGGCAACTACATTATTGTGTAATATAAATTTTAATTTTTTTTTGATGATCTGAAAATAGTTAACAGCAGATTTGTAAATTTTTTAAAAAATAAAAATCAATGCATCATCTTGTATTCTAAAAAAAAAAAAAAAAAAAAACCTATTAACTTGATCTTATGAGATACACATGCAGAGAGGTTGACGTGTATGCCTTTCCAACTAATGAAAACATCTCTTAATAACTGATGAGATTAAGTTTTAAATTTGTGGATAAAAATCTATAAGATGTTTTTATTAAGAGTGGGGTCATAATACAAAACCCCGTCACAGATCAGTTACGTAGTAGGATTATTTTATCATGCATTAGAAATGTATCAATATCAATTCATGAAGGATACGCGAAGGATACGTGAATCTGAATCAATTAAGGATATGTAAATATGGATGACCATTACAATTTCATTTTATCATGCACTTTTAATGCACCAAAAGTAAATTATATTTGATAAATAACATGACAATGTCTGTGACTTACTTTCACATCTTTTTCATGATATTTGTTTATTTATTCATTCATTTTCTCCTCTTTTTTTTCTTTTCATATATATTTTAGAATTTTGATGAGTTCTAACAAAACAAAATGCACTGTACATTTCAAACTTTGGTATCTTGCAAGTTACAATACACTTTTCAGTGTATTTAGGTGGCTAAATTATTTTTTATTAGCTAATATGTTAAGATCAAAATTGTAATTTTTATTATCATGTTATTAAACTTTCTCCTCAATTTGTCTCAAGGCAGGACTAAAAATATAATTAAGATATTGGAGGCAACTAAAATGATAAGGTAAAAGCTGTCTACTTTAATTCTTATATAAAATTTATATTTTTCATATATTTTAAAGTTTTGATAAATATATCCATTTATATATATATATATATAGATATATAATTTTCCAAGAAGGAGGGGCTCATAGCTAGTGATAGCAGTTCTGTCAGAGTTATTAAAAATAATGAAAATACAGAACATTAGCATATGAAATTTCTAGAATTGTCCAGAAATGTCTCAAGACCACTCGGCTTATATTGAAGTGTATGGTGGTCGGGGCAGCTCATGAAGAGATCTTTTTTGCCATTGTTAAAATAGATTGAGTTGCCGGGAGATTGGATTGCAAATGGAGAAAATAAACATAGAAATGGTATAGTCAGAAGTTAGAGGATGAGAAAAAGTAGGCTTTGCCTTTTATTTATTTTTTTGGGTTAAAACTACAGATAAAAACTAACCCTTGCAATGGCCGGAATTCGATACACGCTGTATACATGGAAATCCTTTTTTTTTTTTTCTTTTTTTCTTTACAGATGATACGATCCTAATTTTTTTTATTGTGATATATTTTTTTCCAAGGGCTTGTGCCCAGAGAGAGTAGATCGAGGGGGATAACACCTCCAACTACTGAGAACCACTAATTCATAGACCAGAAACATGTAAAGTTGTTTTATCTGGCGGTAGGAATATGGTCCACTAAATTCAAACACCCTAAATATCTTTGCTAATTAGCATAGAAAACTAAGAATGTTTCAATTATGGTTATTGTGTCACAATGATTTGGGGCGAAAGACAGAAAAGTATTCTACTTAGCACGAGCATTTGTTGCTAGTTTTTTCCTAAGAGAGAGAAAAAAAGAAGAAGATTTCCTTGGATCTAGCCTACTTCGGATTAGGGCTATAATCTGTATAATGAAAAGACTATTAAAATTCAAGTCAATTTAATTATGACCAGAAACAGGTTTTATCCTCGGAAATCATCATCTTCCGATACTAAAATACGTAGGATTTCATCAATTTCTCAAAGACTGTCAATTGATTGCATGTTAAAATTGGGCCTTAGAAACACAATCTGGCCTGACCATTGTGATAAATCAGGTTCCCAATTATGGTATAACTTATAGTAATCAGTACCTATTATTAGTTAGGTCCATAATTGACCCATAATCAGTCATTGATAATATTGATAATCTTGGTATCCACATGTGTAACAAAGCAAGCTAATGATCAAGTGGTCACGGATATATGGAAATGATCATTTTTTAGCTATATGGGTTGGCCCCTCCATGTGAGGAATTGTAGGGTTTTGAGAACATGAGCCATCCATTCCATTGATGTGTGGTCCACTGCTGGTTATCCAAACCAATGATTATGGTGGGTTCCATGTGTGTAAGATTAAAAGAAAAGGGCTGTCACTAATTAGGCTAGGGTTGGGTTAGGTCGATAAGATCTGTCCAATCCAAGCATATATTAAAATTGGGCCTTAGAAACACAGTCTGGCCTGGCCTTTGTGATAAATCAGGTCCCCAATTAGGTATCCACATTTGTAACAGTGCAAGCTAATGATCAAGTGGTCACGGATATACGGATAGGATCATTTTTTAGCCATATGGGTTGGCCCCTCCATGTGAGGAATTATAGGGTTTTGAGTACATGAGCCATCAATTCCATTGATGTGTGGCACACTACTGGCCCATCACACTTCCCACCATTATCTCTCTAGTTCTCAATCCTCTCTATCCCAAGGGCGCACCCACACGCAGCACCTTCCTCCTTGCGCCCCCAGACGCCTCCCCCTGCGCAGGTACACTCCCCTCACCTCTCTGTCGGAGAAAAGATTTGAACACAAATGATTCAGTAAAACACAAAAAGAATCAAATAATCTACTATCATATATAGAAAAGATTACTTATGATAGAAAATCCGATGAAAGCTTGTTGTTCCTATTGATTGAAATATTTACAATGAGAGAAAGCGGTTTTGGTTTGACGCTGGAAATTATATGCACCTCATTTGTACATCAGTTATGCAACTCTATTATAGAGAGAGCGGTTTCGGTATGTGCATCAGTTAGGATCAGTTACGAAGAGTGGAGAGTGGGGATGACGCACAGATGATTGGAGATTGGGGTTGACGTGTGTCTGCATGTATGCAGACAGTTGTCGGCATACTAAGAGAGTCTACATTCTCTTAGTAATATAGATAAATGCCGAAACGGAATGGAGGTACGAAACTTCAATTTGAATTCTGGTAGTCTATTACATTCCATCCCAATCCATTTCGGTTTCTCACACAATTTTTATTTTTATTTTTTCAATATTCTTATCAACAAATATGTATAATTTATAATTTTTTTATTATATATATATATCCTAATTTCCATTATTCCGAAAAGTTATGCAAAAATTTCGAAATACCTAAATATTCCATCTTTTAGGTTAGACAGAAATGACAGCCGGAGCAGAATTGACAACTGTGTTAAATTTTTTTAGAACTTTTCTAAAACGATGAAAACCACAAGGGCACCAATGCAGGGGAGAGAACAATTGACATACCCAACCACTGGGCTACCTAACCCTTTGTTCCCACCCTCTATCTTATTTCTTAAAGTCTTCATCTACATCAGAGTTACCATTCAGTAAGTTGTTATCTATCCTGCATCATTTTCTGCATCACCATTTCTAATAACTTTCCTGCTCTTATTCTTTTCTTTATTATATATGATTCTAGGTACTATTTGAAAGATGCAGTTCTTGAAGGTGGAGTTCCATTCTACAAGGCCCATGGAATGAGTGAGTTTGAGTAACTTACCACAGACCCCAGGTTTAACAATGTTTTCAATAAGGGTATGTTGAATCCCACTACCATCATCATGAAGAAGATCTTAGAGACATATAAGGGCTTCGAAGGACTTAATGAGGTTGTTGATGTGGGTGGAGGGGTTGGAGCAACACTTCATACAATCATCTCTAAGTACCCACACATTAAGGGTGTTAATTATGATTTGCCGCAGCCGCATTTAAAGGTAACATATGATCGTTTCATTTCCTTATATGCGTATGCTAGGCGCTGCGTCATAGTATGGTATGGCGCAACAGCATCGTGCGTCATAGTATGGTATGGCGCAACAGCATCGTAGTTTTGTGTATTAATTAAAGGGCAAAAGCTAGGATACAACGCCTGTCATATGTACATGGCTAGGGCCCACCTTTAAACGATCGAATCCATTCATTGGTTCTAACCCCAACTGTAGTATATATTATATAAATTATTATTAAAATAAGCAATATGTTTTGCCGTAGAATTAACTAAATCTTAAACACATGATTCAACTTTTATCTACTTTCTCTCTTTAATTTCTGATGGAAAGAGAAAAGATGGGCGCATGTTTAGGGTCAACCAATCAATCCAACGGTATACCGCACCAAATATACTTTGAAGTTTTTTAAGAAAAGAATTGGATAGGATGGCTGTAAAACGATGATTAATGGATTGGATTTTTTAAAGGTGGGCCCCACTTATATCCATATGCAAGGTGCTGCGTCATAGTTTGATATTGCGCCACCACATTGTAACTTTGCCCTTACCTAAACATGAAGACTATTTATCGTCTTCTTAATTTGATCACCAGGTGTGGAGCATGTTGCAGGAAATATGTTTGTGAGTGTCCCAAGTGGTGAAGCTATTTTCTTGATGGTGAATGACTTAATTTGGTCGCTATTTTGTTCCTATGTAGGCCCTACTCATATTTAGTCCAGCTGAAATTTTTCCCACTGGGAACAGTGAAAAGTTCTAGTTGGTATTAGCAAAGTCTTGTGCGAAAGCCATGTCAAACTTTGGTCCTGGCCGTAACCGTTAAATTTCTCATGAATATGGGAAATGCAGCCATGGACCAAAAAAATAAAGCCAATGGGCCAGCCTTGGTCTGGGCAACTCAGATCCATTGCACTTACTGGGACCCATTTATATGAGCTGGCACTTTGTTCCCATTCTTCAAAGAATGTATGGGGTTTTTGGGTAAGGGTATGAAGAACTTGAGGAAAAAACAAAAACTAGATATTTATAAGGGAGATTTCCAAATGAGGCATTAGGTTTTGCATTATTTCAAAAAAGGACACGAGTTTTAAGACCTTTCAAATTAAGGCCTAAATTTTTCAGTAGGTTTTCACTTAAGGACATTCCGCCATTTAAAGGTATTCTTGGCCCAAAAATACCCTTCATTTAAAGTTATGGCATGCTTCCAACAACCACTACATGTTGGTGATCATCATGAGGAAGCCTATTGTTGCAAGTCACTCTGATAATGCCGGTGAAGGAAAGGATGAGAAGATGGAGAAAGTGAGAGAGTTTTGTTTTAATGAAGGATAATTTGAATATTTTAAGAAAATTAAAGGAAAAAACTGTCGAAATACACCTTAAAATGATTGCTTGTCCTTAATTGAAAACTTATTGAAAAACTTAGACCCTAATTTGCAAAGTCTTCAGATTTTTATCTTTTTTTGAAATAATGCAAGATTTAAAGGCCTTATTAGAAATTCTTTTTAATTAGAAATCTCAATGCACCTATTACATATTGCTCCCCAATCTTTGAGCAGAGAAAGAGCTAGTTGGACTCTAACTCTGACTCTGACTCTGACTCTGACTCTATTGTGGGGACTTTATTTTGGGAAAGAATGGCGTATGCCTCTGTGGGGTATAACAAATGATTATTTGTTGGGGGATTTGGGAGGTATGCAATGGCAGAAGCAGAGGGCTTAAAGGGGTACCATGTAGGACTGTAAATTTGGCCCTTTGACAGGCTCAGGCCCTGCCGTTAAAAAGCCCTTAAAATGTGGGCATTTATTTTTTCAGCAAAGCACTAGGGCTGGGCTTTCACACAATAAAACATAAAAAAATAAATAAAAAAGAGGGAAAACAAAACAAAACAAAATCCCTCCTACCCAACCACCCTATGTCTCCATGTCACCCATCACATTCAACCCATCCATCCTTCTATTGGACCTACTATTCACATATTTCACCAATTGGTCTCATCGGTGGTGGACAGATTAGTTGGATCTAGTGGGTCTCATGTGGTTCCATTATCATTTAAATGGGTCCACTGTTATTACAGGACTATTCACGAGGTCCCACAATATTGTTTATGTTTTTTAAGTGGGCTGATCTTAAGATTTTCGTTTGATTATCAGTCGAAGGATATTTTGTTAATGTAGTAGTCACTTTCCCATACAAGCAAACAATGTGATACTTAACTAAACATGCTTAAGAAAGTTTAAATCTGTGCGAACATTATATATATTTACAAAATATAAATAGTTTGTGTTAAAGAATCACACATTAATTTGCAGATATATGCTTACATATTGTTGAAGTGTTGTATATGGGCTTTATTTTATTGGGGCTCCGACATATTAATTCTCCTTAAACCCAATTTTCCTAATTTCAATACCAATGTTCAGTTAATGTCACTAGGGTCGTTTGACTCTAGTCAACATTTTCTTTTTAGCTTTTTTAAACCAGATCCCATGATAGCATGAAATAGTGTATATCACAAAAACTGATAAATCTCATGATGTCATGGGCTAACCCATGATGTCATTGCTTTTATGCAACATCTTAGGAATTTTTCTTTCTGTACAATAGGTTCAAAGAAATGGTGGTTAGATGTGTATTTGCTTTTCGCAAAATGCCATTTTTCATTTCTATAAAAACAAAAACTCACTTGCTAGTTGCGGAAAGTGCATAAACTGATAAATCGCATGATATCATGTGATATGGAGAAAAAAAGTTTTTTAAAAAAATGTTAACCACAGTCAAGTGACTCTTGTGACATTTGAATTTCGGTTGTGAAATTGGAAAAAAGCAAGTTTAAAGTGCAAAGCCCCTATTTTATTTAATTATGTGTAATATTGATTTATTTCTGTTAAGCAAATGGATTTGTCATTCACTTAATTCTTATAGTTTTTTTATTAGTTTTAATTTATTATTCAATTTGCATTACACTTAAAGCATGCATCTCGCTTGATTAATTATCTTGTACGTGACTTTGCCTTATTGGAAAATCTGATAAGGAATTCCTAATTGCAGTGGATACTCCATGATTGGAGCGACGAGCGCTGCTTGAAACTATTAAATAATTGCTACAAAGCCCTTCCAGACTCTGGAAAGGTTATCATAGTTGATTTGATACTCCCATTATTCCCCGAGACAAATCTCACTGCAAAATACATCTTTCAGCACGACATGCTCATGTTAGCTTATACCCATGGAGGAAACGTAAGAACTGAGAAACAACTAGAGGAGCTGACAAAAGGGGCTGGCTTTGCAAGTTTGAATGTTGTGTGTTGTGCTTATGGCTTTTCAGTCATGGAATGCTACAAGAAGATGTGATAACTACCTTCTACTGCTTATGGCTTTTCAGTCATGGAATGCTACAAGAAGATGTGATAACTACCTTCTACGTACATGCCTATAGTACTACAACTCAGTTAGCACAACAACTCAGTCGCAGCAACCGGTCATCAGATAATAATCCATGTCATGATCAGATAAAGGTCTCTGCCATCATGCACTGCTTCAAACAATCAGATAGAGATCTGAATGTATTCAAATTATATGATAAAGAATAGAAAGTACTCTATCCTATTTCGATCATATCACAGTTGTGTAGTGTTTATCGTATACTATAAATATTAATAATGAAAACTGAGATTGTACTGTGCGTTGCACTATTCTGAACAGCTTCATCATAAATTTTAGTAGGAGTATTGTGTGCAACATGGAACTTCTACTCCTTGATAGCGTCTCCTAAGCTAGGTATTGTTTATGATGATTTCGGGTCAGACCGGTTTATATTCAATTTGACTATAACTTCACATGATGCTCCTCTGCCTCCTATTTGTGCATGAGTGGGAAGGGCTTCCTCACTTCCTTCGATGGGTGGAACATCCATCGAAGTTTTAGGCTCCATTTGGTAATTTGGGAAAAAAAAAAAAAAAAAATCGGTGGTAGCACCTTTTAAGGGAAAATATTAATCTACATTAGATAATTCTTGTCCTCGTAGGGCCTGGTGTTTTTACGAGAACTTAGAAATTGAACACATAGTAATTCATGGTCAAATGAGCTCCACTAAAGGACTATTACAGAGGTAGAGTGTGAATGATTTGAGTTGACAGGTGAAGGATATAAAGTAGCAATGTAGATGAGATCTTAACTTTCAAATGATTTGAGTTACTAGGATGGTAGCTGGGTTTTTTTTTTTTTTTTTCTTTCTTTCTTTCTTTCTTTCTTTCTTTCTTTCTTTCTTTTGCTAGATGGGTGAGTGGTATAAGATATGCAAGACAACGCACCTACCCAGAGATTGATCCATGGGTAGCTATGTGAGATTAAACACTCTTGCCACTGGTTGTCTCACATTTTTCTGATAGCTGGGTATTTATTTCCTATCTTCCATTGACTTACTTTCCATTAAAAGGAAGTTTATTTGATAGTAATTATGTATATTCACCTTAGATCTTTAGTTTTGACCACTTATGGCATTAATTACTCCTATGTATTCTGTTGTGATTTAAGACCTACAAGAAGAGATCAAGCACGCGATAACACAAGAGAATTACGTAGTTCGGCTTTTGGCCTACGTCCACGGGAAAGACATGATGAATCTATGCAATAAGAATAGAAGTGTACATCCTAGAGACTCTTAATCTCTATTTATAATATCAGCCCCAAAACCCTGTTACACCCAAACACTACTTATTAATCACATAGACTTATAATTGGCCTACTTCTAATTACAGTCACTACAACAAAAAACACCATTGGTGACACCCTTTGGTAACAAAAAATCAATGTTGACACGGAATGCACATGAAGGTGACAAAATTTTTTTTTGCTTGTCACGGAAAAGCTTTACCCAAGGTGCCAAATAAAAAGGAGATTCAGTGACAAGAAAATACGTCACCGAAAGACAAAATTTTGGGTGACAAGTACAAATTTGTCACTAAAAGATCTAAATTTCGCGCTGGCGGGCTCCTCCTCATTTAGGCGCAACGTCGTTTCATGGAGGCAATAAAAATAAGCTAAGTTATGTGAACGAAATGACATAGTTTCACGGTTTTGATTGTTACTGAAACTAAAGCCCTAATCAAATTTCTGCCTCATCTCTCTCACAATTCACGCCTAAAGCTGTGACGGTCTCTCTCTCTACATCATCCGCGTCATCTCCGACTTCCCACTTCGCTTGTATCCTCGCCCAACTCGGCTTCCGCCGCATCTTCTCTCTCCACCACCACCACCGTCGAGGACGAAACCGCAGGAAAGTTTCAACGACATGCCTCAGCGTTTGGCGGGAAAGTTTTGGCCTTTTACCTTCTAACTTTTAACAACATCCAATATTTTTTAGGGTAAAAATCACTTTTAGCGGCGGGCAAAATGTAGCCCCTATTAGAAGTTCTTAATAGTGGTGAACATAAGCAGCCCCGCTAAAAGTTAAAAATTATATATTTACAAGACCCTAAACACTACAAGAATGTTGGCTATTAGTGGCTACTTTTTTAGCTACGGTCTAATTTTCACCACTAAAAACCCACCTTAGTGGAAAAAATTTGATGTCGCCATCGAAGGTATTATAATGGTCACATTTAATGGCAACTTATATGTTGGAACTAAATTTCGCCACTAATTTCTTGGCGGGATTTTTTGGCGCAATGATATTTTTAGTGGCAAGTTATAATTTATCGCCACTAATGGTTTACACTTTTAGTGACAACTTTTTAAGTGTGAAAAAATCAAGACCTAAAATAATACCCGCGCGTTGCTCTCCCGCCCACTCACCCCTTTCCCTCCTGCCCTCTGCTCTATTTTTCTCAAGCACGCCTCTGCCTTGACTCGGAATCACAGGGGGGTGAGACCAAGAGCCACAAATTGTTTTTCTCAAGCACGCCTCTCAAGCACACCTCTGCCTTCACACTTGCTGGTCTGGTTCTAGTTGCTAGAGTGGACTGGTTCTATTGGAGGTACCGAACCCTCTCTTTTGGCCTTTCACACTTGCTGGTCTGGTTCTATTGGGGTGGACTGGTTCTATTGCTTTGGTTGCTTGGATCAATCATCACAGCTGCTGGTCTGGTTCTGGTTGCTGGGGTGGACTGGTTCTATTGGAGGTACCGAACCCCATCTTTCCCTTTCCCGCCCTTTCTCCCTTCTCTCTACCAACTCATTCCAGACCAAATTAAACCCACCCCTTTCCTCTTTTCTCTCACCCACTGCTCTCTTTCCCTCTCCCGCCGTTGCTCCCTTCTCTCTGGTATGCCCACATGTATGCCCCAACGATTCCTCATCTCTATTCTTTCTATTCTTATCATTTTTCTTTTTTTTTTCTCCCACAGGTTTGCAATCCTCTCCCTGCTCGGTCTTTGCAACCCTATATTTGCTCACGATTTCTGCAACCATCTAAGGTATGATTTTTTTTACCATCATCGACATTCATGAACCAATGTTCATAGCAAACATATGACACTTCATCCCCAAATTCAACGCTAAATGTGCAGGCTCACCTTGTCTGGGAGAAGCATTATTCTGTTCATGCATAGTAGGATTCATCACAAAAAAAAAAAAAAAAAAAAATGAAAAAAAATTCTGAGGCCACTAATTTTGCTCTCTGCTACTTTTTGGGGCATCTCTGATGCTTCCAACCTTACACGAACCTTTTTCTTTTATACTTATATATTGGCTTTTGTTGGTTTCGCCTTGCGTCTTGTAACAATTTTTTGATAGCTTGTTGAGCTCTTGTAATTTTCCCCCTCTCTTTCAATGCAATTACCCTTAAAGTAATAAAAAAAATGAAAGGCAGATGTCATAACTCTTTGAATTGTGATAAGGTCTTTTACTCTTCCTTTTAAGGTTTTACGGGTATGCTGGAATGAAAACTATGATTTTGATGTCGCAACTCTCATGTCCTTAGTTTATCTATATTAACTATGGGAGAGTTGATACTTCCACGAACTATTTGAAGTGATGAAGGAAAACATGTTTGGGTGATTTATGCTGATTATGCACGGCCAAGAACTCCACCATCACCATTACTATTTGAAGTGATGAAGGAAAACATGTGTGGTACTTTTATAGCACGCCTATTGATATTTTACAGTTGTAATAGTTTTTTTTTTTTTTATCGGCTACAGATGTACGTAATAGTTGATCATCTCTAGGATTGATTTCATTTCTTTGAAAATCAAAGTTTGGTCTAAATATTTTTATCCAGCAGAAGCTGTACTATTCTTGACTTTGTAGGTGAGCAAATATGGATAAGAGTTGGATGACAATTAAGAATAGAATGAGCAAAGAGTATCGAGATGGTGTAAATTATTTTGTTGACTTTGCAGTCACAAGTTCCGGTTCTGATGATAAGATTCGTTGCCCGTGTTTAAAATGCATGAATGTGGAACGCCATGTTAGTGTTGTCGTTGTGTTTCACTTGATACAAAATGGGATAGCACCTTCTTACAAGACTTGGGTGCACCATGGGGAACCTATGCCTGCAAATCATCAATTCGTGTCAAATGAAAGTTGTCAGCCTAGTGGAGAAAGTGTTGGGGATGGAGTGGCAGCAGATGAACATGAGAATCCAGATGATATTGAACGCTTAGTTAATGATTACTATGCGGCAGCAATCATGAATGATGAGGAACTAGATGAGTTGCCTGACAATGTTGAGATGGAGAGTGTGCGGAAGTTTTCTAAATTCATGAAGGATGCTCATCAAGAGTTATACCCCGGATGCAAGTTTACTTTACTATCGTTTGTCATTAAGTTACTTCACGTGAAGGTGTTGAATAAGTGGAGAAACAAGTCCTTTGATACGCTATTGGGGTTATTGAAGGAACTCTACCTATAAGTGAGCAAGATATTCCGGGCAACATTTATGAAGCAAAGAAATTCTTACGCGACTTAGGCTTGGGCTATGTGCCCATTCATGCATGTAAGTATGATTGTGCACTTTTTTGGAAGGAGAATGTAGATCTTGAGATGTGTCCAGTTTGTGAGGAGCCTAGATACAAGCTAAATGATGGCAAGGGAAAAAAGATTCCTCATAAGATTTTGCGATATTTTCCGTTGACCCCTAGGTTGCAGAGGTTGTTTATGTCGAGCATAACTTGTACAGATATGAGATGGCATAAAGAGAAACGAGTTGATGATGGGGTACTAAGGCATCTGGCTGATGGTGAGGCATGGAAGGACTTCGATCGACAATATCCTGAGTTTGCTCTAGATGCTCGAAATGTGAGGCTAGGACTAGCTACTGATGGATTCAATCCCTTTGGTAACATGAGCAACTCCTACAGCCTGTGGCCTGTGATTCTTATGCCTTACAACCTTCCTCTATGGAAATGTATGAAACAACCTTACTCTATGATGTCGTTGCTTATTCCTGGACCAATAGCACCGGGGAGAGATATTGATGTTTACTTAAGGCCATTAATTGACGAATTGAAGGAGTTATGGGAACGTGGCGCAACCACCTATGATGCCTCAGCAGAGCAAACTTTTCGAATGCATGCAGCTGTTATGTGGACAATCAACGATTTCCCTGCAAATGGTAATTTGTCAAGGTGGACTACTAAGGGGTACTTGGCTTGCCCAGTTTGTAACGAGCATGCATCATCGCAAAGGTTGAGAAGTAAGTTAGGTTATGTAGGAACTCGCCGATGGTTACCTAAAGATCATCCTTGGCGAAGGAGTCGCCTCTTTGATGGTAAGGTGGACCATCGGTCGGCGCCTATGGACTTAACGGGAGAACAAATATTGCAACAACTATGTAAGGGGACATACAAGCCATTGGCAAGCATCCAAGCAACAAAAGAAAAAGAGGAGATCCAGTATTAAATTGGACGAAGAAAAGCATTTTTTTTGAGCTTCCTTATTGGGAGAAACTCAAGCTTCGACACAACCTTGATGTGATGCATATAGAGAAAATATATGTGAGGCTTTGCTTGGAATACAATTGAGCATAGATGGGAAGAACAAGGACACTGAAAAGCACGTCAAGATTTGGAGGATCTGAAAATAAGGCTAGCATTGCATTTGAAGAGGCGTGCAGATGGGTCCTTTGAAAAGCCCCCTAGCATCATACACTTTATCGTCGGTTGAGAGACATGGATTTTATGAGTTCTTAAAGTCAATCAAGTATCCTGATGGTTATGCTGCAAACATATCAAGATGCGTGAGTACAAAGGGAGATAAGTTAACAGGCTTGAAAAGTCACGACTGTCATGTACTTTTGCAACGACTTCTTCCCATTGGGATGCGTGGCTACCTCCCGAAAGACATATGTATCACAATATCTGAATTAGGGAATTTTTTTCAAGAGATATGCTCAAAAACACTACGAGTTAAGGATTTGGAGAAACTACAAGATCAGACAGTGCTCATATTATACAAGATGGAAAAGATTTTTCCTTCGGCATTCTTTGATGTCATGGTTCATCTTGCTATTCACTTGCCTCATGAGGCCATGCTTGGAGGGCCAGTGCAATATCGATGGATGTATCCAATTGAAAGGTAATTTTTACCTTAAATTTAAATAGTTGATATTACATGATGTAGGTTTAATCATTTAATATTATTTATTTATTAAACAGGCTAGTTGGTACCTTAAAGGGATTTGTCACCAATCGAGCCTATCCGGAAGGTTCCATTTCTGAGGCTTACATTGTCAAAGAGTGTCTTACTTTTTGTTCAATGTATCTTGGTGGTATGGAAACAACTTTCAATCGGCCAGAACGAAATGCTGATGGTGGTGTCTGTGGAACGGGGTTAGCGGTGTTCACCCATAATGTTTGTCCTTTTGGCTTAATGATGAGGGCAAGTAATGTTATACAGGAGGAAATAGACAAGGCTCATTGGTATGTCTTAAATAACAGTTTTGAGTTGGAACAATATCTAGAGTATGTTATTACTTAATTTGGATATTACCTATACTTATTTTTAGTACGCGACCTTTTTAACCATCACTATTGTTTGTTTGTAAATAGAGAACACAAAAGACTATTGGCAAATGAAAGTGCATGTGACATCTCGAAGAGACAAGAAGAAAAATTTCCAAAGTGGTTCAAAGAACACGTAAGATACAAACTATCTTCTGATAAATTAAGTTGTGGGCATATAGAATATTAACATGCTTGCCATGCATTGTTCTGTAGATGAATCAACTACGAGACGAAGGATCACAAGAAGCAACCGATGACTTGTGGTCTATAGCCAATGGTCCACTTGTGACTATCAAACTATATTCAGGTTGCATATCCAATGGTGTTCGATTTCACACTAAAGACCGGGATAGTCATCATAAAAGCCAAAATAGTGGTGTCGTCGTGGAAGGGAACAACCATGAAGGGAAAACAGTTACCTTTTATGGGAACTTATGCAGCGTATGGGAGCTAAGTTATATGTTTGGACGCCATGTAGTTCTTTTCCAATGCGAATGGTTCAATACCAGTAGAAGTAGATTTATTAAAGCCGATGCACATTTCACAAGCATTGATATAAGAAGACATTGGTGTAAGAATGATCCATTTGTCCTCCCAATTCAAGTGAAGCAAGTCTTCTATGTCAATGATACCAAATTTGGTGACCATTGGAAAGTTGTAGAACGGCTCCAACATCGAGGGATATGGGATATACCTGAGAAGGAAGATGATTTAGAAGATGCACCAACTGATGTATTCCAACTAGATGAAACCACTAATGTTGTCCCTAATATTGATATTGATGATTCAGTTGATGTTCGGTTCACTAGAGATGACGTTCATCCTGAGATTATTCCAAGTAATGTGGTTCTAGAGACACAGAACCGACAACTTAGCAGCAGTTTTCCTGAAGAAGATGAAGACGAAGATGAAGATGAATTACTAGGAGAGCTTAGTGATAATGAGTTTGCTAGTGAATCTGATTTGGATATTGATCCGGACATAGAACCTTGATTTAGTTTTCCGTATTATCGTCCTTTAACCTTTATTTGGATAGTACCTAGTGAACTGTATTTCGATACTTATCATCTATGGATGTGGGTTATGTACCTTTGTTCTGCATGTTTGAATATTTCTTGATGTTTTAGATCTTTCGCTAAGTACCCCTGTTTGGGGCACTGGCTAACCAGCTTCCCGAAGGTTTTTCTGTCCGAAATTCGGGGGTTCCAAAGTACATATCATGAACTAAAAAACAGTTATTTTCCGGCATGATACAGTCACCTTTGCCTGCTTTTGAAACAATGCACTTTTCCAACACAGTTGTTGGAAATCTGCTGAAACACCGCTGAGTACCCCTATTTGGGGCACTGGCTAACCAGCTTCTTGATGGTTTTTCTGTCCGAAATTTGGGGGTTCCATAGTACATATCATGAACTAAAAAACTGCTATTTTCCGGCACGATACAGTCAACTTTGCCTTCTTTTGAAAAAGCGCACTTTTCCAACACAGTTGCTGGAAATATGCTGAAACACCGCTGAGTACCCCTGTTTGGGGCACCCGCTAACCAGCTTCCCGAAGGTTTTTCTGTCCGAAATTCTGGGGTTCCAAAGTACATATCATGAACTAAAAAACTGCTATTTTCCGGCACGATACAGTCAACTTTGCCTGCTTTTGAAACAGCGCACGTTTCCAACACAGTTGCTGGAAATCTGCTGAAACACCGCTGAGTACCCCTGTTTGGGGCACTGGCTAACCAGCTTCCCGATGGATTTTCTGTCCGAAATTCAGGGGTTCCAAAGTACATATCATGAACTAAAAAACTGCTATTTTCCGGCACAATACAGTCATCTTTGCCTTCTTTTGAAACACCGCACTTTTCCAACACAGTTGCTGGAAATCTGCTGAAACACCGCTGAGGACCCCTGTTTGGGGCACTGGTTAACCAGCTTCCCGATGGATTTTCTGTCCAAAATTCGGGGGTTCCAAAGTACATATCATGAACTAAAAAACTGCTATTTTCTGGCACGATACAGTCACCTTTGCCTTCTTTTGAGACAGCGCACTTTTCCAACACAGTTGCTGGAAATCTGCTGAAACACCGCTGAGTACCCCTGTTTGGGGCACTGGCTAACCAGCTTCCCGAAGGTTTTTTCTGCCCGAATTTCCGTGGTTCCAAAGTACATATCATGAACTAAAAAACTGCTATTTTCAGGCATGATACAGTCAACTTTGCCTGCTTTTGAAGCAGCGCACTTTTCCAACACAGTTGCTGGAAATCTGCTGAAACACCGCTGAGTACACCTGTTTGGGGCACTGGCTAACCTGCTTCCCGATGGATTTTCTGTCCGAAATTCGGGGGTTCCAAAGTACATATCATGAACTAAAAAACTTCTATTTTCCGGCACGATACAGTCACCTTTGCCTTCTTTTAAAACTGCGCACTTTCCAACACAGTTGCTGGAAATCTACTGAAACACCGCTGAGTACCCCTGTTTGGGGCACTGGCTAACCAGCTTCCCGATGGATTTTCTGTCCGAAATTCGGGGGTTCCAAAGTACATATCATGAACTAAAAAACTGCTATTTTCTGGCACGATACAGTCGCCGTTGCCTTCTTTTGAAACAGCGCACTTTTCCAACACAGTTGCTGGAAATCTGCTGAAACACCGCTGAGTACCCCTGTTTGGGGCACTGGCTAACCAACTTCCCGAAGGTTTTTTCTGCCCGAATTTCCGTGGTTCCAAAGTACATATCATGAACTAAAAAACTGCTATTTTCAGGCATGATACAGTCACCTTTGCCTGCTTTTGAAACAGCGCACTTTTCCAACACAGTTGCTGGAAATCTGCTGAAACACCGCTGAGTACACCTGTTTGGGGCACTGGCTAACCTGCTTCCCGATGGATTTTCTGTCCGAAATTCGGGGGTTCCAAAGTACATATCATGAACTAAAAAACTGCTATTTTCCGGCACGATACAGTCACCTTTGCCTTCTTTTAAAACGGCGCACTTTCCAACACAGTTGCTGGAAATCTGCTGAAACACCGCTGAGTACCCCTGTTTGGGGCACTGGCTAACCAGCTTCCTGATGGTTTTTCTGTCCGAAATTTGCGCGTTCCAAAGTACATATCATGAACTAAGAAACTCCTATTTTCCAGCATGATATAGTCACCTTTGCCGGCTTTTGAAACAGCGCACATTTCCAACACAGTTGCTGGAAATCTGCTGAAACACCGCTGAGTACCCCTGTTTGGGGCACTGGCTAACCAGCTTCCCGAAGGTTTTTCTGTCCGAAATTCATGGGTTCCAAAGTACATATCATGAACTAAAAAACTGCTATTTTCCGGCACGATACAGTCACCTTTGCCTGCTTTTGAAACAGCACACTTTTCCAACATAGTTGTTGGAAATCTGCTGAAACACCGCTGAGTACCCCTGTTTGGGGCACTGGTTAACCAGCTTCCCGATGGATTTTCTGTCTGAAATTCAGGGGTTCCAAAGTACATATCATGAACTAAAAAACTGCTATTTTCCGGCACGATACAGTCACCTTTGCCTGCTTTTGAAACATCGCACTTTTCCAACACAGTTGCCGGAAATCTGCTGAAATCTAAATGTCATGTTCATTTATCATACTAAAATCTGCTAAATGTTACTTGTTCATATATCATACTAAAATCTAAATGTCTTTTCTTATAGGAGAGAGATGGAAAAAAACAAGGTCAGGTTTATCAAGCCCGGAAGCATGGGCCAACCAGTGTCTGATTATGATAAGCAAAGGCGGGAAAAAATGGAATTGAATAACCTTAGATTGGTTGAAAGGGGGTTTCAAAGGATGGCGAATTCATTGGTTGATCTGAAGGAGAAGCGAAAGACTAAAACTACTAAGGAGGCGAAAAATATGAGGGCCATGGATGATGATGACGAGGAGTATCAACCACGTGAGGATGAGAACAATTTGAGTTCTGATGACCATTTGAGTTCTTATAGCGATGAGGAAGAACTGGTAATATATAATTGTATTGTGTATTCAAGGCTTACAAATATATCATTAGACATTAATTTTGTGCCACATGGTGACATATTGATGCTATCAGGAATGAAAAAAGAAAGAAGAACGTTGTTGCACAACATACATCCACTCCCCATACCGAGATGCCTTATATGCAGTCTACTGTGCCTCCTTCCTCGACCTAAGGTTCAATGCCTACCCCAACATCGATGGTAGGTATACCAGGTTCTTTAACAACAGAGTCTACAGTGGCTCCTACTCCTACCCAAGACTTACTAGTTGAACAACGTACTCTATCTACTACACCAACTTCTTTACCGCACGATATGGTGAGAGGTACATTTTCCATCAATGTCAGTTTCACGTACATTAAAACTAAGGGAGGAAAAACGGAGAACGAGTTATCTATACAACAATCTTCTGTGGATTTATTAGATCCAACGAAAAATCATTGTCAAACTCAAAAAAAAAAAGAAAAAAAGAAAAAAAGAAAAAATACAATATCAACAATATGTGAAATTTTATTATATTTTAATTGTAATATTCATACACTCTACTTTTTTTAAACTTTTCAGCTTCTACCTCAAAGCGTGTCCGGGGTGCTACCTGTGGAATTAACACCGAACACTTTATTGCTGCTAGTAGTGGCACCAAACTTGTTGTAGCGGTTCCTCTGGAGGTAGGAGCACCCGTTGGGGAAAATGCCACTAGGTTGGCCAATTGGCTTGGTGTACAAATTAGGATGGCGGCACCATTGAAGGATATGGAAAAGTGGGATGATATTCCATCTGCTATTAAAGCACCCATCATACAGGCTACTCAAGTAAAGTTTTCTCTGTCTTTTTATTTTATTTGAGGTTCACTATTTTTCCTCTTTAAGATTAAGATGCAATTCAGCTCTTAGTACTCATTTACACTAGTCACAAAGGTTATTTTCAGGTTCTAGTATATAATTTCCGCACTTAAAGAACCAGTTTTGGCATCCAAATTTCATTTCCAATAGCTACTACACAGTTTCAGCAACAATAATTCACATTTTCAGCAACTAGGTTCACTTAAATTTTAGCATCCCAAGATGATATTTCAATTCAGGCACAATTTTAACTCCTTTTTGCTTATACTAGAATTTTATATTATATGAATGAGTGCAGGATAAATTTGACATAAGGGAATATGATGAGACAGAGCATGTGAGGCGTGGAATTGATCGCAAGTGTAACAAATTGTATAGAACCTGGCGTCATAATATGAAAGCACACTATGAAGCCTTAGTGGAAGCTGGTAAGGACCCGTATATCAAGCCATATAGAGGAGTAAGTTGTGAAGACTGGGCATGGATGATTGGTAACATCTGGACTAATAAAGATAAAGAGGTAAAATTCAATTTGGAATAAGAAATTCATTTGATTGATATCTTTACAAGTACATTTATATCATTTTGTAGGAATTGGTAAAAAAAAGGAAGAAAGCTCGAGCAAATTTACCTTTCAATCATACTATGGGATCACAATCATTTGCAGCTGCTATGTCAGCTCAAGAAAAAGAGCATGGTCAACATCCTGACATTGCAGATTTCTACAAGTTAACCCATTATAGTACAAAGAAGAAGTGGGTAACCCCGATATGTGAGCAAGTACATGTGAGAGTCAACCATAGAAGTCGCATCACCAATGTTATTTTTGTATTTCATGCAATATATTGATTCTATATTTTCTTTGCTATTAGGTACAACTTGAGGCATGCCACCGAGAGGATGAGTCACGTCACAAAGAGGATGAGGCACTTGGGCTACCAGTCACCATGCCACAAGAGGAGATGCCAATGGAAGTTCTTGGTAAGAAGTTTTATGTGAAGGAATATGGTGTTGGTTTGAAGCGACCATCATCTAAGCGGTCTAGTGCTAAATTACATGATGAGGTGCGAGTTCTGAAGAATCAGGTTGAGATCTTAAGGATATGTGCCAAGAACAAAAGAATCAGTTTGAGACCTTGAAGGACTTGTGCCAAACGCAACAGGAGACAATACGTGCATATGATGAAAAGTTTGCATGCTTCGACGCTGTTATGTCCGCTTATATGCAAGGAGGTCTTGTTAGGGAAGGCTCTAATTCTCGGTAAGTAAATTTCCATGTCAATTAAGGAAGTTTCTAAGGAAGTTTCTAGTCAATCTTGCATTCCTGGTCATATTCAAGATGATTTACACTTTTACTACTCAATGATGTTGTTTTGCTGTAGTTATGAGTGCTCATTTTGTATAAGGAAACCACTGAGTGATAATTATAATTAGTGAGATGTCACTTAATTCTTTAAACTAATTTATCATTGATCATTGGAGTGTATTAGCATTCCAAACTTCAAAAGAGTGTATTTGCAGAAGTATCAACTGATTCCCTAGGGACAAGATAGAGTACGATGCCGATGCGATGTTATGAAAAAAATTTAGAAAATAGGATATGGGTACATATAGGATATGTTACATAAACATATCTACGTTTAACAAAAAGAGAGAAGCATCCTACTACGTATAACCACAAGAATGGTCAGAAACATTTTATTTTCTCATACATTTATTTTGACTTGTTTTAAGTTTAAGAAATCTGAGGCTATGTGGGTGGGCGACGGTCTTTTATGTGATTCATTCTTTCTTTGGAATGATGGTAGTTGCTATTTTATTAACCTAATGAAAAGATTTGCTGCTTTTATAACAGGACTGAAGAGGCCGAGAACACTAGATAAGATTGATACTACCTAGCGCTCAAGGAAGCATCACCATCTCAATCATAAGCTTGATTGTAGCCCATCTCAATGTTTTGGCTGAGTCCAGCTGGTGAATGATTGTTTTAATAGTGAATGGTAATGAAACTTTCAAATTTAAATGTGCCAATTTTACTTTGATTAAATATGTCTATCATCTGTTGCAAGTATTTACAGATTCTGATAAAATTGGTGGATTTAGAAATGCCTATTTGCTATATGCGCTACTTCTTGATGGTTCATTATGTTTTCATGAAGTCAAACTTTTTGTTTGTATAATGTAGAGCATTCATATGAGGAGCTAGCATTCAGGCAACGAGACTTCTGAGGATGTAGTGGTTTATAAAGAACCTTCAACGTATGACAACTTATTAATGGCACTGGGATCTAGCAGTAAATCTATGGCTGATGTGTATCAGAAGAGGTAAGCCTCGTTGTTTCTTTGCTCAATCCTTTGTTTTTTTTCTGCTGCGTCAAGCTAGGATTTGCAGCATAGTAACTTCACATCGGTGCTTTGCTAGTTTTGAATAGGATGTACATGGTTTAAGCAATGCCATGCATCGTCTAGCACTGACCCAACTGATTATCATTCATTTTGGAATCTAGCTTGGGCCCATACATAGGCTGCAGCCAGCTGGCCTATGTTAATGACTTCTGTGGGGATGGGCCTACCCACATATGGTCCTATATGTACTTACATGAGGAGTCTGAACGTAGTTTAAAATCACTATACTTGTGTCTGTCATGGTTGACCTGGAAAAGCAATACATCTACGTGATATGTAATGGTTTGAAGCCATCAAGGCATCTCAAAGCATCACTTGTAATTTGACCCAAAAACTTATAAAAAACCCAAAAAGTAATTTTTTTTAAATGTTAGAATCTAATGTTCATTTTGTTTATGGGATAATGGTATTTAGTGGACCCCCAAAGTCATATTGGCCTTGTATCATTGTTTTATCTTAGATTGTTGAATCTATTGAATTTCAGCAATCGAATCAAATGTATTTTTAGGATTTCTCGATTTCATAACATGTTAATTAATTACATTTTTTTGTTGCGATTTTATACAGGTAGGTAACTATCGAAATGGAGTTACTTTTTGGCAGTTAACCAAAATGACCAAGATGGAGCTCAAGACTTTTTGTAGTTAATTGGAACACTTGTTTTGAATTATTTTTGTTATTTGACACGACACACCGTGTTTGGATGTTTTGTAGTTATGCTAAGACTATTGACTTTGAAGTTTTTATTGTTGAAGGATGAATATTTTGAACGGTTGTGAATTTGGATGGTAGAATGTTGACTTGTTGGATATTTGATTTGAATGATATTTTGCGTCTTTGTGGTATAAGTTTTGCTAATGGGTGTATCTAGATACAAATGTCTGAAACTTTGTAAGCAAGTGCGAAATGATAATTTGGATGGCACAAATATATATTTTGATTGTGTTTTTTTGTGATAAATAGAGTATGTCACCCTTGTGTGCCAACCTGGTAATATTATTGGTGACACGTATTTGGTTGTCAGGGTAAATATTTTCAGTGAGAATTCTTGTCACAGAAGATCTCTTTTCTATGACACCTGCGTTGTTGTCACCATTGCTTTTAGTGAAACCCTACTATGTCATGGAAAATCCTTCTTCCATGACACCATATTTTTGTCACTGTTGACATCATTCCGTGACAAGTGCACAAACTTTGTTACTGTTGACTTTTAGTGTCATGGATACAATGACACCCCGTCCCTTGTCACCAATGATAATAGGTGACAAAAATTGGGCCTTTGGTGACATTTTTTTATGTCACCAAACATGTTTTTTTGTTGTAGTGAGTACAAGTTGGGCAATCCAGAGGCCTGGTTAACTAAGATTTATTACCTTCTATTGAGCCATACATACGAACATATTCCATTCAAATAGATATGTTGTAGCGTTCATGTTAAAACAAAAGAGGCAAATTTACCTACCGCCACCTATACTTAACATCGAATCACCTATGCTCTTCTGACAATATCAATAAGAAACTAGAAAAATATGCCCGTGTTTAATAATATTAAAATTTATATATAAAAAATAATTTATGATCAGTTTCTTTAAAATTAAATGCAAAAGGTTCTAGTTTGAGAAAGAGGAAAAAAAAAAAAAAAGAAGTCCATAAGACTTCAACCCAAATACCATATAATTAAAAAAAAAAAAAAAAAACACAAGCCCATGAAAATTGAAGATTAATGATCAAGAAAACTAAAAAATAAAATCAAAACAAATAAATAATTAATAAAATCCAATCAAATTTAAAAGACACAAAAAATAAAGCATAGAAATGAAAATCCATAATCAACTCAATAATATAAGAAATTTAAAAGAATCAAACACTCGTAAGAAAAAAAAAAAAACCCTAAAAAATGGAGCACAAAAGGGCAAAGACAAAAGAACCCACAACGTCATGAAAAACTATCATTAAAAAAAAAAAAAAACTAAAAACCCATCACAAGTGATAAATTATAATAAAATAATATGAAATAAATTTTATTAAAAAGGCTATAAAAATATATATAAAAATAAAGATCCATAGACAATACAATGATAAAAGAAATTTAGAAGAAGCAAACCAACTTATGATAATTTAATACTTAAAAATGAAAATCTGAAGCCACAAAAGAAATAAGAAAAATCCATAAAAAGATTTCACAAAGAGAACTTAAATAACCCAATGGAAGTAATATAAATAATTAACTTATAATGATAAGCATTAAAAAAATTAAAAAAAAAATACAACAGAAAAATGAGAATTCGTAGAAAATCCCATCATAAAAAGTGAATCAAAAGAAAAAAAGAAACCAAGGAGAACCCAATACTCAAAAGTTGAAACAAAAAAGGAGAAAAAAAGAAGCTCACAATCTATGAAAACCATATAAATACAAACAATAAAAATATTGCAAATCTATATAAATTTTAAACTGATGATTCTTTTGTATAAATCATATTAAAATGACATAATTAAAATTGCTCAAATAAAATATGATGAACTCAAAAGTAAATGAATTAAAAAAAGGTTTACCTCTCAAATTGAAATGTTTAATAATTGCACCAGTTATCTCAAGATGCTCACATTTTAAAATGGGTTGAGTACTGATCTAAACTAAGCATGCAAATGAGCTATGAGATGGTACTAAAAAGAGACAAAAAGAAACCAAAAAACTATTGAAGTTGCTCTAAAAAATTACAATGAACTTAAAAGTAAATGAATGGAAAAATAAAAGTTCTCTTGTTGACATAGAGAAATAGAATTATATTGGAGAAAGTAGAATTTGATGATAATAAGAATTAGTTTAATTATTTATTAGATGGACCAATATTATTGGAGATTCCTTTAACCATTAGTTCCACATTCATAAAAAAAAAAGTATACAATCAAAATCAATAGATAAAAAAGAAATCAGACAACCCAGAACCGAGAGTGGATTAAATAAAAAGACTAAGGATTAAATAAACCAGACAACCTATAAATCGGCATTTCACATTCTAAAAAAAAGAAGAGCAAAAAATTATATAATAAGAACAAACAAAAATACTTGAAATTCCTTAGATTAGTGGCACTTAGACACTAGGACCCATTAATACTCAAATGCTATTGCCTTAATAGAAATATGATGATATTGAGAGTTTTTTAATAGACAAAAGGCATGATGGAGAGTCAAAAAAAAAAAAAAAAAAAAAACTTTATTTCGAAAATTATAGTATTTTGTATTTTTTTTTATCAGAGAATCAATTTGACTGTGGAAATAACTCAAAATGAGGTGAAAATTTGAGGTATCCTATAAATAGGAATGATATTTGTCTTAATTATTGTGATTTTTAATAGATGGGGTCTATTATAGTGTTCCACTCTATTTACATCACGATTTATAAAAGTTAAAGCCACAAAAAAAAAAAAAAAAAAAACAAAAAAAACCAGACTCCACCTTTTCTCTCTCGACAAGCGTGCATAGTAGCACATCAGTTACATGAAAAGTTTCTCACCGTCTCTTTAGCTCCACGCTATTGTTGCGAGTTTTTCTTTTTTCAATAATATTGTCATTTCTTATTAATTATAAAACTTCTTGTTTTTGTTGATCAATTTCATATATTATATATTCATTTGAGTTTCGTTTTATTGTAAAATGGTTGTCATAGAAAATTAATGACTATGTAGGAAATCATATAAAATAGTTATTTCAAAAGTTTGATCATCTGTGCTTAAAGTACAATGCATAAGTATGAAAATAAAAACAACAATATTTATAGGGGTCAATATTCTAAAAATACAGTTCGTAGATAAATTTAATCTCCCAGTCAATATTCCAATGTGGGGCTGGGTCCCTTCCTCATTAACTAATTTTAAGTTTTTGTTGATAACTATTAACAAAAAGATTCACTGTGGTGTAGCGGTAGGGTCGTTCATTTAAAATCCATATTGTCTTAAGTTCGAGTCTCGGCACATTTCATGATTAATTTTTACAATGTCATTAAAAGTACATGGGTCAGGTTGGGTCCAAAAGGTGTGCTTTATCTTTGGTCCGACCTAATTTTCCCCGACTTGTTTGCTAAGGTCAAAATAAATTAAATTAGTCAAAATCAATTAGAGTTCGCTTCATATATTATAATGGAGTCCAAGTGTATCAATATGATACTAACTAGAATGAGCCCATATCTAGATTCGCAACATCTATCAATTGTGTCAGTGAAAATAAACCCTTAAGGATAGGCCAAAAAAGAAAAATATATTATTAAAATTTAAGTTTTTCTAAAAATAATTTAAGATAAAAAATATAAAACAAAAAAGTGAAACAAATTCTATTTATCTATCATCATTGATATTTATTCTACGTATCAAGATTCTACAAAAAAAAAAAAAAAATGAAATAAACTGACAAAAATTACAAACCAAATTCAAAATTATAAACTTCCACCCATTTTTATTTTGAATGTGATTTTTAGAAAGAAGAAAAGAACTATGCTATATGTTAGCTGTTGTCATGTCTTTTAAATTATATAATTATTTGAGATACTTTAATAGGAAAATTGAAGATGGCCATGATAATTTAAATATAATATTTTTGGTAAGTTTTGAGGTGGAGGGAGTAATCCCGTGAGTTTTGAAGAAGAGATTCATAAAGACACATGATGGGTGGGACTAGATTTCAAGAAAACACACGGAGAAAATCTCGATTGGCAAATTCTAAATGGCATTATGAATGACACCGAAAAATTTTATGCTGTTATCAAAATCAATGGTCCAAACTCCATACGGGAAGAGAAAAGAGAATGCAAGATATTAATGCCAAGATTTTAGAAGATTGGGTTTTAAATTAATTTAGTTAATTGAGATGTGACACTTTAGATTAGCCCAGGCCAAACAATAAAAATATATCTAATTTTATCGGTTTCTTTAAAACATTACTTATAAGAAATAAAGAAAAATAAATAAATATATGACTTAGCAAAAAGACTAAACTAATTTATTTATAAAATTTAGATTGAAATTCTTTTGTCTTCTAAATTTGAAATTGCTATAAAAAAATTCTCTAAGAGAGAAGAATGATGATGATAATTAAAAAAATTTACCAGAAGGCATAAAAAATATAAACAAAAAACCACTACACATGTCCATCCCTCACTATATGGTGAGGGACACACTTGCGGGCCCCACTGTTCATGGGACTTGGGGGATGGAAAGAGAGTACATCTTAGATGGGCCCATATATCAAGTTTGGGGTCAGTTCCATGCCTCTAACCCCTTCATCCGTGGCCCACAACTATAACGACTTTATATTAAAGGATTTTTTTTACCCTTGATCAACGGTCCAATCCATTCGGATAGGTGAAAACTCAATGGATCCAATGTAATTCAGGCGGTCCCATACAAGTAGATGGTTCAGATGTATCATAAACTCGGCCCCACTATGTTGTCCCTCACCATAAAATGGTAATGGATGATGCTCATGAATATTTTTCCATGATAGATATATGTTGATCTTTCATCAAATGAGTATCGTAGATAATGTTAATAACTTAAGATGGCTGTGATATTTAATCTATCAAATCCTAAATAGCTTAGTAAAATATTTATTTATTTGGTTCCACTCAGATGGTATATGGCTCAGATTCAATGAGTTCAATAAAACTTGTGTGGGGTAACAAATAAGTGAAAGAGGTTGATATTTTTGGGTTAGAACATCTGAATAACGGGCCCCCTTCAAAACGTCTTTTGTGTTATAGTCAAGTAGCATGTGATTTTTATACTTGTGCTCACCAATGGATGGTCCTCAAAAGGCGCATGGTATCACCTACTTCTTTTTTCAGATTTGTAGAGAACTGATGTAAGAAAGTGATTATTTTTATAAAAGATTTTAGGAAGAGATTTTAGGAGAAGTGACAATTTAAATGAGAGAGAAATTAGGAAACGAAGACTAGAAAAGTGACCTGACATGTCAAAGCAACAAATATATTTTGTGCATTTTTTTTTCTTCTTTCTTTTTTTTTGAAAGGAGCACTCTTGTGATGCTGACATGGCACTCACTATAGCCTGCATACCTAGTACTTTTATATATATATATATATATAAAGTTAACAAATACATTAAGCATCAATCGATACTTTAATTCTTTCTTTTGGGAACATAGGGGTAGCCTCATTGTTTGGATACTCTAGACTCATTTGGCATCATTCTTATACTGTTCCCAATTTTGGGCACGGATTAGATTGTGTTGAGATCAGGTTGTGCCGAGACTATACTATGCAAAATTTGTTTTGCATCATTATATTAAGTTACTCTACAGAGAATATATTGTACAAAACTTTTTTCTTTTGTAACTTTATAAAAGTTTTGATTTAAGGAGCGGACGTATGATTTACAATTTGAGACCCATCTTTTGTTGTTTGTGCCGCTCTATTATTATTGTACGTGGGACCCACCTGTAGTAATTATAATGTGGTCCACCTTTAAAAATTAAAATATAGAACCCATTTTCATAGGATTTACAACGCGGGCCCTCCTTTGTGGGAATTATAATATAGGGCCACCTTTTGTGAATGTAAAAATGTGACCCACCTTTAGAAATTACAACATGGTCCTACATTTAGAAATTAGAATATAGGGCCCACATTCATAGGGTTTATAATGTGGGTCCACCTTTTGTGGTCGTAATCATGTGACCCACATTTATGAATGACAAAGTGGAGTCACATTTTTTGTAATTGTGGACACATGACCCACCTTTAGAAATTACAATGCAGTGCCCATTTTTAGAAATTTGAACAAGAGGGCAGTACATTCATAGGATTTACAATGTGGACCTACCTAATAAGAATTATAATGTGGGGGCTATTATTTTTGTAATTGTGAACAGGGGACCCACCTTTAAAGAATTTCAATTTGATACCGACCTTAAGAAATCTAAACATGGGGCTTCATTCATAGGATTCACAATGTGGTCCCAAATTTATAGGATTTACAATGTGGTTCCACCTTTTGTGATTGCGATCATATGACCCACCTTAAAGAAGTATAAAGTGGGGCAACCTTTTTTGTGATTGTAGACATGGGACTCATCTTTAGAAATTATAATGTGATGCCTACCTTTATAAATTAGAAGATAGGGCCCACATTCATAGGATTTTTAATGCGGTCCCGCCATTACAGAATTATAATATGGGCCCACCTTTTATGATAGTAACCACGTGACCCACTTCTAAGAATTATAAAGTGGGGCTACCTTCTTTGAGATTGTGAACATGGGGCCTACCTTTAGGATAAGCGAGAGGATTTAAAAAAATAAAGGTTTTCCGTTCCCATTTTCTTATGCAAGCAGGATAAGATTTTAAGATTTCCTCCCATGAGCGAGATTAAAATTCGGACCATTGATTTACACATATCAAATATATTTTTTAACAACCTTATCTTAAAGGAAACATAAAAACATCTCACTAGAACGATGTCAAACACGTCTTTTGTTTCTCACCTAATCATCCAGGACTAGTAATCCTCACGGGAGAAGGATTTTTTTGGCAAATATTAATACACCCATCCACTCACGCCGAATCCCTGGCCGTCACTAGGAGCAGTGATCTGCAAATTGGATGATCTTCTATTATAATAATGAAGAAGACGATGATTGGTCCAAGATGTCTTTAAAACAAGTGGACTCAATAATTTTAAAACAAAAGGACTTCCACCATTTTCATGTGATCGAAGCACTGGCCAAAACAGAATAAAAAACTAGGAATAGAAAAAAGGAAGGGGGAAAACGTGAAATGTGTTCCACGGACAATACACTGTGCATTATGAGATCATTTTATTTTTTTAACATATATTTTCAGGTGTCCTTTGTGATAGTCCACTAAGAAATAGGCGTATAAAATTCAGAGGATCTATTTTCTGGGGACCATTTATGTCAGCATCACTGCTCAAGATGACTGGGAGAATTTATATGGGTAGATTTTGTCGTCATGGGCATGATCATGACCATTGTCTCTTCCATGTCTAAATCACATACATTTTTTTTTCTTTCCTGCTTTTAAGACCAAGGGATCTATACTTGGGCATGGGTGTGATACCCACAAGTTTTCGACTGTGGACTTGAGAACCATCGTATGAGTCTTTAATGTTGCAAGCTGCAGCTAATAATCAACTTTAGTTGGACATTTTTATGTTGAGTCTGGATCCCCGCTGCTCCGCAGAAATAGGGAGATACTGTTTCTCCTATCAAATCATGCCAATTGTGTAAGATCCCATGCCAGCTAATGCATCCTCTTTGAAATAAAAAGAAAAGAAAAGAAAAGATTTTATACAGTTGGCGTGATTTGATGGGGGATTCAGTATCTCCTTTCTGTGAAATAGGGATACGGATTCTTTTATGTTTAATCCTAAAGGTAGTAGACTTAATGCACTATTGTCAGTTGAATAATGTCCTTATCTTAAGCTGAAAATAAAAAAAGAAGTCTCAACTCATTTTGGAACTGAATGACAGCCCTCTAGTCGAAACCAGTTTTGAAATCGAATCTAGGTTCTTTTATTAGAATAGGATCTAAAATCAGAAAAACTGGTTCCAAGGCGAAACCAAAACTGTCATCTAGAAGGAAGGTTGCAGTTTTTGGTCTAGTATAGTTCTGGCCTGGAACAAGCCTACTTGCATCCCTATATTTGAGAGTCTACTTACCTTGAGTCATATACCAGTTAATAGCCCCATTTGTATGGTTAACAAATTCATTTTGAAGCACTTTTGCCTAGTTACTAATACAATACAAATCTTGTTTGAAACCTGGGTCCAAAACTAGCTGTATATTTTTTTAGCATGAAGTCAGATCCAAATAAATTAAAGGACTTAGTTTACGCGTTAGATCTGGATTTTGAATTGAATTAGATTATATAAAGATAGATCTGAGTCTGGATCCACCATGGTTCCACCTTGAATCCAACCTGTTTGCATCCCTACCATGCATTGGAGTTGTAGGGACCATGACTCTTCTTCCTCATATGAATAAGGACCTACTTGGTTGGAAGTATTTCTAACAAGAATTGCTCTTGATGGAAACTTTTGACGTTAGCTCTAGATCTTATCTCCTTATCATTCAAAATACTTTGTTTAATGCTAGAATTTTGAATACCAGACTACTTAAAGCTACCTCGGAAGTAAGAGGCATCAGTTCTCACTTGATTGCACAGGGTTTGGACCTGGGCATGCCACGTTCCCTTAACTGAGGGCTCTCCTACCTCACCCGATGTCTACTATCCTCACTCGAGGGTAGAGTCCCAACGCCCTATAGGGGGGGATTTAGAGAGAGAGAGAGAGAGAGAGCCCCATGAAGTAAGGAGAGAACCAAAACAGAGAGAACCAAAAGACTAAAAAAAAAAAAAAAAGAAAAGCCAGAGCCCCACTGAAGTGCTCCCTACTATTGGGAGTGCTCTCAATTTTGTAGAAAAAAGAATTTGGAACCATGCTAAAGAAAGGAGGTTACATCTTTGTAAGAGAGAAGATTCGGCTTATACATGAGTGATTTATCTCCAACAATGGGTATGAGAGCCCAAACACCCACCTCTTATGTCAGTATGGAGAACTTAGTTTGGAAAAAAGATGCAATTTTAGTTTAGTAATAGATTAATTTAGAAGCGGGCCCGAAACTCAGCTGGCAGTCAATTTTTAAATCCCCAAAGATTGTCTACTGTAGAGGATCCATTTCAATTCCTATATAAAAATCTTCTTTCATTCCATTTGCCTTGCAGCTTGCAACTAACTGCAAAGGCAATGGTTTCAACACACAAAAATCACACCAAAACCTCCAACTATGGAGAAGAAAAAGATGAGGATTATATTGTATGTTCACCATGCAGCTGGCGAGCGCATCGGTAGTCATGGGCGGACCTAACCTTTCATGACCTGGGGCGGTGGCCCCAGGTCAAATTTGATATTGCATGATATGTGAATGGGTTTGAACCTCTCTCATATATGTTTAGTAAATAGTTGCCCCACGTCTAAATATTGTGATCGCCCCACATCACAAAATCTTGGTGAAAACACTTATCTTATCTTTGAATATCTTCTTCCCACCAAGAGTACCATATCCTCTTTGCATGGATTGCTTCTACGAAGAGTCTAAGATCTTCGCACCGATCGACTTTTCATTGTCGGTTCTCTCGTAGTTAGTCTCTCTCTCACCAAATAACCCTAAATAAAGCAATCTTCATCTCTCTTCAAATGTAGTATAATCATAATTACTCTATACCTAAATTTGAACCCTTAATTTTCAAATCCTAATTTCAAACTCTATCTCTAAATCCTAATTCAAACTTTAAGCCCTAAATCACCAAATCCAAGCATATCTATAAGTCCCTGACCAAATCACCATTGGACACACTTTAAACTTCAATTCATACATAAATCAGGCCTTATGACTCATATGTTTGGATAACTTGTGTTGCATTTATGTAGTGATTTTTCTTCTTTGCCACGGGCCCATGATCATAGGGAATGGTTTTTACAGCTAGGTAAGTGTAGGAAATCGAATTCCTTAAATCCAAATTAAACCCCTTCGAAAACCCAAATTGGGTACATGGGTGCTCACCCAAATCATCGTTGCAAGGTATCTAAACACCTAGGATTAAATGAAATATTATCTTAGGTTGTTTTGATGATAATGAATTGATGATCACTTGAATTTGGAAGAGGGAGTGAGAAGGCACTTCAATTGGGCAGGAGATCTAAGCATGGAAAAAGTTTTTTGTCTATTTAAATGCAATGCATTTTTTTGCATTGTTAATGTTAAAAAAAGTTAGCAAAGTCATGTAAAAGTTAAGCCCCACCCAAGTAAAAATCCTGGGTCCGCCACTATCGGTAGTCACCATGTCCTTGAAAGCTGCCATAGAGCTTGATCTGCTCGAGATCATGGCCAGGGCTGGCCCAGGCTAAAAGAAAAGAATATGGAGAAGAACGAAGAATTGCTTGATGGCTTTCTCTCTTAATCTGAGAGAATCCTACATTAATCTGTATATATAGATGACTGTTACAATGAATATTAACAGTTAATTAAATCCCAAAATTGTAGCTAACATAGCTATACAATGAATATTGACTGTATATTGGCAACTAACAAATCCCAAAATTAAAGTTAACAAGAATAAAATCTAGGCTACAAGCAAGGAAGGAAATCTCCAGATGATTTGATTTGGTCAAACTGGGGATTGCCATAATTGTCTCTAATACTCCCCCTCAAGGTGAAGCGTGTACATGAGTAACGCCCAGCTTGTTGATAAGACGATAAAATTGATCCTTACCCAAAGGCTTAGTAAAAATATCAGATGATCGAATGTAATGAGGAGAAATCAACTTGGATTGGATTTTCTCGCCGACGAAATGGCAATCAATCTCGATGTGTTTAGTGCGCTCATGAAATACCGGGTTCTCGGCAATGTGAATTGCCGCTTGGTTATCACAATAGAGAGTGATGGGCGAAGTGTGAGGAACACAAAGATCATTTAAAAGTTACTTTAGCCATTGAAGTTTAGATGTGTTACACCCCGACCCGAACTAATCGAGATTAAGGCTAATTAATTGAGATTAATGCTAATTAAGCATGAATAATTGGATTAACTAAGGTTAATGACCCAAGAGAGATAAATCAGTCTCAAATGATACATTAAGCCTAATGAAATGGAATTGAATGAAATTGAATTGGTTAAAATGAGTTTAGACTCAAACATGATGGGTTAAGGACTTTTTCGTAAATACGGGCTTTCACGTATTTCGTCAAATACGGAAATTCTTGATACCAACGTGCGTATCTCGGAGAGTACGTCAACTTTCATAATAAACGTGATTTCATTTGACCTAAGATGGACCAAGTGAGGAGTCATTTGACTCTAAATGTAAATAGAATAAATGAGAGGGGGTTTTGTTGTGAAAACTCTTATATTAGAATCAAATGAGTGAAGAGGAGCTCATTCTTCATTTCCATATCAAGAGAAAAACCCTAGAGCTCTCCATTTTCCCTCTTTTCCTCTTCCATTCCTCTTGTTTGAGAGTGAGCTTGAGAGTGATTGAGTGGTCTTTGAAGAAGGAAGCATCAACTTCATCTTCTTCCCTAAGCAAATCCACCATTGTTGAAGTGTGGAGCTTGAGAGAAACCTCAAGAACCTTTCCCCTTTGAGCTACAAGTAAGTAATGGCATTCCCTTATGATTTCCAAGTTGTTATTGAATGGTTAGGCATGATTTTTAGCACAAATGACTCATGGGAGTTCATTTGGGTGTTTTTATGCTTAGGGTTTGAAATTGGAAGATTGGGTCTCAAGCCAAACTTAGTAAAAGAGGGTTTTTGGCTAATGGCTTCCAAAAAGGCAAGTATAAACATCCCTTGTGATTAGTGTTAATTATTGTAGAAGCTTATTGAGTTTCTACATGTTTTTATGGATTTTTCATTGAGTTTTGAGATTATCATGGATTTAATGATGTGATTAATGGATGTTTAGAAGTGTTAAGAAGTGTTATTGTGAATGAATGATGTATGAGGGGAGGAACAGGAGGTTCCAATGGTTTTATACAGGTTGTAGAAATGTGATTGTAGAAATGTGATTAAGAAAGGAGAGGAGTAGGAGAAAGGACTGCACAGAATTCGGATTGGAATTCTGGACAGTTCGCTCGAGCGAACTGGGGGTTCGCTCGAGCGACCTAGACTCTGTCTGGGCGAAATGAAATTCTGCGTGGTTCGCTCGAGTGAACATTTAGTCCGCTAGAGCGAACACGGTGCTGTGTGAGTTCGCTCGAGCGAACGGTGGGTTCGCTCAAGCGACCAATGTTCTGTCTGGGTCCGCTCGAGCGAACCGTGGGTCCGCTCGAGCGAACATGTTACTGGCCCAGTGACATTATTCAGTGAAAATTTTGGGTTTTGGATTTTTACGAGAATTTGGAGTATAACTCTTAAGCATAAATGCGTTTCCGATTAGTTTTAAGACTAATCATCGGTTAATCAAATCATGAAGAATTAATGGTGTTTTAAGGAGAAGAAAAAGGGGTTCCTTGGATGAACCATATAATGGGATATGGCCTAAGCTCCATGGGTGTTAATTAAGGGGACTTGAAATGCACATACTAAAAATACAAATGTGATGTCCATCGTGAATAACACGTACATTTGGAAACCAACGGTTACACCCGAATGGTTGACGGACCCGATTCTTCTCTCTCTCCCGCTGCCTCCGCCCCGGGTCTTTCGGGGTAGGGCGGAGGGGAGGAGAAAAAAGTAAAGGGTATCAACATCTTTCTTTCTTTTTGTACGGGTATGCCAATTTCACTTTTCCACTTGGAATTTAGAAACGGTGATCCGAAGATCCACCTTCACAAGTAGAAAGGGGAAATGAAACTTTTTCTAGTTTCCCATTGCACGCATATTTTAAGAAAAGAGACAAAAGGGTTTTTTTTTTATATGCCGTGAAAGGCGATTTCATTTGTTGCCGTGAAAGGCGATTTTGCCGTAAAAGGCGATTTACAAATCTTATCCATTATGAAAGACAAGAATTGTGATTTTTGTCTCTAAAAGAAAAATAAAGTACAATAGAAATCAAGAAAAGGAATCTGACTTCTCATTCGATTGTGGGGACACGTTCAGATCGACGGTCGCGAGTCATGTATGGGCTCCTCCATCGTCCATGCAGATGAGAACACGATGCTTGGATTCTTGGCTTGGCTTTTTAACCTCAGATTTTTAAAGGATAAAGACCAAGGGAAGGTCTTATATCCGATAAAAAACTAAGTAAACGGGCTGAAAAGCCACGTTTTAGCCATGTTGGTAGAAGAAGGGAGGTCCTTGGGGGGGTGGCTCCCCAAGGGTGCTTCAATCACCTTTTGGTGGTCTTGCAGCAGAGTTGCAGGAGTTCTGGATTTTCCGGGCAATTCTCTGGACTTCGAGTGAATTTCTCTGGCGATTTCTCTCTGGATTTCTTTTCCCGTTCTTCGTCCGGTCCTTTTTCCCTTTGGGATGGCCTCCTATTTATAGGCCTTTGGTAGCCATTTAGGAGGGTTTATGAGCATTGAATGCATTAATGCTCATAATGGGAGGAGTTACAAGTTTTAAATTATTTGTTTTGTAACTCCTTTTTCCTTGAATTTGATTGGCCGATGGAGAATAATGAGCTTTTAATTGCCTTTAATCCCCATCATGGGAGGAGTTTCATGGCTTTAATGCCATAAATCCTCTGACTTGTAACTCCCATTTGCTTGCTTTTGATTGGGCCGTCCAAAATAATGAGTTAATGACCGCGTTAACTTGTCATAAAAGGGGTCATTTAACCTCATTAATTGGTCGCCAAGTCGCTTGAAGAGTCGCGGGTCGCGCCGCGTCTTTTGGAATTCTTCTTGCGATGATCGCCGGTGGATCCACATATTGTTTGATGTCGGATGGCGATGCAATTTCAGACATTGATTAATGTCAACGTGCCGGCAACATCTGTCCTGTCGATTTCACGATCGGGCGGGCAGAAAGTGTGCTTTTTTTGTCGGCCGGTTGACGATTTCGAGGCATCTAATGATCATCTAATGATTTCGGCGGCGAATCCGTGATGTTGACGAAGATCGACGGATTTCATGCACGAAAAATCAGATTTTGGAAAAATCACAGGGGCCAATCAACTCGAAACGAGAAAAGAACCCGAAAAAAGGGGTTTCCGGTGACTTTTGGGTCGCCGGAATTCCATGGTCGCCGGCGACCATGGCCCAGGGTCGCCGGCCCATGGTCGCCGGCGACCATGGGCCTTGGGCCCATTTCTCGGTCGCCGTTCGGTCACCTTTTCTTCGCCGTTTTTCGATCTTTTTTCATTCTTTTTTCTTCTGTATTTTTTCTGACATTTCCCCTCATTTATTGGCCTGATTGTCTTGAAGAAAACCCGACGAGAAGCCACGCAAATCGAAGCACAAAGTTTCCTATTTTTCTGGAAAGCCAAAGACTTTGTTGTGCGGTATTGCCGATTTTTTTGTCAAGCATTGAAACTGGACCAAACGATGTCGGAATGGCCTAAAATTTGACGTGGAGCTTCTTGAGCAGTAGATAGGACCAGCCATAGGCTTGGGTTTGAGTTTTGAAGCCTTTTGGGGTCCCGCAAATGCTTGCCTTAATTTCGCCATGAGAGAAATGCCGAGCTTTGACTTGTGGTCAACCGATGTTCGATTGACCTGAAATTTGACAGGGAGCCTCCTGAGTAATAAGTAAGACCAACCATGGGCTTTGGTTTGAGTTTTGAAGCCTTTTGGGGTTTCGCAAATGCTCGCCTTGATTTCACCATGAGAGAAATGCCGAGCTTTGAAACTAGGCCAAACGATGTCCGTTTGACCTAAAACTTGACAGGGGACCTATTGGAGTCATTTTGAGATGATCCATTAGCTCCAATTTGGATGCCATGATTCCGGGGTGCTCCGCCGCCGGTAGGTCTGTTTTTGCTTCCCGAGAGTTGATGAAGGGTCAAACGTTGTCCGTTTGACTTGAAATTTGGCATGAGGCCTGTGGGAGGTATTCTGAGACGATCCGTAGGCTCTGATCGAAGTTTTGAAGTCTTCGACACTGTCGCTGCCGGGAGCTCCTGTCTGGCTGTCGGAGGAGTGAAGTTAGGCCAAATGAATTCGAAATGGCCCGAAACTTCATGTGTACCCATTTTTTTGGCTTCTTTGAAGGATCTTGCAGTTTTTGTTTGATTCTGACAAGATCTGGTGCTTGAAGTGGCGCCTTCCTATTTATGGCAGGATGTGGCTCCATGTAGTTTTTGGTGTTGAAGGGACAGTGACATTTTTTATGTCAACAAATGCCCCCTCGAGGTACAGCGACAAGGTGCTCAGCTCTAGCAATCGGTGTGCCTCGAAGAGAATTTGAAGGAGATCTTCTTGCTTGACCAAGAGTCTTGAGCGTTTTTCTCTTGATGGAGTTGCTTTTTTGGGCTTCCAAGGGATTTCGCGGTAATGAGAGGGGTCATGTACCGTCTCAAGGCAAGGATTTTGAAATGACATTTGGATATGGGTTTTTGGCTTTGGGTTTTCCCTTTTAACCTTGTGAACCTAAAGGCTTTATGTGGCACATTAGGCGGTTAAGAAGGTTTTTTGGTTTTTGACCTTGTGACCTAACAGGCTGTATGTGGCGAGTTAGGGGGTCGGGATTTTGGTTTTTGGTTTCGGTCTTGTGACCTAGCAAGCTGTATGTGGCAAGTTAGGGGACTATGGTTTGGTTTTTGGTCACTCTTTGGGACAATTTTGGGTCCATTGGAGTGGTTTGGTTTTTTGTGGAATGTCAATTTCAAGATTGTGGCTTGATTTGGTGCATGGGGTTGGATGGTTTGGGTTTCTTTTGGAAGCCCATGAAGCTTGAAATTTTTTGTATGGTCCAATCAACTCAAGAGAGGCATGGAACCATTTTTGTATGCTCTTGGTAAGAGAAATTTTGACTAAAAGCCACTTTTAGTGCCTAGGTGGTCAAACTTGGCTCATATGGGCTAACCCATGGGACCTTAAGCTTTTTAAAAATGGCTTAGATCTCATGTGGTGTCATTTTGTAAAGGATATCTAAAAGTATCCCTTTACATGCCAAAATTTTGCTAGGAATTTTTTTTTTATAGCAAATATCTGTCATTTGGTGTTGATTCTTCTTCTTTCTTGACTTTTGCAGGTGGTTCCTCTAGAACAAACAAGGGGTAAGGGGCTTGTTTGCACCTGATAAGGCACCTTCGCTCGAATCTGCCAGATCTGTTCAATGCTCGTGCGGCGAAGCACAACAGATCGTTGGGTGAGAGGTTACCGGGAATCTCCGAAGAAAGACTCAGGAGCATGAGGATTTGGCAACTTCTCTTGGAGGAATTCCCTCGTGCTGAAGATGGATCGCGGTTTTCTGCCGCATTTTATGGCGGCATTTGAGAAGCGTGGCCTGGAAGCTTTGGAGGCTGAGGCCAAGAGTCTGCTCGAGACCTTAGTCTTTGGTGAAGACTATGATGGACTGAGCTTTTGACAAAATTTCTTCTTTCTTTTTTTTTGGTACCTCCATGTATAAACATTTTGGCACTCTCTTGTTTTGTATTCCCCTTGTTCTACTTTAAATTCTTTTTGTTGAAATAAGCAAAAGTTGAATGGGAATGTTTGTTTGAAAATCTGATCAAAAGGTTATCATTTTGTGAAAATCTTTTGTCAAAAGTGGTTGTTTTGGCATGAAAGCCAGATTTTGTGGTACAAAGCCTGGTTTTTTGATGGCTTGAAAGCCAAAAATTTTGAAGTGCATGAAGCGATTTTTTGTGGCGTGAAAGCCAAATTTTGGGTGGCGTGAAAGCCGATGTGGCATGGAAGCCGATTTTTGTTTTTGCGTGAGAGCCGATTTTTGTTTTTTTGTTTTGTAAAAGCCAGATTTGGCATGAGAGCGATTTTTTGTTTTGCGTGAAAGCCGGATTTTTGCATATTGTTGGCATGAGAGCCAGATTTTGTTTTTGGCATTTTTGAAATTTTTCAAGTACAACGAGGTGTTGCCTTCTGCGGTTTGAGGTTTTGGAAGTACCGAATGGGTTCGCATCCCTTTCCAATGGTTTTTGGCGAGTATCAACTGTGACACCCGCTTTCCCGATTTGTTTTTTAGACACGAGCGTAAATTTTGATCTAAAACCATTTTTGCGTAAGGCAAGGCGACTAGGGTGGAAATTCCCTAAGTCCTGATTTTTGTTTCGTAACCAGAATTTTGGGTTTCAAGGATCGAAAATTTTTGGTTAAGTTTTGGAAGAGCTTCCTAAACTTAGATTTTTGGATTTGATTTCTTTTGAACAATGAACGATGAAGGAAAGCATTGTTTTGAAAGTTCAACATAAAGGTGAAAATTCCAAAAGGAGTGGGGTTGTCGAGCAATACCTGGAATAGGATTGCCTTGCAGGGTCGCTCTGACCGGTGAGGAATCTCAGGGTACGTAACCCGCTTCAAGAACTTGCGTTGATGGCCAGCATACATCTATACCTTCCATGTTTAGAAGTGCGTATGCGCCATTGGAGAAGACTTGGTCGATGACGAAGGGTCCCTCCCATTTTGGTTCAAATTTGCCTTTGGATTTGTGAGCGAAAACCATCGGCCTTTTTACCGCAAGAACCAAGTCACCCTTTTTGTGGGCGCGTTGCCTGACCTTTTTGTCGAAAGATCCAGCCATGCGTGCTTGGTAGAGCTCAATGCTTTGGAGTGCCTCGAGCCGTCTCTCATCGAGATTGTCCAGCTCTTGGAGTCTTAATTTGACATTGCTTTCTTGCGTCATGTCATTTTGTAGAGATACCCTTAAGGAAGGAATTTGTACCTCTAAAGGGACAACAGCTTCGCATCCATAGACCAAGGAGAATGGCGTGCTATGGGTCGGTCCTCGAACGGTGGTTCGGTAGGCCCACAAAGCTTCGGATAGTTTGTCGCCCCAGTCCCTTTTGTGGCTAGAGACCATTTTCTTGAGAATTTTGCAGAGTGTCTTGTTGAAGGCCTCTGCCAGTCCATTCGCCGCCGGATTGTACGGAGTTGAAGGACAACTTTGGATTTTGTATTTGTCGCAGAACCTGTAGAATCTGTGATCACGGAATTGTGGTCCGTTATCATGGACGAATCTTTTAGGTATGCCGAAGCGACAAATGATGTTGGTGCGCAAGAACTGAAGGACTGATGAGGTCTTCATTTCATTGAGCGCAAAAGCTTCTGACCACTTGGAGAAATAATCCGTAGCGGCGAAGATGAAGCGATGACCTTTGCTTGACGGAGGGGAGACAGGACCTATGATGTCCATACCCCAGGCTTCGAAAGGCCATGAAATTGCTGTAGGATGTAGCCATTCTGGAGGCATGTGGACATAGTCTCCATGAACTTGGCATTGTTGGCAGCGTTTAGCAAATTGCATTGCGTCAGCTACCATGGTAGGCCAATAATAACCTAACCTTTTTATCTGATCGTAGAGCTTTGGACCAGCCTGATGAGCTCCACAAAGACCAGCATGCACCTCTTTGAGAGTTTCTTACGAGCTTCTTTGTTGTGATAGCAGCGTAGAAGTACTCTATTGTAGGATTTTCTGTGAGCATTTTTGAAGGAATGTCCTAGATGAAAGTTGGGGGTTCGTCCTTTGAACATTACCCGTTCTTTTTGGATCTTCAGGCAAGGATATCGAACTACTAATCATGAACGATCCTTCGTTCACGATCGGAGGTCTGAGGATGGAGATCCGACTTCCAACCAGTTGGTGGAACTCAGCAATGCTTGGGGTGTGTATTGAGGGGGAGGGAGAATCCTTCTTCAAATACACTGTAACTTGCATGTGTTCTCTTCTTGGACCGCCATAAGGAGGCGGCGAGTTCCACCAGGCATTTGCACGGATGTTTTCGCCTTACGAATGTGGTGATATGACAGATGTCAAATTTTGCCGAAGTGATTGCGCCTTGTTGTAGTAAGGCAACAGATCAGGCTTCCTGATTTCAAATTTCTGATTCATCTGGTTGACGATCAGTTGAGAATCCCCGAAGGCTTCTAGCACTGTGATGCCGGATTCGAGGGCGAGTTCCAATCCTACAATCAGGGCTTGGTACTCAGCTGCATTGTTTGAACATGGTTCCAGTAGCGAGAAGGCGTGTGGAATCATGTATTTGTCGGGACTAACAAAGAGGATGCCAATCCCTGATATTTGATTTCCTTTTTCACTTGTCCTGGTTGCACCGTCGAAGTACATATCCCAGGAAGCATTTGATAAGGAAGCCTCCACGTTGTAGACTGACTCGTCTGGGAGATCATCCCTGAGTGGAGAATCTTCAGGCAACGGATGCTCTGCAAGAAAGTCTGCCAGAGCTTGACCTTTGATTGCTTTTTGTGGTACATACCTAATATCAAATTGTGACAGGAGGATAGACCATTTTGCCAGTCGGGCATTGAGGGAACCTGCTTTTGTGACAAGGACCTTCAGGAGATTGATCCTCGAGATCAGGTATACTGTGTTGGACAGCAGATAGTGACGTAGCTTTTGTACAGCAAACATCACTGCAAGACATTCTTTTTCGACTGGAGAGTAGCGATGCTCTGCACCTACCAGCATGCGGCTGAGATAGTATAGAGCAGCTTCTTTTCCCTCATGATTTCCTTGTGCAAGTAGAGCTCCCAAAGAGTGGTCGAGGGCTCTTGTGTACAAGATAAATGGTTTTCCAGTTGTGGGGGCAGCCAGTACTGGAGGTTTGGTCAGGTATGACTTGATGTCTTGGAACGCAGTTTCGCATTCATCATCCCAGACAAAGTCCACGCCCTTTTTCATTAGGCGGGAGAATGGACGGCATTTCCCTGACAGGTTGGAGATGAACCGTCGAATGTATGCCAATCTTCCTTGAAGCCCTTTTAACTGTCTCAGGGTTTTTGGGGATGGCATTTCTAGGATAGCCTTGACTTTGATAGGGTCAAGCTCTATTCCCGCTTTCCGAACTACGAATCCGAGGAACTTACCCGATGATACACCGAAGAAGCATTTTAGGGGATTCATTCGCAGTTTGTGCCTGCGTAGTCGGAGGAAGACTTCTCGAAGATCTTTGAGATGGTCTTCTTTCTTTTTTTTTTTT